>JAUIMM010000178.1:16262500-16802500 GCA_031769625.1 Taudactylus pleione
GACCAGGCAGCGGGTACGCCGCTGTCTCTTAGCACTAGTTTGATAGTGAGCGCATAGATTGTTTAACTTGTACTATAATTCTGAAAATGGAGGTGGTGATCCCTTCAATATAGCATCTCCTGGACCAACGCCCCAGTAAATTAACCAAAGCGCAACGCATCTCCAATATAAGTATTGGGGTTAGTGGGAGGCTTAGGTTTAGTGTTTGGTTTAGGCACTAGGGGGAGGGTTAGGCTGTGGGCAGGGGAGTTAGGGTTAGACTGAGGGGGGTTAGGTTTAGGCTCGGGGGGGAGTGTTAGGTTTAGGCAGCAAGAGGGAGGTGTTAGTTTAGGGGTAGAGCACTTACGTGCAGGTGTTGTTATTCTAACCCAGTTGGGATTCTCAGATAGCAGTTGGGAGCCGATTGGCTGGCACCTAACACTGCTTAGTAAATAGATCCCACAGTATTTTACAGTGGGGCTATGTTAGAGTGATAGGATGAGTGATATGATGAAAACTCTAGGCTTGCAGTACCTGATCTGTATAGCAGAGCACAGCATTTAGGTGGGCCTAATTCAGAGTTGAACACTATTGCTGTCACAGCTGTGTATGTGTATGCAGCTGCTCTGTGAAAATATGCAAATGTTACAGCCGCCGGGAGCGGTATTGAGACCACCACCTGCGGGTTTGCAAATCCAAGTATCTGCATAAAATGTCACAGCATCTGCGTACAAAGATGCAGCATCCATCTGTGCAGTTTGGTACATAGGGGTCGTCAGACTGCATTTCTTATTGACATTCATGGGGACTGCAGTCTACAGAGGTAGTTCACCTTTACTGCATTAGGCTGTTAGTACATAGCTGGGATATGTAACATTATGCAGAAACTGCAATTTCTGCATAATTGGATGATAAACCGGCTTGATAAGTAGGTCCCTTAATCCTGCAAAAATGGCTGTTTTAGAGATCCTCTCACTTTGATAAATAGACCCCCTAAAACATGCAGGCAAACAAATCTTCCACGGAAATTGTGCACCACTAATAAAAACTACTGCTTTATAACTCCTGTCACAGCTGTATCTGTTGTGTACAACGCTAAAGCCAGGTAAACATGGAGCGCTAAAGCCAGGTAAACATGGAGCAATGTGCTGCATCAACGATATCGCTGAACGATTTCCCTTGAACTTTCTGCAGTGCAGGACAAATGATACTGGGTGTACACACATATTTGTGATAGATATCTTTCAGTGAAGTCATCCTGCCAGATCTCTGAACAGACAGATCTTGAAGATATCGTCCAAATTGGCCTGCATGTACGGACAACCATAGATATTGTTATGGTCCAGCGGGAGCACGCATCGTTGGTCGTTCATTGCTTACATACGGAACGATATGAACAATATATCATTGAACGATATCGTTAACGTTCATATTGTTCAAAGATATCATCTCGTGAATAGGTCCCTTTACATATTTATGCGTAGTAACATTACAGAAAGAAAAAATATTGAGTATTTGCACTTACTTATGATTTCGAAATGACTTAAATCATTACATTATGATTATTCTATATACACAACACCAACTTTGCATCAATTGTTTAAACGACATGCAAGATAGATAGGATCCTGCTCACAAATGCTTATACGTTTTTGGGAGTCTCTAGGAATTAAAGGAAAACTGGAGCACAGAACTGCTATTTAACAGGAGCAGAAGCGCCCTGGATTCCACCATGTATTATATCAAGGGGTTTTCTCAGCTGGTTAAAAGGCTGAGCAAGCACAAGTCTCCCTGCTGCACACGTGTCAGTTCCACCTCTATAGTGCAAGTGAAGTGGAACTTTTCATAGAGCCAAGTGCTTCAAGATTTACAGAGACGTATCATATAACTCCAGAGTACCCTACAGAAGGTGATGGCTTAATGCTTCGTCCTGACATCCACAGTCCAGACAGGGATGTCTACTATAGTTTTTTCTTTTCTTTTTTCCTTTTTGCAACTGGCTTTGATTGGAGCCAGAACCTTTGTAAATCAAGAGGAATTTCTATCCTTTTTTTCTATCCTCTCGCTGCTTTCCGGTGCCTACTTCCTGCCATATCTGAAAAAACAGCAGCTGTATGTGTCAGATAGAGAGGTCCCAGGGTAATGACTTTTACAAATGAGAAGGAAGGCTACAAATGGGTTTGGGAAAGGAGAGTAGGACAGTTAAAAGGGTAGCTGATAGTGTGGGCACAACATCAGATTTTCTAACAACAGAGATAGGACAACTGGCCCCCTGATGTCTACAAACAAAGAAAGACTACAGTGATACAGACATGGGAACGATAGCTTAAAGTGCACACAAGGATAACAAGAAGGAGGGTTACTGTGCGCTAATTCTATTGTGTTTCATATCAAGCACAGATTACAGAAAATCCCATGCTACAAGATAAAGTAGACATATTTTTAAGTATGTTAAGCAAATGCATTTCCATTATGGCCCTAGTTGCAGTGTTAATATAGAGCCTCATTCGGATTTGAATTTCCCCTAACACCAGTCCCTTTTTTCTTTAGTTATAGCAGTGTGCTGTGAGGGGAGAGGAATGCTGTGAGGGGAGAACCTGGGATTATCTGCTGGGGGCACCAGCCAAAATATTGCCTCTTTAATGTTTGTATACAGTATAGCTCTTATATAAGTTTTGTATTCTGGGAGTAAGATATATAGGAGCCTCTTTAACAAATAACACTGTTTGGCCCCATGATAAGAGCCTGTCTCCACAAAGAGTATACAGTAACTGATAGCTTTCCCTATCACTTTGTTTCTGGGCTCTGACTGCTTTCTCACTGTCATAATGGTCTTGCATGCTGAGGAAAACTTAGTGACAGTAGGGGAGGACCAGAAGATCCCTCTCCAGCAACACTTTACTCATAGGGACAGAATGGCTAACACCATTCCCAGATAGTGTTAGCTATTGGGGTCGGGGTGTGGCTAACATCCCTGTCACTGCATCTGCAGCTGTATCACCCCCTGAAATCACTCTGCAGACCAACATTGAAGACCATGTCTAGCAGGTCTACCATAAGGGGGAAGGGGGGTACTAGGGCTGCCGTAATAGCAGGGGAATGGCTTCCCATGGGAAGCACTATGTCTGCTATTGCAGTCTGGACTGGCAGTCCCAGGGGGAGAAAACACCCCCCACTGGGACTGCCTGCCTGGCTGTTATTAGCAGTGAGTGCTTCCAATGGGAAGTTACTACCACTGCTTCTAGCCTAGGCAATCCCTGTGGGTGGTGAATTTTACTGGGGGGTTAACAGTCCTGCATCCCCTAGGTAAAATCCGCCACTGGTTATCATCCATATACAGATGATACTGAAATCTGAAAGAGCTGATTAGTTTTGAAAGACAGGTGCTATAGATTAAAAAAATCTAAGGATCTACAACTGAGCCTTGTTATACTCCAAGTCATAGAGGAATTGGGGAGGAGGGAACACTGACAGAACCATTTGATAAATAGTAATGTGCAGACCGGGTCCTGCATTCGCATCAAGGCCCCTGTATGCCTCTGCCTGATTGGTGCATTGGTCGCAAGCCTCACTGGCGCCGACCAGGATTGCGACCAATGGTCTAGATAGTGATCCCAGGCTGCAACCTCGGTCGCAGAGCTGGGATCGCAGATGCAGCAGGAGGTGTCAGACAGCTACTACTGCATTTGCATTTTAGCAAGGACACAATTGCATAGCTGCTTGTGTGCGGCTTTGCAATTCCGTCCTCTGTTGAATCACCCCAATGTACTATGCCTTAATATTAATTGCATGAACCAATGTTATTTTGTGACAGTTTCCAGATAAACTTTGACGTGGACAGTTTGGACATTGGGGAAAAGGTTAGTGGCATGGAACCACTCGCTAAAATAATTTCAACTCCATCTGCAGTTACTGTATTGATGACTGTCACAATATATAGAGGCTTTATAGATGCACATGTGGGGAAGCATGTAATGCGCAGAACTGATGGCTACACAATGATGAACTGCCCCTATAACAGATTACAAATCAACGCAATATACGACAATAACAAATATTAATAAACGGGCAGTCCCGGGAATTTTGTTAAATAGGCCCCTAGATGACATCATGGATAATTTACTACTCAATATGGTGCTTGGCACATTTGTTAAAATATCGTCAAATGAAATACATGCGTGATACCTATATTAGCCTACAGGGACCAGTACACAATGTAGACTATTATTCATATAATCACATCCATGTGTTTACCCTCAACTTCTGTATTACAAGCAATACTGAGTTCAGTTAGTTAAAATGTTCTAGTGGCACGCTCATGGGTGCCTATGACTGTGATCATAGACAGTTAACATGGCTGTTACAAACCTTAAAATAGAACGGTCGCTAGGACTTCACCTTGGCATATTTTTGACTCCTTGGCTTACACAGACAGGGGCAGAGACCATTTTTATACTAGGATTATCTCTGTCAGCGAGTTACACTGTATGTTGTTCTGTAGTAGTTAAACATTTATTTTCTTAGTGTACACAGATCTTTAAGATATAAATTGCACTATACATAAATTGCACTATACTCCAGGCCAACCAACGTTTATAATACCAAGGGGCATATTTACTGATAACCGAGGTTTAGACCAGATAATTATAGTTTCTTATCGCTGCTATTTATGGCAATAAGAAATTAGAGACCCAATATACTATTAATCACCTGCAGGGACAAGGGTTCCGAAAAGAGCCCGTCCCAGACATGTGTTAGAAGTGCAATGATCACAAAAGAAGCCAGGGGTGGTTCTGCGCATGTGCGGTCTGCTGACCATGCATGTATAGCAACCATTGAAGGGGGGGGGGTTCCAGAACTCCTGGTAAATTTTGCAGAATGTAGTCTATAGGCCACAGCAGCTAACGCCATCTGTAAATGACGTTAGCTGCCAGGGCCAAACTCCAGCTTTGTAAACCTGATAGCTTTCCCCATAGAAACCTATGAGGACTGCAGCTGCTGTCGGTAATGGTCCCTCTTTGTTACATTCAGGTGACCCTTAATATTTGCAGGTATCCCCCCAAAATGGGATATGATGCAAATATTATTTGATAAATATGCCTCCAAAAGAGGGAAACCTATAGAACAAAATCTGACATATTCTGACAAATGCTCTTTATACAGTATATATAGGGCCTGATCAGAGATGTACGCTAATGCCCCCCGCAGCAGCTGTGACTCTATGCAGCGGCTGTGTGAATATATTGAAATGTTGCAGCCGCCGGGATTCGTATTGAGGCACCTACTCGTGGCTTTGCAAATCCAAGCGACTGCATACAAAGACGCAGCATTGGTCGCAGTCAGTCAGTAATCGGCCTTCTGAGTAACTCTATAGTACGTGGTATAATTGTGGGAACTGGGAGGCCGGAGCCATTTTTATTGCATACAGGATCACAGCCACAGGTTGAGACACGGGCCGAAAACGGTAGAAATACTCCTACGTTTGAGTTGCCAGCCCCCCGTTGCCGCCCACAAATGGTCCCGCCCATTCAATCAGTTTGCTAATAAATCCTCACTGCGAGCATAACTTGACACATGCGCTGTACGACTCATATGCATGCGCAAATTACCGATAATCGTTCAACTGCATAAACATTGTCATTGCCTCCATCTCTGAATCAGACCCATACAGCCTTGTGCACTATGTATTTGCAAAAAGAATCACTCTATGCCCCATGCGTTGACAGTATCAAAAACAGAACACAGTGTATGGTAACACACTTTTTAAACCAATGGAAGAGCTTATACAGAAAACACAATCATTAGACCATAACGAAAGAGAAGTCATAAAGAAAAAAATTAGATGGTTATTTAGGTGATGAATATATTGTACATTATAAATGTTTTATGGGGGCATACACAGAACAAGCAGTGTGGTTCTCTGCATCTTGATTAGCACCTTTACACATGTATTAACGTATATGCAACTTCTTCATTACGCAAAAACAAGCATTTCCATATGCAATTTTCAATCTGTGTTCACTGCATTTAGTAGTAATTTTAGATATACTTTAAGGGGGGGGGCACATATTAACATAACGCAGGCTTATACTCTATGTTACAAGCTATCATGACCCGGTCCGTCTACCTAGTATATTGTATTGTTCTATAAGTGTCATTCCATTTAAATAAAAATAATAACTCCAACAAAACATTTTCAGATTTATGTTGCCCATGCATACAGTAATTCGGGTGGCCAATTTAATTGTTTTACATCAGATAAACTACAAATTTAAGCATATACAGTATGAATGGAAACAATAATACATTGTAACCAATATCTGATGGATCAATAACATGTTGATCAGGACTGGTGGAAAATGTGGTCCAATCATAACTGTGGACTGAGAGAGTGAATGGTCACTGGCCATCTCCTCTAGTGTCAGTCTGTTCAGCAGGAGCACTGAATGGCTGGTTATATTTTTGTTGCACACATGTGGCCTGATCTCCCTGTGCATGGACACTGTTATAGAATGGTGCATGGCATGGAAGGCCCCAATCTAAGCAGATCTAGATACAAGATTTCTGCTCTGCATTTGAATAATGCTTACACTCCTGTTACAAGTTATCTAGCTTATCACTACAAAACAAAATAGTTGTTTTTTTTCTCATTTTCAAACGCAAATTAGCATGAACCTTGTCTTTGTACACAAAGTTGACTCACAAAAAAAACAGTTAAGTACAAGTAAAGTTCATTACGCTAATGTATTTAGAGCAAGTTATTGGCTTGCAAATGTGCGAGCCACCTGCCCTTGTCAATTAAGCTCTGCAGACCAATTTCATCTGTGAGCCCCTAGAGAGATGTTCAGGGGAAGGGGCACAGGTTAAACGGGGAGAGGCATGCATGATATCCTGGCGGTCTGAATTTTTTTAATGACTCTTCCTCACAGGAGTAAACATTTAAACCCATTAAAGATCTGACCCTAATGAATTATTCTGGCCCTTTATTTATTTATTTTTTCCTATCCATCAAATCTAAAGCTTCATCTCAAATGTTAGCGACTCAGCACGTTTTATCACAGCATGTACTCTTTCAATCATCGTAAGAAATGCGGTGGGCCCTAGATTCGGGCATGCAGCCAGATTAGTAAAACTTTCCATGAGGAAACCTCTAATTTTTTTTTTTATTCTCCAAGACTGGCTACTTGGGATGAAGAGGAAGGGGAAGGTTTGTTATCCAGACTGTAGGGGAGACAATAGTTGTGAACTTTACAAAGTACCTGCATGTTGTTGTAATGACATACTGACTACTGGAAACTGGAGTGCTCACATGGGTTTTCAGAACACATAATTGTGTCAACCTCAGGCTGAACCTAGCAATTGTGCTGCCTAAAGACAAACAGACAAAAGGATACCTGCTGCACAAAAGATACGTGTGCTTTTTTCAATGCTTCACCGTCAATATTTCCCATTTACAAAAGAACTGTCTCATGTAGCAACATGTGTTGAAATTGAAAGTGACAGCACTCAGCCATCTAGCATGTTTTTCCAATACCTATCTCTGAACTCATAGCTTTGTTTGTTAGTTTTGAAAATTCCTAACAGTCAAATTATTTTGTTACTAACGGGGAAAAATCAGTTTAAATCATCTAACACACCTAAACTGGAGAAAAGGCCCTTACACCAACTCAAATTCTACCCAAATGTTACCTTGTGTTAGCCCTCATACCCACTGGCCTACTAACGGGAGTAAAATCGCTAGTAGAACGTACATTAAACACCACTGTGTGTCTACAAACAATGATTTCCAGTGTCAGTGCCCTTTACATATGTCATGTACAGTATGTATATAAATTGCATATATAAAAAACACCAGTGACACAACAATCTATAATCAAATTTCAAAAAATATTGACTGAGTGGAAAAACTAAACTACAAAAGGCCAGCATAGTTACAATCCTGTAAAGGCCTCACCTTACAGAAAGACTTGTCATCTCCAGCTGTTAAAAAGATTTTTAACATTCAGAGCATAAAAACGATGTATTGAACTCCGAGGAGAACTTGTGCGGACAGACAATTTAGACATTTTGTATATGGTAATAATTAAAACAAGTACAATGGTGTATTTATACGCAATGTAGTTAAATTGTCATTTTGAAGTGAATGTTACCGCTTCAGCTATTCTTTTTTATTTATTTTGTCTTTTTGCTTCCTTATAGATAAACTAGGAATTATAAAGATGAAAGGTTAATGGACATGTCAAATATTTTTCACCTATTCGATCATTCAACGTTAGTATTTAATTATAGAATGAGTCTAAGGAAGTATACTGTATATCATGTTTTTAATGTGTTTTTTCTTTTTTTTTATATGGAGTCTTGTCAGGTACACATATTTAGCCTGGAATACCCCGAATATCAGTATATACTAAATTGCAAGCGGTTACCATTGCTGGGGGTCTCCAGCAATGAGGTCCATACAAACAAGTGCTAGTAAACCATGAAAAGCGTTTTTAGAACATATCAGTGTCTGTGGAGGACTACCACCAAAAAGGGTTTGTTCCAACCAAGGGCTGCTGTCAGCGGTGGCTACCACTAAGTACCACCGGCTGGTGTCATTGCTGGGAGTTACCTGCCATAATGGGGAAGAATGGGGAAGCCTATTTAACAAGGACAGTGGTGGTACAAGTTCTACCACTGTTCTCTGATAACTATCAGCCTCTCAGGATGGCAATATCAGTGAGAACGTAAAGGGACAAATACTTAAATATTACAATGAAGCATTTTTTTCCAAAAGTAAAAATATGAATAAAAATGAGTGTTCAGCGAGCCAATTCTCCCAATCTGGTGTCTAGCCTATAGTTGGACCACCATAGCATCCCAAATGATAATCTCACCATCTACCCTATTTTTACAGTTCTGTCTGACACTATAAGCAAATTAGAGTGCAGGGAGCTCTCTTATAGATGTGAGTAACAGTTCCTGATGCCTCTTCCCACCTAGCAATGAGCAAGTAACAGAGTGGGGGGCCTGCAGAGAATCAGCCCTTTCTCAACGATTATGCGGATGTCAAGTTGCTTCCCTAAGTAACACATGACGGCTGCCCTACAACTGTGCCAGACTTCTTTTTCATGGAAGTAGCTAGCCCTGCCATCCCTGATGTGCAGTAGACTGAGAGGTCAGGGGGGGAGGGGTTCTTTAAGATGTCATATTACTTACTAGATATGAGAAAGAAGTGATTGAGTATCATACTGTTGTTATGTGGGGAATTCAGTAATTATTATAACATTCATTGTAGACTGCATTACACTATGATAAGCACTTTTCTAGTAAACAAGAAGAGCAAGAAACAGTTATTATGCTTCTTGTTTGTCATCTATACTGTATATGAATACATTAATTTTATTATGTCGGCAGACAACTCACTGGCGAAAGCTTTGCCATAGATTCCCATACTGAATAGAACAGTGTGTAAATGCATGTACCACGTGATACATTCTGTTACCGGTATGCAGTCGGGAAGCCGGCGGACCTAATCCCGACTGCTGGCATCCTGACTGTCATATCCTGGCAAGGGTCTAAAGACAGGCGTTGATATGCCAACGCCTGTCATTAGACATACACCGGGAGCCTGACACCCAGCATCCCGATCAAAGAGACGCCGGGCGCCGAGCGCGGATAGCCGCGGGGGGAGGAAGGGTTAGGTTTAGGGTTCCCGAGGGGGACTCAGGGTTAGGCATCTCCCCGGGAGGTTAGGTTTAGGCTAGGCGAAGGGGGGGTTAGCATTAGGCACCTCCAGGGGGGACTTAGGGTTAGGCGGCGGGGAAGGGGGGATTAGGGTTAGGCACTGGGGGGGAAGGTTAAGGTTAGGCACCCCTAAGGGAGGGTTAGGGTTAGGGGGTAGAAATAGGTTAGTATATACTTACCTTTGACGATCGGGATTTCCTCCTCTGCCGGGATGCCGCTGTTGGGATTCCAAATTATACCGATTCCCTGTTACCAACTAAGCAAAATGAGGAGGGAGTACTGTTTAAAGAAAGAAACCTTTAGGTAATATAAGAATTATTTAAAAAAATAAATTGTCCACAAAAATTAATTCCGGCTTTTAGTTGATCTCCTAAAGTACCATTTGTTTGACCTTATTTATGTGATATCAACACAGTAAGATGCCAAGGTCAACTCACTTATTCCCAGCACACAACACCATGACTATTTAACCCATGCTGTCTGCCTTTTCTGGGGAATTTCCACACCTTGTACATTGATTCACTCCTCTTGCCAGGCTCCCATCTTTAGTCTGTCCCCTTCATACCAGCTCTAAGCCAATTTATCACATATAAGCTTGGAGCAGTGCCTGCAGGACTGTTGAGCCTGGTAGTGGTTGATACCGCTGCCATCCTCATTGCTACAGACTTGTTAATATTCCAGTACAAGTTTGAGGAAAAGAATATAGGAGTCACTCAGCCAAAGTTATACGCCAATTGGACCTTTATGGCAAACACCAATTTTGCAAGCACTATTGAACCACCTAGCCCTAAAGAATGTGGACTTGATGAACAAGTCTTCAAGAAGAATAGAGAAAAGCCATTCATGCCTACTCTCCTGGAATACCTGAGAATCTCCTGAAATTTTGGGGTGTTCTCCAGCACTCCCGGGAGAGTAAACCATTGTCCGGCCTGGAACCTTGATGAGGCAATTAGTGACAAATGCAGTCATTGTGGAACCGGCCCTGCTGAACAATGCTATGAATCGCGACATTGTACAGATGGGGATGGTGTCATTTTAACACAATTGGCAGCAGCAGACCCTTGAACCTCCTATCTGGACCCACCCCTCTCTGGGATCTCATGTAAGGGACAACTGAAAAGTTGGCAAGTCTAAGTAAAGCATATAAGCAAGCAAGTATACAGCACATACATTCAATAGGCTTCCTGTTTCTCCAGAGCAATATAAATCCACATAAATATATAAGTTTAGAAACATTTATATGATAGGTAGTATAGCTGTATCAGCTTTCACGCTGCATTTTCTATGACCCCTTATGATTGAAAACACAAAGCAGGCGTTGTTGACATTCTGTCCTTCTTCATACGTCTGTCTGTCATCTTTCACCTGGTCACCAATCACTTCATCTATAACGCTGATGAGTCTTCTACTATAATTACATATTCATTTGTAACAATCGCAGAGAACTCAGATCATATGCATTCAATCTACCAGCTCCATAAACACATATACATATGTTTTAGCCTGTATAGCATCAACATACAACACATTCAACACATTCTCATGATTGAAAAATCCCATAAGGACAAGAAATATGAGCTACTGTTTATCCGCAGAGACTGTTTAACTTCATTCAGGTCGGTGTGACTTGTATGCCTGTAAAGCACTGGTGAAGCACTGGTGAAAACAAAAGCAGTTACATCTATAGGATGATGCAGAACAATAATATGAAGTATATAGGCCTGTGTGGAAGAAAACTTTTATTTACAAGCCAGAGATTGTGCTTAGTTGGGACGACTAAAGTCCATTGAGTAGTGTATAAGTATAATTATATATAAAAGATATTGAAAGATAGCCAGGTTAATAGGTCTATGTACCATTAATGGCAGTGGGACCTGAAAACTATCATTTCTTATCGCTGCATACAGGGGCGATAAGAAATGATTTGTATTGCAAATATATCAAAATCCTCTTGCAGTGACAGGGGCTCTGATAAGAGCCATTCCAGCCATGAATGAAAAGTAAGGTGATAGCTTATGCTTTGCCTTTTCTGTGGAGTTCGGACCTGGCTTACCTACACACTTGCTTGGCCATCAGGCATCAAATGTACTGTATGGGCAGCAGGCTGGAGAAGAAAGCACTAGCTGCTGCTATAGAGAGGAAAGGGAAGTTATTCTTTTCTTTTCTTACCCTCTTTATTTCCCAAACCTGAGCCTTTAATTCAGGAGCAGGGGCTGGCTGGCAACTTTTAGCCTGGGGGGCAAATGCATGCAGGCGGCCCTGGCAGAGGAGTAGAGTGTAGCCAGGTTGCCCGAAGCGCCCCCCCCACCTCAAGAGTTTCAGGGAGGAGGCGGGTCCATATGGGATTAATGTAAGTAAAAATAAAGATTAGGGGCAGCCCCGTCGTGGTGCCCATATGCAGTGCCCCCCTGTGCCCCAGGAGAGGACCCCCTTATGCAGGCCTCCAGTAGTGCCCCAGTAGTGATCCCCCCTATGCAGTGCCCCTTATACAGTGCCCCCAGTAGTGGTCACCCCTGTGCAGTGCCCCTTGTGCCCCCAGTAGTAAGCCCCTTATATAGTGCCCCCAGTAGTGGTACCCCCTATGCAGTGCCCCTTATACAGTGCCCCCAGTAGTGGTCCCCCCTGTGCAGTGCCCCTTGTGCCCCCAGTAGTAAGCCCCTTATATAGTGCCCCCAGTAGTGGTGCCCCCTATGCAGTGCCCCTTATAGAGTGCCCCCAGTAGCAGTCCACCCCCCATGCAGTGCCCCCAATAGTGGTAACCCTTATGCAGTGCCCCTTAAATAGTGGCCCCAGTTGTAGTCTCCCCCCTATGCGGTACCCCCAGTATTGCCCTTTTTATAGAGCCCCCAGCAGTGCCCCCTCGATGCAGTGCCCCCAGTGGTAGTCCCCTCCCCCCTATGCAGTGCCCCTAGTAGTTGTCCCCTCCCCTTGTAGTGCCCCTAGTAGTAGTAGTCCCCCCTTGTAGTGCCTCTAATAGTAGCTCCCCCTTGTAGTAGCAGTCCCCCCCTTGTAGTGCCCCCAGTAGTAGTCCACCCAGTTGTAGTCCCCCCCTTGAAATGCCCCCAGTAATAATCCCCAGTAGTGGTCTCCACCTTGCAGTGCCGCCAGTAGTGGTCCCCCCTTGTAATGCCCCCCCCCTGTAGTCACCCCCCCCTCTTATAGTGCCCCCAGTAGTGATCTCCCCCTTGTAGTGCCCCCAGTAGTGGTCTCCCTATTGTAGTGCCCCCAGTAGTAGTCCCTCCCTCTTGTAGTGCCCCCAGTAGTGGTTCCCCCTTTGTAGTGCCCCCAGTAGTAGTAGTCCCCCTCCTTGTAGTGCCCCCAGTAGTAGTAGTCCCCCCTTGTATTGCCCCCAGTAGTAGAAGTCCCCCCCCTTGTATTGCCCCCAGTAGTAGTAGTCCTCCCCTTCCAGTGCCTCCAGTAGTGGTTCCCCCCTTGTATTGCCCCCAGTAGTAGTAGTCCCCCCCTTGTAGTGCCCCCAGTAGTGGTCTCCCCCTTGTAGTGCCCGCCCCTCCCCCAGTAGACACACGTAATTTAAAAAAAAAAAAAAACACTTACCTCAATCCCCGCTCCTGCCGTCGCCATCCGCTCCTCCGTCTGTCCTTCCCGGGCCGGGCCGCTCTGCATTATGGGAAAGACGTCATGACATCATGACGCCTCTCCCATTACCCACTGTGGGAGCTGGAAGATGGAGCGGCTCCTGCAGTGGGCGCAGCAGCAGCTAATGAGAGTCTGACAGACTCTCATTGGCTGCTGATCAAAACAAACACACAGCTGCCGGTGCCGGCGGCTGTGTGTTTGTCGCTTGTGTAGCGCTGACCGAAATTCTGTCCGGTCAGCGCTACACACACGGTGCAGTCTGTGTCACAGTAACACAGACTGCCCGCGGGTCCTATGACGCTGCGGCCTGGGGGGCACATGGCACCCTGCCCCCCGGCCCAGCCCGCCACTGTTCAGGAGTATCTCCATATTTTTGTTAAACAAATATTTTTATCTTTACACTTTCCAAGC
This sequence comes from Taudactylus pleione, assembly GCA_031769625.1. NCBI lineage: Eukaryota > Metazoa > Chordata > Amphibia > Anura > Myobatrachidae > Taudactylus > Taudactylus pleione. The sequence continues at coordinate 16,276,214 of JAUIMM010000178.1, forward strand.
GCCTAAGGGCAAAATTTACTAAGCGGCGGTTTGAGGGCAGTTTCTATTCTATTCTAAACCCCGGCGGTTTGGTGGCGGGTTCTATTCTGTTCTAAAGCCTGGGGGTTTGGTGGCGGTTTTTTGCAGCGGTTTGTAAATGACAGCCCTGTTCTATTCTATTCTAAAATGTGTTTTGACTGTGGTTTGGTGGCGGTTTTGCTATCTGCAGATTTACTAAGTCCAAAACCACTGCAAAACTGCCATCAAAACACATTTTAGAATAGAACAGAACAGGGCTGTCATTTAGAAACCACTGCAAAACCACCACCAAAACCGCCGGGGTTTAGAATAGAATAGAGCCCGCCGTCAAACCGTCGCTTAATAAATTTTGCCCTAAGTATGTTTATTTCCCCTCATAGGTAAGAATTCTAATATATTGGATTAATTTCTTCGTGAGTATTAGGAGTATATTTACTAAAGTGCGAGTTTATGGAAGTGGAGATGTTGCCCAAAGCAACCAATCAGATACTAGCTATTATCTTCTAGAAGGTGCTAGAAAAATGATAAGTAGAATCTTATTGGCTGCTATGGGCAACATCTACACTTTTAAATACCGGCACTTTAGTAAATTTACCCCTTAGAGTGTGTTCTATTAGATCTGCGGATATCGGGCTTATATATAAATATCCAAAGCTTTGATATTTCTAAAGAAAGATTAGTGAAACTTCCACACATTCAACACTGGTATATGTTGTGTGGGAAACTGGAAACAATATTGCACCACCTTCTCTTTTCATGGGATCTGGAGAAAACGAAGACCCAACACTACTGATGCCGCCCAACTGTTGCAGACCAACCACTGGTGGATGGTGGTGAAATACTGTCCAGCCGATACCCAGACCAAGGAAAGGTTGGCATAATACCTTATGTGTAAACTGTACACCAAGTTCTGAAACAATATACACTGTGACCTTCTTTCTTTTTTTCAACAATGTAAGAAGCTTTGTTCCAGTCTTACATAAAAGAGTGCTGGAGAGACAACTCCCTTTTTTCAATATTGACTTTCTCTGAGCTTTTTGGTTAAGCTCCTCCTCAGGGCTGCACCTCTGACATTCCATACTGTTGTTTCCATTTGGCGCAAGGCCGACCAACAGTCCAAGTTGCCTAGGGTGCTGATGGTTAAAGGGTTCCTAGAGCACTGAAGAGAGTTGCCCATAGCAACCAATTAGCTTCTGACATTTATCTGGCAGAGTCCATAAAATGACAGTTAGCAGCAGACTGATTGCTATGGGCAACTTCTCCATCTCTACTGAAGGGTTTATATTCTGTCCCTGAATTACGTAATGTCACTCATTCAGAGTAGTAATGCCTCCACACTGACCACTAGCCACTGCCATGAAGGAGAAGCACTCAGCAGTTTTTTACATACACTTTTCCACATCAGTTTTACTTGCGGTGCTTGGATATGATGTCAAAGCCAAATGTCACAGTCCCAGTATAAGGAGCTGAGGATGCCTTCCCCATTCCTGCCTACTAAGATAAGTTGCAGGGGGAATGGGTGCTTTGCTTCCAAGTGCAGGGAATGGGGGGTTGTTATTGCCAATTGGGGGTTGGCAAGTCCTGGTGCACCACTGGGATGACATTGTTAAAATTTGTTTAGTCACAGTTATATAAAGCCTAAAGCCAGAGACACACACTTGCTGCAATAGCGCTATGCTGACTAACATACATGTGTGCAGGTCCTTTGGGTCATTATACCTGTAGTCATGCACACAGGTTGCAGGTAACCTATCACTTCAGCTGTTACTGAGCTGCATCAAACTGGCTCAGAATCATAGAAGTTTCAGCACCACCACTGAAGAGCTATGGGCCGTTCCTAGATATAATCACTGGTGCTGTTTTATATTAGTAAAATTCATTAGTAAAAGTTTAGGAATCATATTTCAAACTAAGGTACAGAATTAAAATGAGTCTGACATTTTTTATTGAACTCTGCAGCTGTAGTAATAAGGAAATTTGTTTTTGTCTGCATAGTAAAAAAGCTGCCTTTGTTACTGAAGCACAGAGCAGCTCCAGGTTTTTTTTTTAACTAAATCCACAGGATTCCAACAGTTTTACAGGGAAAAGAGTAAGGCACAAGGAAATTTTTCAGCAGGAACAAGCAGGAACTCAGTTCCTGAACCTCTCATTAACTATGACGTAATGTCCAGGGCCAAAATGTATTTTACATAAGATAAGTTTTAAGTCCCTTTTGAGTGCCTTCTTTTCTAAATACTACATACATATACACTATATATATATTATATATATATATATACATATATATATATAGTGTTTCCATAGCACCACCCCCAGTAGCTCCACCCACAGTTCCTGAAACTATTTTATTTTTCCAGAAAAATAGCCCTGTATATATATATATATATATATACGTATATATATATATATATATATATATATATATATATACATACACGTATATATATATATATATATATATACATATATATATGTGTGTTCCTGAAAGGCAATCAAATTCAGATGTTCCCTAGCATCAGTTAGTTAAAGCCGACAAGTCAACTGTGAATTATAATCCTATTCAAAATAAAGAGCTCATGTATCACCGTAACAGTAACAAGGGTCGGGGTACTTTGGAATACCCAGTGGTGAGTGCTAAATCAAAGTTCGGTGAGGTCACATAATCACATTTCATATTAACTTTTGAAAACATTCCAATAAATCCTGTGGAAGCCATGCCTGACTACTTGTTCAGTGGAGGATTCCTTTTTTTTTTAAAATTTACATATTAAAAAGTATCTATCAGCAGCAACTGATAGATTCAGATGAATGTAACCAAGGTAGCAATCAAACAACAAGTACATGTACAGTGCTGCAACATTGTGTGCAAATCTCACTGTTTTATACGTGTGCATTATGAATTCAATATTATGAATACAAATGGTGGATATTTGTTATTTTTTCTTTTTTAACACTGCTATTGAGGCACCAAATGTTCTCTATCCTTTTTTTTAAGTGAATCTTAAAATAGTAGGCAGTCAATCTCACCATACCTTTGCTTGGCAAATGGTCTGCAAAGATGATATGAAAAACTGAGTTGTTATGTTAGGTTTATGCTTTAAATGATTAAATTAATAATAATCATGACCAATAGCTATATTTACAAAGCAGAGGGTTTCCAAAGTTGCCAAATTTTGGCAGTTTTGACTGTGGGGATTTAAAATAGAAATATAAATTGTAATGATTTTGCATTCAATATTATAGGCATTTTAAATCCTATGGGCAAAACTGCCAAAAATTGTCAGTTTTTAAAAACTACCGCTTAGTAAATACAGATCCAAGTCTAGAACTCTTACAATTAAAATGTTACAGCCTCCTCGTCAAAATGCTGACAAATACATTTACCTGTAAATCCTGGCTGTACTATGGGCCTGATTCAGAGCCGGACGCAAGTGGCTGCTCGTTCGCTCCGAGCGATGTTTGCCCAACTGCGCTTGCATACGGATCATAATACGCATGCGCGAACCAGTCATTGCGGCCGAAAATCGTTAATTCGCTAAATTGCGAATGCCTGCTATTTTGAGTGACAGAATGAGGCGTTTGTGGGTGGTAACAGGGGAAGGTGCTTGAAAACGGGGAGTGGAGATCCGATCGCAGGCGTGCTTAAAGGTCAAAACGGGCGTTTTATGGGTGTGCATAATTAATACAGCAGCGTCATTGACCACGTCACTGGGTTATTTTATAGTCAGAACTGCTCGCAAGATTGTGGTAGGAAACACCAACCACAAGAATAGCGAGCAGTTCATACCCTGGTTGATGTACTCGATTAATCTAATAAATAGCGGACATAACGTAGGATGCGAGCGGCCAGGGGGCGTAGTTATCCAAAAAAACGATCGCAAGTTTTGTTCGCTCGTTCTGACATAGAGGCGTGAACAGACCGCAAAGAGCGAACGGTTCATTTGAATAGCCACCCCCTTTTCCTGAACGACCGTCCGCAAATTGCGTCCGGCTCTGAATCAGGCCCTATGTCTCAATGGTGGATATTTAGCAGACATTGCGGGGACCTACCCCACAAATTGTATTCCCTTTGTATTCAGTTTTCTAGATCTCACCACATCCCTCATATAATGTATCAATGTAAATGGTACCAATAAGAAATCCTCAGAAATATGCTACATTTCATCTGTTTTATAAAAACAAAGAACAATTCCATCACCAAGTAATAAAGCAAGGCTTACGTATTGATGTGTTATTGAATATCTATAATATAGTGGTGAATACAGTCATATTACATTCATGTGGCATGTCTCTGTTACTATGCTGTTTGTACTGGAAAGCTAGACTGTTCATTGCTAGACATTTTATTGTACTTCCACACAGACTTTATCAAATCACCTGCATGAGCTAAGAGCATATGGTTGCAATTACTTTTGTGTAGCAATTGGTGGTTAAGCTACCTCTGTGGTTACGAATGGCACTTAATGTTTAAAATACACAGTATGAGAAATGCTACATTAGGAACATTTTCAATTCCCTCTTCTTATTTTTATTAATTCTAAATGGACATATTTCTGCACCAGTTCTTAGCACTGTTAATTTATGAGTGTTCCTGAAAGCATCTGGTTAATAAAGAACTTACTGATACAGCAATATAGTGGAATGAATGCCTCAACAGCTGTGGAACACTTACCATCATCCAAGTACAACTGATCCAATTCCTCAGGCTCACACTTGATGGTTACAGGAATAGGGGCCAAATTATGATTACTGTCCTCATGCAACTCTGGCAGTGACAGTGGTTGAGTGGTTGGAGATTCATTTCTCTGAACCTTCTGCTGTTGGTGCTGTGGTTGGCCCATTACTGATGAGTGAGTTGGACTGCAGGGCTGCAAATAGGATGGCTCTTGGGTAATAGACGGAACTGGAGAAGAGGGACTGTTGGGATAGACTGTTTGTTGATAACCAAGGGGACAGCTACTGCTCTGATGGAGACTCACCTGCGGCTGCAGCATGATGTGGGATGACTGATCGGGTGAACTTGGGTGCACAACTATAGACCGTGGCACTTCCTGTATGGTGGAGACACCTCCAGTGGGCTGTTGAAGTCCTAGCTGAGTGTGACCAGGATTCGAGATGCATTTGTTGTATGCAGAAGTTGAAAGGTCATGAAGCTTGGGGCTTGAGTTTGGAGATGATGACATCACAGTGTTTCTTTGTTGACAGGACGTGAAGCCAGATACAAGACACAAACCAGGATCAGAGGGCATCAAAATCTGTTGGCCGTAGTATGATTTGGACAGTTGAGTTAATCCTTGGTTCATTGGGCCACATATTTGAGCTGACTCATAGTCATCAGTGGGCTCTGTTTTTATAATTGGAACTGTTAGGAGAGAAAAAATTAAATAAACATGAGTTGCGTTTTGGTAAGATCAAGTTGGCTTGTGGCTAGGATACCCCTTGCAAAACAAACAACGTCTTGAATAAGACTCTGTGTGTCTTTTGCCTCGTTCTCCCACCCAATAAAAAAAAAGTATGAGTCATCAGCATAAGTCACAGCTGGTTCTAATATTCAAAAGAACTATTTTCTTTGGAATCTCCTCCAGCTCTAATGTGCTATAAAAATCTATTTGCAAATAGCCATGTTGCTGAAGAAGCTTTGGACCCAAGGGCTCCATGGATTTGTATTAATCAAAGCACAAAAAAAATCACTTGGATGTCATTTTGCATTTTCTGCTACTACTGACCGACCACTTGATAAATGTCTGTATGTTTGGTCAAATCGTTGTCAGACTAAACAGATTCAAATTAATCAAGGAAGAAATACACACAATACTGTAATGGCAGTTGTGGTTTATGATGTCACTAGAAACTCAGAAGATTATGTTAGTGTCATGCACTGCTGTGTTTACAGTAACAGTTTTTCAGCTACTGAGAGTTATGGCATGCCCTCCAGATATTTTTTAGTCCACAATGCCATATTATAAGATTATGCTCTAATTTAACCAACAGTCTCAACATGTCAGCAATTTATGCAAATGTGTACTCTCATGATACTTTACAATAGGCTAAAGAATCTAAGGAGACGCAGTTAGAAAAATGCATGTGTCGCATATTAAATGATCAGAAACTGGGACAGGTAAAACTGACCTGAAATACCTCTGATTATGTTAAATAAATATGTTCATAGAACTACACATTTCGATAGACACCCTGTGGTGAATTGTAACTATAAAGCAATCTAAACAATGGCAAAATAATGCCTACTAACTAAAATTGTAATAGCAAAAATATTAATTATATTCATCTCATAACTATGATGAGAAGGGTAGACCTGTGAGAATGCACCTTAAAGTGACAAATTAGTTGAAAAAAACATCAACAACAACAACACAGGTATACCAACAAAAGGGAAGTACATATAGTAGTCTATATACTGCTACCTAAGTGTCTGAAATAACTGTAGTCTATGGGGTCAATCCTATTAGGTGCGAATAGCGAGTTGCGAGGTGCTATTTTCACTTCGAATTCGCATAGCGAATTCATTTAGCAATCCAATTAGCAACTCGCACTGAACCAGTCAGACTGAATTCGCAACTTTCCACTCGCACCTCCCTGCGGGTGAGAGATGGAAAGGAAGATCTTTATTTTAAGGTTAAAATGTCAGGGCACTGTACTGAACTCCTTGGACACCCCCTCCTAATTAGGCACTTGGAAGTTTCCAATTAGCTTAATTAGTCAAATAAATACATGCAATTTTGGGGGGTAAAAAAAAATTGTCCTAACATTACCCCAAAATTAACCTTTTCGTTAGTTTAAGCACCCCAAATTTAATTACAATTATTTTTTAGTTGAAAAATAATTGTTTTTTTTTGTTTTGTTTTTTCAAGGTGCCCTCAAAGTACCCCAAAATCACTCTTGTTCCTACTTTTTAATTGCATTTTTCGCTTAATTCGTTTGAGATTAAATGAAAAAAGTTAGTTTTTTCTCATTTTCTTGAATTTAAAAAAACCCCACAAATCAGCCATTTGACACCATTTAAAAACCTACAGTACCTTCCTAATTCCCACAAACAGCCTTTCTTCTATTTATTGATACATTTTCCGTATATTTATATGCATTTACAGATGTGATGTGTTTTTTCTATATACATTTTCAAAATGTCTGAGCAGAAATGTATGTTAATAAATGTCATTGATTTATATTACAGTCATGAGCAAAGGTTGATATATTTATAAAATATATATTTTATTTTTTATTTATGTTTTTATTTTTTGGTTTTATTTATACCTCATCAGCGCTGTCCACCCACCAGTTTCTTAGTTTCCTGCAGTTGCGCCTGTGTCTTTATGCTAATTCCACTACCAAGTCCTTCCCTGATGTACATCTGTGCGTTCCAATGTGCAAGGACTGAGACACTCACTATCAGTTATCAGTATGTATCTGTGAATGCTGTAATACTGCTTGGTGAGTCTTTAGACGACACCATCGGTCGCACCATTGAAACGTGCACCAGCCCTATGGCAGGTGCAGTTTTGCCATCTGAATATGGCCTCCTATGTTAGGGGTGAAACTTTTTTGTGCGCAACCACTTTCAGTGACACATCCGCAATACACCTGCAACACTCCCATAAGACACAAGAACTCAGTGCATATTTTAACTACCCCCCTGTTACCTCCCAGTCACCGCCTAGGAACGCCCTTACATTTCTGATACCGTGGGTTGCCTACTCTCCCAGAGCGGCAGGGAGGCTCCTGAAAATTGGGTGGCACTCCTGGCTGCCTGCAAGAGAGGACAAGTATACCAGATTGGCCACCACCTGCCCCCGTGCTCCCCCGCACTCACTCCCGCCGGCACCCACTTTTCGAGTGAAAGAGAGCAGTCGGGGAGGGATGATGTGATTTTCTCGGAATCGTGTCATCATAGCACCGCTCCCTGCTTTACAATGCCAGTGATCTTGGCATTGTATAGTGGGGGTAGGGCCGTGATGATGTAATAGCACCGCCATGCCCCCAAAACTGCCCACTAATGCCACTGCCACGACCCCTGCTGAGCCAACCTGGCTTCCCTCTCCCAGAGCGGGTAGCCAGAAAGTCAATAAGTGTGGTTCTAAATTTTATCTGCAACTCTGAACAAAATTGGGACACACCGCCTAGTGTGTCCCAGACGCATGCACAGAAGAAAAACTATTGTCCGTTTGTGTGAAATTTGGCATAGCATGTGACTCTGACTCAGGGACATAATTGGCTTGCAGTTTCCAAGGTAACATACCTTCACATTAGACATGAAATTAGACTCACTCATACATCTCAGTAAGCATTAGTCCTGACTTTTGAATTCTATTCTGTGTCACCTCTAATTGAACACTTTAAGGGGCCTATTTATCAAGTAATATTTGCGGGTGTTTTAGAGGATACCCGCAAATATTAAGAATCAGCGGAATCTCCAACATCTACTGCGATCCATCTATCTCCAACAGCAGCCGTAGCTCCTATAGGTATCTATAGGGACTGAAAATCTGCCATATTTACCAAGAGTATTTCGGAGACTGGCCCTGATAGGAACACCATCTCCAGATGGCATTAACCTATAGTAGCCTATGGGCTACTATTCGCATAGTAGCCCGTAGGCGGCCGCTGCACGCACACATACCTCCCAACATTTTGGCCCCCTGAAGAGGGACAGTTCACATGTCCGAAAACGAGGTGGGCCCTGTTGAAAAGGGACAGGGCCTCGGAGCTTCCCCTGTTTACGTCACTATGGGGGCATGCCCAGCAGGGGCGCATCTACCCATTGGCCAGGGTGGCCCTCACCAGGGGCGCCGACCAAAGGGGGGGCGCCATCCAGCAGTGCCACCAGCAGCCAAGGGGTGGACTACCCCCGCTAGTCTCCCGGCCCCACAAGTGTAGGGCAGACCGTGGTGAGAGCCAGCGGCGGCTGTGTGTTTGTGATAGCAGCCAGCCAATGAGAGTAAGACAGACTCTCATTGGCTTCTGCGTCGTCACTCATGAGCTCCGTATTCCGGCTCCCCCCGCGGCAGATGATGTGCAAGAAGTGCCAGGACTCGGAGCGGACAGCAGCGGTCGCATCAGGAGTGGGAATCAGGATAGTTGTATTTTTTTCTTCTTCTGTGTGTCTGTAAGCCTGGCCCAGCAGGGGGGGTGGGCACTGTATAGGGTGTGGCCGCTACTGGGGGCACTTTATGGGGGGTGCCCGCTACTGGGGGCACTGTATAGGGGGACTACTACTGGGGGCCCTGTATAGGGGGGACTACTACTGGGGGCAATGCAGCATAGGGGGGACTACTACTGGGGGCACAGTATAGAGGGGACTACTACTGGGGGCAATGCAGCATAGGGGGGATTACTACTAGTGGCACTGTATAGGAGGACTACTACTTGTGGCAATGCAGCATATGGGGATTACTACGGGGGCACTGCATAGGGGGGGTGCCAGTCAATTACATTGCCTGGGGCGCTTGGATCCCTAGATACACCCCTGATACCCAGCACTCTCTGAGATGTCGGGCAGCCCCCAGGCTCGCCGTACACTGGTGAACAGATGTCATGCACACGGCATCTGTTCTCCTCCTGCTTACCCACTGTTCTGCCTACAGAGCAGCTGTATGTGCTGCCCCAAAATTTCCCCCCACTGCAGGACACTTAGGCCCGTGGGTGGGACAGCAGAACAGTGCCAGAAAAATGTGACTGTCCCGCTGGATGCGGAACAGTTGGGAGGATTGCACACATGCGTGGTCTGCCCCTGGCTTTAGCAATCATTTTACTTCTGGACACATTGCAGGATTAGGCTCCTTTTGAAGCCCTTCTCCTAAATTTGGGCAAATGTGAATTACTTATTGCCACGAATAGTGGCGACAAGAGATTCTAATTATCGGGTCTGAACCCGATAATTAGTAATTATGCCACTATGAGCTTTTGTATGCCACTTGGGTTGTTTGTGGTGGGGTGCATGGGTGAATATTCCATTGCACATTTTCTTTTTTAACAAAGCTGCAACAGAAAGTCAGGGTAACAATGAACAGTGCATTTACATCACACCTTTAACAAAACAAAATGAGAGTGGCATTTCTTTATTACAGTATATATGCTTAAAGGATAACTCCACCCAAAACTTAATTTTAAGTTTGAGTGGAGATTGATAAATGAAACATAAATGTTGAATATTAGTTACATATTCTGATCTACATTAAAAAGATACTAATGCAACAATATTTTAAATACAATGAATATATAAGCACACATTTTCTTCCATATATTTGCCAAGTTGCCAAGATAAGTAACCAGTCCCTAACACTAGTAGCCTATAATATAATTTGCATGCTGCCTTAGGTAGCCAAGTCCAGATAAACAATGGCGAGGAACGAGGTCTCCACATAAATATAGGCCCATCAGAATGACAACATGATGATGACCAGCTGCCTTGCTGGCCACACATATGTCATAAATCATAGGTATTGAAGCGTAAGCCAGGTAACTCTGGCTGAGCATAAATAAACCCCTAGGTGGGCCTGGCATTGGTCCTAGCCCTCACCCTTTTAAGATCATGTGGGTGCTGATTTAATTGTGGTTTCAGATTTCTGATTGAGGGGTTTATTAACTATTTTAGGTTAGAGGGGGTGTGTTGTTGTTATTTATAAACAGTTGTTTGTTGCCAACTCCCCCTTTTTTCCTGGAAATCCCTCCCACCCTCCGTGAAATTTTCTGTTTTTATTGTTGCTTACTTGTTTTCATGTTTTGCATGGTGGCGGTAGATGGCTGCATGCTGTTGATTTATTTGTAGAATAGTGGGTGCCCTCCCCTGTGTTTTATGATGGCCAATCTAATATCCTTACCAGAAATTTAACACAATCCCGTCTGTGTGTGTTAAGTGATTGTGGAGAGTTGAACACAAATGTTTGGGTTTGCTTGAATGGTGGTTGTTATGTCTTGTTATAGTATGTTCTCGGTCCGTCACCAAACTAATATTAATCATTAACCTGAAAAGAATAAAACTTAATTGATTTGGTTTAACCACTTGCCTGGCATGGTCGCACCAGGCAGTGCTTAATCTGATCTCGTCGCAATATTTCGACCAGTCAGATAAACATCGTGGGTGGCTGCAGGAAGAGAATCTTCCCACAGCTGCAGCTCTCAGAGGAACCTTCTGGTCCCTCTACTTGCCTGTACCCTCTCCTCTTGTGTCTGCTCTGCTGCCGATCACTGCTGATCTGTCCGTACAACAGGACCCTCACACCAGCTGCAGAGATTAGCAGCCACTGGGAAAAGGTAAACTCACTCACCCCTCCCCTCACCCCCAAGTGTACCTGGTGCCTGAAGCCACTGTGACATGGAAAGTCGCGATGTTTCCTATGGTGGTGTTCCGATGTTCCAAAAAAAAATCCTTTTTTTTTTTATGAAATCATTTTGGATAAGTTAAAATAGATGTTCTTCACCTAATTCACTCATAATAAAAACGACAATTTCTGAGAAGTTTTTAGAAAAAAAAAATTGGTCAATTAAGTGGGTAAATAAATCTGACCTAACTAGGAAATGTGAACCCCTGTGTTTGTGTCCTTATTTTCATTCAGAGGTTTCATTAAAAGGTGAAGAACTATACTAAGGAGGTAACTGATAGGGGGTTTATTAAAATGGTAATTCTAGTTTACTCACAAAATTATTACATTTATCTCTTTTTACATATTTAAGGAGACAGTAGGGCTGATAGTGTTTGGAGTGTACACACCAACTTGGCTCTGGCCAAACCCACACAGTACTTGTCACCAGAGGCACTTTAAGAGAGTAGGGGGCCCGTGTGCAAGCTCTGATTGGGCCCCCTCCTCTCCGATGCCACAGCAGACTGGCATTGTGCCAGAGTCTACTCCGTATGCTCAATTCTCTGGGAACATGGCACCCGCACTGTGCTCCCGGGACATCTCTACTGTGCATGCATGAATCACCGGGGAAATGGCTGCGGTGGCCATTTTCCCAGTGATTTCTGCAGCGGAGAGGTAAGTATAAAAAATTGGGTGCAAGGTTTGTGGTAAATGGCCTCCCCTGGACCCAGGGGCCCATGTGCACCGCACACCTTGCACCCATTATAAATATGTCCCTGCTGGTCACAGCTCCTCTCATTTCCCATCTGCCCTTAATCCAGCCCTGTAGATAGCATACATGTGCCCCTGTAGATAGCTTACATTAATTCTCACTGTCTGACCCAGCATATAGTAACAAAACATGTGCATCTTTCACAAAATAAAAATAGTAAATCGTAAAATAAAAAAAATGGAATTATGACATTTATAAAAGAACTTGGTATTGAAACTATAGAAAAGTGCCATATTACAGTTTTTCTCAGTTGAGTGTAAGGAATATGTCTTAAGGAGGATGTCAGTAGTAGTTACATTTATGCCTTCAATGTTTCCACAGCTCTGTAATTACGAGTCTGAAATATATGTTACAGGAAGGTCAGACTGATGTGAAATGTCAGAGTTGTGAGGTAGTGTTGACTGAGTCTGTACTCAGCTTTCCTCGTTAAAGAAAGACATTTCTCTAGTGACCTCCTTATGTCACACATTAACATGTGTGTGTTGTTAGTCAATCACTTGAATCATGTAAAGGTAGACCTTTCACTGTACATTACTCACAAATTAGAACACTGACTTAATAATAAAGTAACAAATAGTAAGGATCTGGCTTCCAATGACCTAACAATCCAAGAGAGTTCAAATACATAGGCCAATCTATGCCAAGTAAATATCTACTGTAAATGATTTGATCAAGTGGGAAGAACATTCCAAATAGATAAAGCTTTTGACATGTGGTGCATATGGGTTGAAGAAATCAAGCATTAAGCCAATAGAAACTTCATAGATCAAGGGAGAGTAGGGAAGAAGGATGAGTTAGCCAATGGGATCAGATGCTTTGTTGTTTTTGATCTTGATATATGTGCTACAGTATTGAGCTCTAGACAGAGTTTTTTGCTGTTTTTTTTTAAAGGTAATCTGACATTTTGTTACATCAAAACATGTGCCATACTCTGAGAGTACTTCTGAATGTCATAATGGGCCAAGGGAGAAGAGAATATTTAAGAGAAGTATGGCTTTGGATGTTGGTAATGACCGATATTAGGTGATATGCAACACTCCAAGGTGGAGCAATTTTTGTACAGGAACAAAGGGATCTGACTCTTAAAAGTCCTGGGCCTGCCACCTCAGTTTCTATGACATAACAATCGGGAACCAAGGGCAGGAGGGGAGGCGGTCCTACGGGAGCAGTTCTGTGCATGCCACCAAGAGGGCCAAGAATATCATAGAGTGGGAATCACAATAAAGGTGAACAACTGTACAAGAAAGGACCTGCCACACATCAAACTACATGCAAGATCCCTTGAAAAGTGCCCCTATACTGTCAGGTAGGGCAGGCTGCTGACTCCAGGTGGTGTGGCTATTGAGGGAAGGGGGGATTCATAGAGTCCTTGGTTGAGTGAATGGTTGACAGCTGCAAGTAGTGAGTTCCTGGGGAAAGGGTGGTGATGTGAGAAATCTGTAATCAATGTGTAATTGTGGAAACATTGCTCCAGCCTACAACTGGGATGTGACACGATAACACTGCAATGAAGAATTACTTTGCAGGTGAAGTGAGGAGACTGTGCTTTCAAAATAAAGCATTTTTCATCTGCTAAAAGATAGTCATGGAGTAGATGAGATTCTTAAGATGTGTGTGCATGAGGAAATTGGAGCTGTATACCTTTTTGAAATTAATTGCAACCATTAAGAGATGTGCTGGAGGAGGAAAAGTGTAAGTTAAATCCATCGCATCCTAAGATGATCTGGCTCCAACATTGTGTAAACGTATATATGCCCTCAGGTAAAATATGCTACACCCACTACATATTTGGAGTTTAAGAGCTCAAGAATAAGGAGCACTACACATATACCCTTGCACCCTTTTGATACCCTGAGGACTAGTGGGATCACATATCACGGATTATTATTTTTCAAGAAAGCATCACTATATATGGCATAATGCAAACCCAGACTAGAACTTGACAGACAGGTAGCAGTAAATGAAGCAAGATATATAAATATATACATAATTAATTTTATTTTCATCGCTCCACCATTGCTATGCAAAGAAAACACAGTAATTAAAATACTAATAATGATTCAAGGTTATTCTGGCTGTTCCACAAATTGTGCCTACTCTCTCGGCTCATCTGGGAGACTTACATATTCCTCGCCCACTTCCTAGGGTAACAGGCAGGATGGGGGTGAGTGGTGTAACCGCATCATCATGACCCTGCCCCCTCTGTGTTATGCTGCGATTGTTCCAAAAATTACACATTCACGCCACCCTCCATGGTGCACACCCTGCATCTCCTCTCCAGGAACTAAGGCTAGAAAAAAGTGTGATCAGAGTGCTTGCTGTCTAAGCTTTAGATCCTATACTCTTTCTTTGTTTCTAATTAAATACATTCTTAAACAGTTTTAGCAAATTTAAGCACCTACCAATAAATGACAATAACCAATCCTCACTTAGGCGTAAGTGTAGGAAAGAACCACATTTTGCACTGAAGTGCAGCAACAAGATTTATTTTTAGGGATGTGATTATTTAAAATTAAATGTGATACAGAAGTGGAATGACCAAATTTAGAGAGGTGTTTCCTGCATTGCATGTGGGGCTATAATCCACGCAAAAGCTCTTGAATTCTGTCACCTTTGGGGTCCCATAGATCGAGTTACACATACACATGCAATGAGATGCTTACCATGGGATAGCAGACACCAGGGCTGCCATCCGAAAATGTGGGGCCCAGTACTGGCAAAATAGGCAGGGCCCCACCCCGATGTATGGGACAGAGGTGGGCAGAGCTGTGGATAATGTGGGTGGGGCTACTTTTAAGGGGTATCAACATTTGGGCTGCGGGGGATAGTTGTTATAAATTATAACTTTGGGGGGCGCAGGGAAGGCTGGCTGGACTGGGGCAGGGAAGACAGGCTGGCTGGCTGGACTGGGGGAGGGCACAGGGAAGGCAGGCTGCCTGGACTAGAAGGCTGGTTGTACTGTGGGCGGTGGGCAGAGAAGGCAGGCTCACTGGCTGGACTAGGGGGGTGCAGGGAACGCTGTCTGGACTGTGGGGGGAGAACAGGGAAGGCGGGCTGGACTAGGGCAGAACAGGGAAGACAGGGTGGCTGGCTGGACTGGGAGGCGCAGAGAAGGCAGGCTGACTATACTAGAATGCTGGCTGGACCTTTGGGATGCAGGGAAAGCAGGTTGGATTGGGGGGCACAGGGAAAGCTAGATGGACTGGGGGTGGGTAGCAAGGAAGGCTGGCTGGACTGGGGGGGTCGCAGGGAAGGCTGACTGGACTGGGGCAGGGAAGACAGGGTGGGTGGCTGGCTGGACTGGGCTGGTGTTGGGCGCAGGGATGGCAGGCTGGCCGGACTGGAGGGCTGGCTGAACTGGGGGGAGGGAGGCAAGCAGCAGGGAAAGCTGGCTGGCTGAACTGGGGTGGGGTGGTGGAGCAAGGCAAGGGTAGCATACCTTGTTCAGCGAGAGAGGGGGCCTGGGTGGCAGTGGTGTAGATTGCACTGGGCAGTAGGTAGAATCAGAGCATCGGCGCTGCGGCATTTGGAATATGGAGCTAGTCGCGAGCCAATCACAGCTCGTGGAACGGCAGCCAATCAGGAGCGGCCACTCCTGATTGGCTGCCGTTCCGTGAGCTGCGATTGGCTCGCGGACGGCTCAATATTTAATTGAAGCGCAGGCTATGCTCTGTCTCCAGTGATTCTCAACCCCCCGGGGCATTGCTCACTGCTGCCACCCGGGCCCCATCTCTCTCCGGGCCCAAGACTGGATTCCCGGCAGTTCCCCCCTGATGGCGGCCCTGGCAGACACTAGCAAGCATAAAGAAGCATTACAGATCTTCAGTTCCGAAATTATTAAGAACACTAGGAACACTAGGAAACGGGATGTAGTCAGCACCGTTATCCTGACAGCAGTCTGAATACCGGCTCCAGAATCCAGACCGCTAACATCCTGACAGCGAGTATTAGGTTTAGGGTAAGGGGTTAGGCACTAGGGGGAGAGTTAGGGTTAGGCTGCAGGGAGGGGGGGTAGCGTTAGGCTGCAGGAAAGGTGGGTTAGGTTTAGGGAGAGGGTTAGGGTTACTTACAAAATTCTGTCTGGATTTTTGCTGCCTGGATGCTGCTGTCGGTATTCTGACCGTCGCATCCTGACTGCCGGGATCCTGTACCCAACCCCTAGGAAACGATGTCCTTCACACAATACTAAGATTAATTGCACGTAAACTACATGCAGGTTGAACAACATGAATTTATTGTTTTATAGTCAAATAAAGGCAGTTCAGTGCTAAAACTTTATTTAATTCCAGATTTCTCATATTATATGGTCCTTTTGTCTGTGCATGGTGTTGTCTGTTAAACTAAATATACATCTTAATTTAACTCTCATGGTGCATACACACGGTCAGATTTTTCTTCAGATCTGAACAATAACTATTTTAAAAATTGTTCAATCGTTCATAAATGAAAGAAAAATCTGACATGTGGGCATAAATGAACGATGAACAATGCGCATTCCCGTTTGTCAGATAACGTAATCGTTCAATCGTTCATCTGACATATCTGACCGTGTGTATGCACCTTCACACAGTATTCTAACCTGAAGATTACAATAATCATTGGTTGTAACTTGTAACAAGAGACTCGATTTCTCCTTCTCACTCCAGTGAACAGTGTGTGATGGGATAACAAGAGCAGGGCCGCAACTAGGGGGGGGCTAGAGGTGCACGTGCACCGGGTGCCAGATTGCAGGGGGTGAAAAAAGCTGACTCGAGGTGGCTTGGGGGCTGCAGACTCAGAAAACGGCCATCCAAAAATGGCCACCGCCAAAGAGGAGACATGCTAGAGGTCCTTACTGGCCCTCTAGTGTCTGTCTCCTCCTTGGTGGCGGCCATTTTTGGATGACCGTTTTCAGCAAATTCCATCCAGACTAGCCGTCCGCATGGACTTTGCTGAAAACGGCCATCCAAAAATGGACGCCGCCTAAGAGGAGACAGATGCTAGAGGTCCTACCTGACCTCTAGTGTCTGTTAGGCCAGCGCAATGGACACAGCGTTCCCGGCACCGGGAACGCTGGCGCTGCCAGGAGAAAATGCATCTTCTCCCATGAAATCCCCTGGCAACGAGCATAAACCCCCATGGCAAGAAGCATAAACCCCATGGCAATGAGCATGTAACCCCCATGGCAAGAAGCATAAACCTCATGGCAACGAGCGTAACCCCATGGCAACGAGCATGTAACCCCTGGCAACGAGCATGTAACCCCCTTGGCAAGAAGCATAAACTTCATAGCAACGAGCGTAACCCCTGCCAACGAGCATGTAACCCCTGGCAATGAGCATAAACCCCCTGGCAACGAGCATAAATGCCCATGGCAAGAAGCACAAACCTCATGGCAACGAGCATGTAACCCCTGGCAACGAGCATGTAACTCCATGGCAACGAGCATGTAACCCCATGGCAATGAGCATGTAACCCCTGACAATGAGCAGGTAATTTGAAAGTAATTAGAAGCCTTACTGTGGGGTATAAAATAGTGTCGGGCAAATATGTAAGTGGCACTTTTGTAATAGGCATTACAGTGTGTGGCATAATGTGTAATGGGCATTATGGTGTGTGGAATAATGTAAGTCACTATACCAAGGACGTCTCAGTAGTGCACTGCCTTATGGAGGAGCAAGGACAAACTTCAGGTACAGGAAGGGAGGGGGAGCAAAATTGCTGCCTTGCACCAGGTGACAGATATCCTAGTTTCGGCCCTGACAAGAGAGATGACATATGTATTGATTTAAAGTTTAGTTCTTTGTGGAGTCACTTATAAAGTCCCCTTAATCTCTTCATGATAGAGATCAATATCTAACCCTCCAATGACTGACATACCTGCTCACTCTCCCAAAAAAGAAAGTTGTAAAATAACTGGTACTTTATGGACAATCAAAAATCTATTATAATGTCAAAAAGGAGGAGCTTGGCAAAGAATAATGAGAGCATTAATATCATTGTGCAGATGTGTACTGTAAATGACTATGTTAGAGCAGTTATCCCACAACGTTTTTCTTTCTTTAATTAGCAGATTTAAGTACCTTTGAAGCATGCATCTGGTAGTCTTATTTCCTAACTTGTTGTCTATTTATCTTCTCATTGTTAAAATATCTCTGGAGGGAAAACAAGTATTTCTGCCATACACAAACTCACAGCATTTCCTGCGGGGAGAAGTAGGGGGAACATGTCGCAGTGAACATAGATCTTGGATGGGGTGTTCCAAAGCCTCTATCCTTACTATATCCTATGCCATGTGACTGTGGTCGTCATGTTAGTCAAATGAGATTGTGGAATATCTGCAGAATAATACATCATTAATAGTAGTCTGAAGAAACAAACCAAAAAAAAGGAATTACCAAACTGCTTCTTATAGCATGTCATGGGGATGTAGACAATATCCCGGCTGTCGGGATGCCCGCGCCTTTTGTTAAAATGAGAGAACCTAAGATAAGCCCCTTCTCCAGCAAAAAAACACTGGCTTTTCTCAACTTCATTAATAGATCCCATAGGCAGGTGGTAACAGAAAACAGCACTAAGTGGAGAATATTTTACTATAATTTATTTTACTTAAAAAAAAAACCTGTTACTGCTTTTAGAAAGTAAAAAATAGTGCCCGACGTCTTACACAAATCAAATCTATGCCATGAACATAGTTAAAATGTGTAGGTGAAAACCAGTACTGGAAGGAAATACCATGACTGGAGCAAGCAACCGTACAATACAATGAACAGACCTATTGTCGTAACTGTACAATATAGTTTGTGTATTCACAAATTAACAGAACTGCATTATAATCCATCAGAGCCTAACCACATCCACTCACAGTAACATAGTTAGCTAAGTATACAGTCAATCAGAGTTAGACTAATTTGAATGATGATGACATTGAACAAAATGTTGTTTGGCCTGTTATCGAAAAAAACACATAAATATATCAGTATCCAGAATTAGAGTACATACATTTGTAAAAACACACACACACACATATATATATATATATATATATATATATATATCCAAATGTAAATCTTTCAAATGGTTGGCAAATCTATGAAGTATGCTCAAGACGTCAGGGTTTATTTCAACTAGGCTGCATAGATTGTCTGGTTTTATGCTAAACAGCTGTAACAAGAGTTATATTTGAAAGCGGTCTTAACTATCTAGCTGTCTGCTATACTACTGCTTCTTTCACAAGTAAACTTGCTCTAATAACCTGCATCAAATTAGAAATATTCCCTTGTTAGAGAGATGATTATTTATATGCTTATTGTGACAACTACTGCAATGCAGAGGTATAATGTAAATTATAGTTGCTAAAAGAATAAGTGGGTAAACTAACATAGCATCTGTCCACAAGAGCTTTGAATCTCTGAAATGGGACATGGAATATCGTGTGGTCATGTGACCTCATCACATGCTGCAGGTGGGTGTGGCAGGTGTACCTCCCAGCAGTCAGGACAAAAGTCCTTGTAGACAGGATAGAAATCTGGACTGTACTGCCTATATCAGGATTGTTGGGAGGTATTTATCTGGGCAAATTCCTGGATTTCCTACTGCTAACACACTAGGCCCAGGAAAACAGTTATAGTCAGATGCTTAATAAAAATGGCTGCTGGTAGCAACTCGGTGAAGCTCACAGTGGCCATTCTGATACACCAGAACTACCAGCCATGGAAGTCTAAAGTGAAGATGTTACTGATCAGGGAAGATACATGGAAATATCCACAAGAGGCCTGATCTATTCTACTCCCAGAGCAGTATTGGATCTAGAAATATAACTAAAAGTGTCATAACATGATCTTCTTTAGCATAGGTGATCAGATGAGACACATACGCAAATGTGAAACTGAATAGAAGTAAGGAAGGAGCCTTAGGAAAGAGGGTCAACAAGAATATTCTATTTAGATAGCACAGAGCAGTCAGGTCTCTGATTATGAGAATTTACAATCTAGAGAGAGGTAAGGAATACAGCCTATGGTTTTAAACTGAAAAATATAAGATAACATCTCATCAAGTTCTTACTTTCTACCCAGGCAGGGTACTGCTCTGTTCATTTATATACATGTGAGCATACAGTACATGTATATGATCCATTTGTGTCCTATTTCTAAGTAGCTCACTTACACTACATAAAACATTATAGATTACCTGACCTAACCGCATCTACATCCTGCTATAGGATTTCAGAATTTTATTTAATTACAAATTAAAATGGAGACATCATCATATCAGGTGTCTCAATTTCTGTCAGTTTTGATTAATAATGTGTGCTTAAAGGAGACCACATATTGATTTAAAATCAAGCCAACTTTAAGATCCCCAGTTACCTGAACATTTCTCTGGCAGTGAATTATTTGAAACATGTTGGGATAAACATAGACAATACAATCAATCACAGAAGGTTGACATTATTATATAAAACATAAAATTTACATTATCTGATTAATGAACTTCAAATTCTTAAGGCTTATAAACGTCTCCAACTGCAATTACAATTTTATATGTAAAAGACCATACTGCTCTCTGTTAAAAACCTTAATTACTACCATATTTATCTACATGGCAGAATGTTAGAAATTATACTTTAGGCCTTGTTAAGTTTCATGAATATGTTTCATGTACCTGTTGATTAATCCCTCATGCTAACGTGAATCCCTTCCTTACTTACAGAACTGCTTCAACTCAATAGAATTGCTTCAAATTCTTAAAGAAACTGTTCACTTTAAGTCATGCCCCCAGTATTTCAAGCTAAATGATAAACTCCTCCTAAAAAAATAAAACATTTAGTATTAGTAGAGTTTATTGAAAAAAAATGAAAAGTTCAATTTACTTACCTTCCACGCTCCATTCGTCGCTACTGCAGGAGATCCCATTAACAGTCCCACTCCACACTCCTCTCTTCCTAACCAGCCTGCTTGAAAGAAGAAGAGCAGAGAATGATAGCCCTCTCTTATTGGATATTGACCTGCTCAGATGAATCTAGTTCCTCCTTATCATATTTTGTTGGCATTGTTGGATCTTCATGTTTTTACTTTCCCATCCAAACCTGCCAGTAGCCAATTTATCCCATCTGTTTCCCATTTTATTTCTGGTCCTGAGTCAAGTGTTGACAATGGCCTGGCAGATTTATTGAAGTATTTTCTCTGTCTCTTGGTACTTTTCGATCTCCTCATGTACATATTGCAATGGGACTCTCTTTGGCAGCAACTGCTCGGATTGCAACCTTCTGCCTATTAGCAATTGAGCAGGTGAATACGTCCCTTCAATTGGTGTGTTTCTGAAGTTCATAAATCCTAGCTGCTGATTTGTCCCAATTTTTGCTTTAATAAGAATGTTCTTCTCATATTTCTCTGCCAAGCTGAGACTGCAGGAAGAATGGAAAAAGGTTGAATCTTTAATTTCCCATCTCATTGTAAGTAATGGAGCTTTTGTGATACATATTGAGTTCCATTGTCTCTATAACTCCTCAGATTTGTCATATCTTACCTATATCGCTTTGAGACATGATATTTTTCTGCTTGATGTAAGTTTTTGTAACTTGGTCATTTCTTCTCATTCCATGTGAATAAGTCTGGGAACTAGCAAAGTTCAATCTGAGATATTCCAAGGCACTAGCAGCTCTTTGATGTATTCCTTTAACTTTTTGATGTTTGACAATTTGCATTACATTTCCTAATGTCCTAAACATGTAAGGCCAAAACACATCATTGAAGACATGTCTCAAGCTGAACAATACCAGGTGACCATGCTATACTTATTTCAATATTTTTTTGTGTGGACACTCATCAATCACAATCTTGTCACTCATACAGCAATGTGGCTGCAACAAGTTCTGCAGGTGCAAATAGTCATTAATTATTAATTATTTTTCTGGAGGGTCCAATAGTCATTAATTATAGATTGTGTTTTCTTTATCTTTACAGGCCACCTCCACACATTGTCTGTATCCATTTGGCATTTGTCACTGGAAGGTATTGCCAAGCACTTGTTTCTTCAGATAAAGAGCTTCCTGTTCATCTTTTCTAAAAAGGAATATCTGTGCTTGTAAGTCACTGAGGAGCCAAACATCCTTTGTAAGTGTGGTGGAGCCACGCTCAAGATTTATGGAACGTGTGTTTCAGTGGTCTGTTTAAACCACTGTTCTGCAACAATAAATGTAATGACTGAGCGTTTAATTTCTGTAATCAACATGTCTTGTGTAATTAATCTGTGTTTTGTCATAGTACTGGCTTGCTTTCATGACTGAGCTCCGGGTCTAATCCTATCTATGATGCATCCATTTGCATCACTACTAGCTTTTAGTTATTATGCAGTCTCAAAAAGTTCCTGAATGTAAGAATCCCATGTTCTCTCTGAGTAAAAGATTGCAAAGAGTCAGTGACTTCCGCTAATTCCTTAAAAAAAAAAAGCATCAGTCTGTATGCCTTTCTAATTTGATGATATGAGCATCTCCATGACTACTTTTATTTTTGCGGAAATGGTTTTGTTCCCTTGCTGCTTATTATTTTCCCTCAATATGGCACCTATAGTACTGCAGTGTTCATTTTGGTAGGATTACATTTGAGTTCTCTTCAGCATTGACTAAGTGCTGGCAAATTTGCATCAGATTCAGACCTTGTTTTTACATGCACTGGCATATCATGACTTCTACCCCATAAGGACCATACTATTGCTCTATTTCATGGACCATTTTGAAATTTTGGCTGTAAATATGTGATTCCAAATGGTATGTGTATAAATCTGTACCTCTCAAATGCTGTCTAGAAAGTAGTTACGTTGCTGCTTTCTTCATCCTGCACTAGTTTCCAGTAGCAACACTGGGCTTCAAGAACACTGAGAACTGTTGTTGCTGTTAGTTTGTATGAGATTTTGGGGGATTATAAAGCTTTCTCTTCATAGTCTGATTTGGGTCTCTTGATTCTTTACATATTATTTGGTTTATGGTTGACGGGTACCACTGAACCCACTCATTACTATTATACGTACATACGTACATATTTGCTTAAAACTTTCATTCATGTTCTCTAAGAACTGCGGAACTATAGAATATTTGTCAGTGTGTGTATAATTGAGTGCCACAGATTGCAATTTCAAGGCAAATAATGGTAACACAAGTCCAAAATGTTCACAACCATCTTCATAGTACTCCTGAATTGTCTACACTGTCAGGTGTACCTTCTAGCCTCTCAAGGCTCATTATTCATTCTCCCATATTTAGGTTCTTGTAAACTGTAAGACCTGTAACTCCAGGAGAATTTGTTGCTAACACAGAACTTCCATTCTTTGTCCATCAGGGCTAAACAGCCGTCGGCATTACGCCGGCATTACATACCGATTCCGTTGTGTGTGCTGTGTTACATAAGCGGTCTGTTACTTTGAGTCTCTTACAGCTATATACTAATAGTTTGGGGGGTTTTGTGTAATTAAGAGCTTATTTATGTTATGTAATTTACTTGTGTGATTGTTCACATTAAATGGCATTTGATTTCTATCATCTTTAAGTATACAATATTGCACATCTTTGTCACATTTTAAGTTGCTTATATATTTGCAAATTCCTCTTTGTACCATGTATCAAGCTTTGCGCCTGTCTCCTCCAGAGATACAACATTTGTTCCTTTACATATCCTAGCAAAATATCCACATTTGTTTTAAGTGCTGGGCAGCTTTTACTGTAAGGTTTGCTCCCACAATTTGTGCAGCTGTGTGCTGTCACCGTGTGGCTTTGCCCCTTGAATTGATCTCACCTCTGATTATTTCATACATTTACCATACATTGTCCAACACTACAATCTACTGCTTGAGTTGCACCTTCTAGCATTTTGCTGTTGGCTTCTGATGCTTAAAATGCCTTCTTCTGAGAGATGGCCTTCAACTCCTTATGTTCAGTGATACATGATTCTAATAATTTTGACTGTATTTTAAACATGTAGCCCTGGGCAGTCATTATTCTCTTGACTCATCTGACATAAAACAGAATGTACTGTATATTAGGCAGGTGTTGTGAAGTTAAGTTTGCCAAGTAATCTGTTTTTTCATGTAATCAATTTCTCAGTCTGTTGCAGGCAGCTCTCCACGACCACACCATGGGGCTGGATGATTAATCAAATCTTGGAGACAGATAAAGTTGGAGAAGTTGCTCATATCAACCAATCAGCTTCTGTCATTTTTCTAGAACAGCCTGTAAAAGGACAGCTTGAAGCTGATTGGTTGGTCATTTATTTTTGTTCACTTTATCTCTCTCTGAGATTTGATAACGCTCACCCTATGACCTGGACATATGCTGCCTTTTAACTTTCATTCCATTAGTTTCTGTCAGGACCCACAAGTATTAGCTGCAGCATATATGACCATCTTGCCCAGTTCTCTGAGAAGTATCCTGTGTCTAGGTCCAGTGGAGTAATGATGTATTTCCCATTTGTAAACCATACTTGCTTACTCTCCCAGAACCTGCAGGAGACTTACAATTTTTCAGGACAGCCCCTGGGCTCCCAGAAGAGTAGGTGGTCACCCCACATCCTTCCCACTTCCTAGTAAAGTGGGCAGGATGGGGAGGATAATACCGGGATTCACAGTCTGTGGGGAGGGACAAAAAATTATGTGATTTTATGATAATCACATAATTTTATCCCTGTCCCCTTTCAATAGAGCCGCTGTTCTCTGCATTTTACCATGGGACATAATGACGCAAATAGTCTTGCCCTGCCCTCACACTGGTCACCTACATCTCTTCTTCAGGCTTCTCCAGGAGAGGAGTTTCATAAAGTGGGCAAGTATATTAAGTTATTAACATGATTTTTTGTGATAATTCCACTTCTAATTCAATGTATTCTTTTAGGAGCATTAACAGACCTAAAAGGTACACATCAGAACAACATGTATCCCAACCAACCCGACGCCCGATGGAAGGGTATATCAGGCGACCATACGCACAGCACGATCCAGTGTACAACTGTGCGATATACCCTGCCTTCCCGCATTCACCTGAATGACGTAATCAGCGTGGTCGGACCATCTGATATGCAGCACATTAGATGAAATTACCCCGCTGACGATGCGCACATGAACGTGTGATTGAGCATACAACATTATGCAATGTGGACGATATGTCATTCCAATTTGCCTGAAAACAACATATCGTCCAATATATTGCCTAATGTGTACCCAGCCTTAGGCTATCTGTTCATAGTTGTCATATATGATATATTCATAACATATCAACTACTGGCAAATATTCTATAACTGCATTACACCAAGCTAAGGGTCAGGGGCATTTCTAGAAGGAGGGGGCCCGTGTGCAGTCTCCGTCATGGGCCCCCTCTTATCCGTCCGGCAGCACAGAGCGGTGGCCATTTTCCCTGTACTGCAAATGCGCAAACGACGGGAAAATGGCCACGGCGGCCATTTTCCAGCCATTTTTTACAGGGCAGACACCGGCGCCGATGTTGGACTCTGGATAGGTAAGTTATAATATGGATGCAGGGTCCCCCCCCTGGACCTAGGGGCCCGTGTGCACCACACACCCTGCACTCATTACAAATACGCTAAGGGTGTCCTAGAATGCTTAGGTTAGGCTACAGATGTGAAACGTAGGTAGTGAACTACATACATATCTATTACAACGGCCATGTTTCTTAGAGTTCTCTCAGTTGCAAAATGCATTAAATGGGATAAACTTTAGTCACAGCAAACTGTTCAGCTGGGGCAGCCAACAAATGAGGGTGTGGGCCTGAAATGTCAAAGTATAAAGAACCTATTCAGAAAGCTTCCCCCTACTCAGGAATCCAGGCTCAATGTTTTGGGCTAATGTAAAAGTTATAGAAGGAAAAAAAACATGTGAAAGTTACTTGAGTTCAGAAACAGAGCCAAACAAATGGGTGCAGGTGTTGCCTCTTTATTGAGACCAGCTTAAAATATGAATAGTTTTTAAGCAGTATTTCATCAGGTAAGCTTTGTACGGCATTATTGCTGGTGGTAGAACATATCAAGCATCATGGAATTAAATCTTGAAGTTCTTTGAAATAAAAGCCTGCCCATTAAATAATAATTATAATAGTAAGTACAAAAGGTTTAACTCATTTGGAGGTTTGTGTGCAACCTTAGCAGTAACCAATGAAAACATGTAAGTTTTGCTGCATGCATGAACAGATATCCATTTTAAAAACACAGGGCCGTATGTATGTAAGGGATCCATGCTACACAGAGTAACACAGGATCCTATGGGCTGCAGCCTTATATTTTATATTGAAAATGTAATGATTCTTTACGTTGTCTTTCTGAAATAGAATTTGGTTACGTTATATGAAAGAATAATTAGAGTAGCAGTTATGGTTTATTCTTCCTTCCTCTTTGCTTCAGTCATATAACACATGTAGTCTCAACATGGCGATCAATCTCTTTTATCTAGCATGACTGAGAAGCTGGTTGGTCAATGACCACAATTCACAACATATGGACAGTCAGTGCAGTGCTGCAGAGTAATGACTGCAGTGCAAATTATTCTACCATGTGTAAAGTGAAATATGACATGGATGTAGTCAAAACAACCACATCTGCCCTTGCATTGGCTGCCATTGAGACGAGAATTTCATCATTAATTTGTATTGTTCACTGCAATATACAGTTCATAAGTTAAACCTTATGTAAAACAGTCACTTTCCAAATCTGAGTATACCAACCTACAATACTGTATCACACACACACTGGGTTCGCACACAAAATATTTGTGGGATATCTCCCCCCCAAAAAACAAATAAATAATAATACTGATACTAATGGGGGGGGGGTACCTGCAAATATTAAGTACGATCTGAAGGTATCTACAGGGGACCGCAACAGATATCCTCTGCAGTCCCTTGTTTTCAATTGTAAAAGCCATTGCCAGATTACTAAGGGAGCCGCTTAAGCATTCCAGAGCTTGGCATTCCAGAGTTCTGGGAGGGGGCAGCCAGGTCGGCATAGCAGGGGGCATTGAGCAGCATGGGAGGCGTGGTCGGGGACATCACCCAGCAATAGGGATGAATGGGGGTTTGACCAGGTGATTGTGTCATCGTGGTCCGCCCCCTCTACACAATGCCGATATTACTGGCACTCTGAAGCAGGGGGTGAGCCCATGATGATGCGATGCAGTGCATATCACGTCATCTGCCTCCCCCCGCTGCAGGGGTGTGTGTGGGGGAGTGGTCTGAGGCCAGGAGACTTGTCCGCTTTTCCAGGCAGCTGGGAGCGCCACCAAGTTTTCGGGAGCCTCACGGCAATCCAGGAGGGTAGGCAAGTATGATTTACTGGTCTTGCAAGCAGGCAGGAGGTGGTCGTGATGTTGATCCGATCCTGTATCAATGGTCTGAGGTGCTGCCTGGAAGGGTCTTTTGCCTTTAGACAGCTCCTGCTCCTGCAGCTGCTGTGTGCATAAATGTACAACTCTTAGATCCACAGTCCAACATGTTGGATGAGGAGCACTCTGTGCTGTCTCCATCCATTAGTCAGAGCCGGCGGTCTCTAGCATCTGGCGCGGCTGTGTCAGGTAGTCTGACCTCCAACATGCGCTACTACGCACACGTGGCTCGTCAGTGCTTCTTTCTTCTCAATGTCCATAATAGACAAACGTGCCCCGAGACTCTCCCCACTGTTATAGCCATACACACAGTATACTAGACAGCCCTATCGGGCCCCTAATAATGAATGGGCCTGTTACTTATACCATGCGTAAACTAGTGTTTCTGCTTGTGTAAAGGGCCCCTATATAAAGTGCATTGTATAGAAACTGTACCAATTAATACTTTAGGCTTTTGGAGTTCCAGACAAAGGGCCTGATTCAGAACCGCTCGTAAGCGGCCGCTCGTTCCCTCCGAGCGATGTTTGCCCAACTGCGCATGCGTACGGATCGTTATACGCATGCACGAACCAGTCAGTGCGGTCGAAATTCATGTGCTCGCAAAATAGCGACTGCCTGATATTTTGAGTGACAGAATGAAGCGTATGTGGGTGGTAACAGGGGAAGGTGCTTGAAAACAGGGAGTGGAGATCCGAACGCAGGCGTGCTTAAAGGTCAAAACGGGTGTTTTATGGGAGTGCATAATTAAAACAGCAGCGTCATTGACCACATCACTGGGTTATTTTATAGCCAGAACTGCTCGCAAGATTGTGGTAGCAAAAACCAACCACAAGAATAGCGAGCAGTTCATACGCTGGTCGATGTACTCGATTAATCCAATAAATAGCGGACATGACGTAGGATGCGAGCGGCCAGGGGGCGTATTTATCCAAAAAACGACCGCAAGTTTTGTTCGCTCGTTCAGACCTAGAGGCGTGAACAGACCGCAAAGAGCGAACGGTTCATTTGAATAGCCACCCCTATTTTCTGGACGAGCGAGCGCTAATTGCATCTGGCTCTGAATCAGGCCCAGATTTAGATATTTGCCACTATAATTTAAATAATGTTATGGGAAAGGTCCTATCACCTCTTTGGACATGGAAAAGGAAGCAAGAGGGGACAGAGGAAAAAATGGCTAAAAAAAGACCCATGTCTATAAGAGAAATATGGAATCCTATACATACTGCAGCTTGTTATACCTCTTATATCACTCACAATGTACAATGTGGTCATTTGCTGTCCAATTACTATCTTAGCACTTGTAAAGGATACAAGCACCATATACTAGCCATTTAAATAAATAAACCAATATATTTACATATCCGTAACCACTACTTTTTATCTGACAAAAGGTACCAACACTCGCCAGAAGTGAAAGTTCATGCCAGGCGGCCAAATAGACTGTAGTGAGTATACCCCCCTCCTCCAGGTGGCCCTGACTTGTGCATGCGCCAACATCTGCGCAGTAGCACAGCAGGGGGGGCAAAGAAGGAAGTAATGTGAGATAATGTGCCAGTAATCATGCCAGTTGTGGATAATCTCCAGCTGGGTTGGGTATGGGATGCCGGCGCTCGGGATCCTGGCGGTTAGAATCCCAACGTCGGTGTCCTGACAGTGTCACAAACCGAACAGAAGAAGGTAGGTATAATCTCCTTCCCCTACCCCTAACCCTCCCTCCCCACAGCCTGAACCTAACCCTTTCCCCCTGTGTCTAAACCTAACCCTCCCCCCTAGTGCCTAAAGCTAACCCTCCCCCCTAGTGCCTAACCTAACCCTCCCCCTAGTGCCTAACCCTAACCCCAATACTTACTGTCAGGATGCCAGGATTTTGGTGCCGGCATTCTGAGAGCTGGCATCCCGACAGCCGGGATAATAACTACATCCTCTCCAACTACTTCCCCCCATTTCTTTTCAGCCTCATCTCCCCTTGTGTCTCTCCAACTTTTGTCCTACAACGTCTCACCAGCCCCCCCAGTGTCTCCCAGCTCCAGCCAGCCCTCTTATGTCTCTTTAGCTCCAGCCTGCACTGCAGTGTCTCTCCAGCTTCTGCATCTCCTCTGCCTTTCATGACGCCACATGTGCTGCATCGCAAAGCTTCAGGCACCACAGTTTGTGCAATAAAGTTTTTTTTCTTTATTGCAACTCACAATAAACAAAAAAAAAAACTTTATTGCACCAGCCGGTGTCTGAAGACAAGAGAAAGTGGCACTCTGGACCCCACAGATAGATCCATCTATGCTGCCGATGCAGTGATTAGCAGGGTACAAGCAGCGGTTATAGATGGATCTGTGTGCCCCTGGTTGCTGTGCTTGTTTCTCGGTGCCCCCCTGATCTGTGTACCACTGTTGCTGTGCCTGTTTCTCGGTGCCCCCCTGACAGCTGGCGGCAGAACCAATGCCTCCATTGCCTCCGGAAGTTCTGTCACTGATACTCACTTAAAATGTTGTGGGCAGCTAAGTGTCTCCCCTTGTCTTTCAATAAACAAAAATAGAGGAGCCTGATGATACAAGTTACAGACAGTAGTGTTAAAACATACCACCTATGATTTTAGAAGAACTTCCTGCTTACGGTAAAAGCATCAGAAACGAAGCATCGTCTGTAACCATATCATTTCATAGTTCTGCCATGAAATTATATGAGGGAGGGAAATTAACACTTAAAAATAAATGAATGGTACATTACTTTCTAGTGTTGATTTTGTCCTGTAATTTACTTTTGTTTGGACTGAAGGCTTAAACTGTCCATGCATACAGCAATGTCTGAAACAATAAATGGAAAAGTCACCTAAAATCACTGATTGTGAATCCAAAATGATTGTCATGTCCAGGAATCAGGGTCGGATCGGCTTAAACACTGGGGACGTAATCATGTTGTTCTGTACAGTGTCACACTGGGACATGACACGTCCCTTGTGGGCATGTTCAACATTTCTGAAGTGCTAGGCCTACCCCAAGCCCTTCTCACATCTCCAACAAGTACAATTGCATTGCCATATGCACCAACATAACGCTCAACATTTCCTGCAGTTGGAACAGAAGTTTAAATTGGGACAGTTGGGAGCTATTGAAATGCACAATATGGTTCATTGCAATTTTATGACAATTTTATGACACATCTACTACCTCATTAATACATGTGGCACATGAATGCACTTTGAATCCTACTGGAAAAAAGTGCTATATAAAATGATAGTAACCTGGTCGATATCGACCATACGTGCCCGCACATCGCAGGTCGTTGGTGGCCGAAAAATGCACGACATGAACGATAACGATAAGATCGATATCGTTCATATCATCTATTTTAATTGTACCGTGTGTACGCACCATTAAGCCGCGTATCCACTACGCGATGTTACTGAACGATTGCATGATTATGATCATACTCAGTAATCATGCACAAATCATGCACTATTATGTCGGAAATGACCAGCGACCAACGACCCGCTGGTAGTTTCCGACATAGATTATCTACTGAACATGCTGGTTAATCAGCTGATAACGACAGATTGCCCATGTTCAGAGATGAGTGATGTGCCTACACTGATTGATCAATCGTTCAGTGTAGACACTGCAGGGAGGAGGGGAACGACGGTACGATTACAATGTTGTAATCATACTGTCGTGCCGGTATCTGCTAGTGGATACGCGGCTTACAGTATTATAAGAGCATTAGATCAGCAAGACATTTAAGCATTTGATCTGCTCCTCAAACACAGACCAGCTCATGCAGTAGGTGTCTAGAAATATCTTCTGGGATTTCAATACATTGCATCAGTTGTTCCGATCTCACCTTAACTGAACAAAATAGAGTTTGCACCACAAACACAGCACTTTCAGAAAAAAGAGCATTCTAATATATCTGTTTAAAAAGCAGATATTATCCGTTTGTGTATAGGGTTTATTTTCACTTCATTTTTCTGCAAATGTTGAACAAAACATATAGGGAAAAGTTATTCTATATGCAGTTACCTTAATCTCCCCCCCCCTCCCACCACCCCTCTTTTTTTCTGGCTTCTTTATATCTGTTAACATTAATGAGAGTTACAATGCTGAATGCCAATGCCCCCTTGAAGATAAAAATGAAATGAACTTGAGCGGAATACTCAAGATGCATATAGTTTTGGTATAATGACCTCTCAATAACCAGAAACGATAATAGTACAGGAGCAGGCCATTAAATCAGTGTCCCTTGCTTGGTCTCAGTTGTGTGTTCTATCACAAAGTTTACTTCTACTTATTACTTGTGCTGCAATATTTATATACAGTTATGTTGTGGTCATTGGACATATTTGAAAATAACCTGTGGCAGTCTTTTTATAGCTTCTGTTCCTCCCACTGACAAATGAGTTAGCCTGACAGGACAGTGGGTGCAGGTGTGGTCAGAGCCCTACATGTCCACTGACTGGCTTTGGGCTTGAAAGAGCACTTGTTTTAATCGGTTACTGAACACTCTAAAGAGATAAATTTAGGTTTCAGGAAGGAAGCTGAGTGGGCGAAGTGACGACAAAGATCTGTATTTGGTACTGCTCACCATTTTCGAAAAAGTGTATTTCGCTTTTCAATACAAACATTCAACGACAACTGATATACCATTCGTTACATATTTGCTGTGTTTGTTTTTGAAAATGCAAAATAAAAAAACATTGTAGGCAACATATTAAGGCAGTGTTACTTAATTCTGATAAATAACCACAAAGCCAGGAAAATGAATATGTGTGTGTATATATATATATATATATATATATATATACATATATATATACTATATATATATATATATCTCTATATATCTTTCACAGCGATTAGCCACCACTCACCATACCAGTAAAATAGGGCCTCGGTGCTCAACCAAAACACAGCGCTTACACAATCCACGGGGGTGGCACTCCAGGACTTTAAAGTAGGCAAATACACAGGCTAATTACGGCTACGTTTCGGTTTATTCAACAAACCTTCATCAGGCAAAAAAAGAACATGCAAACCCCATTACCTTAAATAACCCAAATGTGCAAATGATCTCAGGCTGACGCTGGAGCTGCACGCTGCCAGCGCTGCTCCTAGTGATATCGGACGCACAGTGGCACTGACATCAGCGGGGCACACAGCCGACCCATGGCAACATCGTACACAACCACGGCGTAACCATGGAAGCGGCTGCTAAGCGGTGCACAGCAGCACCGCTATGAACTAACAGCACATACATGCATGAGCAAAAACATAAGTGGTGAACAAATCATAACAAATAACCAGCAAAAAAGACTTGATTAAATTCAAACGTAACAAATTAGAAATTGTTAACAATAACTAACGTGAACATAGAGTGTACAGCTGGGCTTCCAGTTCATCTAATAAACCACAGCTTAGACGCAGGTGGTGAGACAAACATAACACATTCGATACGGACACTTCTACAGGCTCTGGGTCATCGGCCAGTGAAGCAGAATGTGTAAGGGGAGCAACTGGTATCTCTCAGAAACCCCCTTTAGGGATTATTACCCACGCACAGCAGGATACCCCAAAAGAAAAAGAACAAGGAGGGGCCACCAGTGGAAGAGGCAAGAGGGGTGGAAGAGGCAAGAAAACGTGGTTTTCAATCTGTCATCCAGACCCCTGTCTACACATGAATTGAAAGTCCTCAATAAGGGGCTGAGCTTTGTGCCCACGGCACACTTTGATGGATTTCAGTGGATGGTAGACAGTACATGGCTTAACCATCAGCTATGTTTGACAGAGCACTTCGGTGATACACAGTCTTATGTACAGTATGAAGGACCCCCCTCGATATAACCTCCCTCCTCCTTCAACCACGTCTCCAGCAATGCTTCCATTAAATGCTTCACGAGGCCACTTGAGAATTCTGTAGTGAACCAACGTAAACGCTGTAAAGGCCCGCACCCCAATCTCTCTAAAGATGAAAGAGATGCCCTGTGTAACCTGAGAAATTACATGGATATTGTCATCAGGCAGGCAGACAAAGGAGGCGGCATAGTTGTACAGGATTTATCAATGTACAAATAGGAGATCTACTCCCAACTAGCTGATTCCCAAGTATACAAACCTTTGCCATCAGATCCCACTTTGAGTTTTAAGAAAGAAATAGATGGAATTTTGGACTTAGCGGTACAAGACAACAGCCTTTCATCTTCTCTAGCTAAATAATTACAGGAAGATCACCTCAGAGTACCAATTTTTTACACTGTCCCGAAAATCCACAAGCGGTTGGGAAAACCCCTGGGACGCTCGATCATTTCAGCTAGGAGCTCTTTGTATTCCAAAATCTCCTAAATATTTGGACTTCTTTCAGCCTCTTGTGGAGGCTGAACCTACCTTCCTTAAGGATACAACTGACATTTTGAAGAAACTTCGGTGTGTATCCCCAGTTCCAATCAGCAGCTTCTTGTGCACCCTAGATGTGTCTAGCCTTTATACCAAACATACCCCATGAAGCAGGACTTGAGGCATTATGCCGCTTTGTCTCCAACAATGGTTTGTATCAAGGCCCAGATATTTCACTATTTATTCGTCTCCTTGAACTAACCCTCAAAAGAAATTATTTTCTTTTTGATGACAGATTTTTTTTCTTCAATTGTTGGGTAGTGCAATGGGGTCATGCGTGGCACCCTCCTTTGCCAACATCTTTATGTTTCAAACTGAGAGAAACCTGTTCTTTGAGGACCACACTATTGCACAGCATATCTATTTTTATACCAGCTACATCGACGACCTGTTCATTATATGGACAGGGTCTGAGGAGTAATTCAAAGAATCTATGAAACGTATTAATCCAAAGAGCCTTTTATCAAATTTATATGGGACATAAATCCATTACAAATCCATTGACTTGATGTGCTGGTCACCAAATCTGAATCTACTTTGAATACTACCATTTACAAAAAAACGACCATCAGGAATATGCTCCTTAGGACAGAGAGCAATCATCCCCGATTTCTGAAACAGGGGCTACCTTTTCCTCAACATCTGAGGGTCCACAGAATAACAGATGATCCCGATGTGGCTCTTAAAGAGGTGGACCTGATGATACAACAGTTTGTTGACCGTGGTTACCATTATAAAGATCTGGTAGAGATCAAATTCAGAGTGCTAATGATACCTAGGGAGGACACCCTGATAAGCAAGCAGAAGATCGTGAGCTGCAAAAGACTCCCTTGGGAGAATCAGTTGAATTCCCTTAGTAACGGCATTAGTAAATCTGCCAAGAGTCCCTGGCACATTGTAGCGGAGGACCCTGCACTCCCAGCTTTGAGAGGGACATCCCTCATGCCTTGTTACAAAAGGCATAAAAACATTAAAGACCAGGTTGTCAAAAACAACATCTCAGGCCTGGATGTGAATCCACCGAGCCATTTTTTAAGCAAAAATCTGGGGTGTTATAGGTGTATCAATTGTACTACCTGTAACTATTTGGAGGCTGGCAGTTCATTTGCCCATCCCCATTCTGGCAAACGGTACCAGATAAGACATGTTCTATCTTGTACTTCCAAGTACATAATTTATATAATCAGATACCCATGTGAGTTATTGTATGTAGGTAAGACCACACGCCAATTCTGAGAAAGGATAGCTCTGCATCTTTTGGCCATCAGAGCGGCGCTTGATGGTAAGGACAAGGACCAACCGGTGGCTCGCAATTTTAAGGAACAACAACATAAATTGGCTACCTTGAAGTATAAAATCATTGATTGTGTTACTCTCTCACGGGGGGGGATAGGGCTAAAGCCCTTCTGCGTCTAGAAGCCAGGTGGATACATAGACTAAATACGGTGACTCCTTTTTGGCCTCAATGAGTCACTTTCCCTTAGCTGCTGTTTGTGATCATTACGTCTGTGCGATATATTTCTAGTAGTAGAGCACGGCTTGCTTAGGTAGTTAAGACATTAAACACACGCTATTACTCTTTGGAAGATTTTTTTGGTATACACATATTCACTGTGGCATGTTTCCTTAGATTTAACATTATTACTTGTGCTCTCTTGTAGATTATTCCACCTGGAGTCATAGATTTTAACCCACATAGAGCCGTATTCAATTGAGCGGACCCGCAATACTTTTCCGCCTCTCGGACTTTTCGCCTACGTCGCATGTTTTGGAGGCGAAAAGTATCGCGCGCGTGCCCACGTATCCCCGTATTCAATTTGAAAGTACGCAAAACCGGGACCCAGCGAAACTTAAACAAGCGGAAAGTCTTGTCAGATTTGGGGAAATCAGCCTGACACCCCCCCAAAAGATGCTCTGACATGGGGGTTAGATAGGGTTACCTCCGATTTGGCTTGCTGAAGGTATTTGGTGTTTTTAAACGGGCTCAGTAGTTACTAAATACCGTTGCTCAGTAGTTACTAAATACCGTTTTTTTTATAAGTGGTGCAGAATAGTACTCAGGAGGTTTTTTTTGCAGAAAATAACTTATCCCAGCAAATTTGGGATACTTGAAAATGGGGGCCAGCATAATTTAAAGTTGCTAAAGTTAAGTTTAAAAAATCGTGAAAAATCCACCTGCCTCAAGCCCCTGCAATGAAAAAAACAAATGGGGCATAGGGCCTGATTCAGACCCACTCGCGAGCGGCTGTCCGCTCGCAAGTGGGTCGATGTTATGGACTGAGCATGCGCACGACGGAGGGAGCTCCGTCGTGCGCATGCGCCAGACGCGACGAGCGAAGGAAGGTCTATCGCTCGTTGTGTCTGATCAAAGGGGGCATGCTGTCGATGTTGATTGACAGCACGCCCCTTTTGGTAGGCGTGCCGGGGGCGTGCCTCCCTGATGGGGGTGTTCCCACGGGAACGCCTCCCGTCAGAAGCCGGCACACTGACATCACTAGTGATGTCAGTGGGAGTGATTTTGGCTCTGATAGAGACAAAATCACTCCGGAGCTTGCGGTTGAAAACCTCAACCGCAGGCTCCGGCTCGCAGTTTCGATGGTCGCGATGGTCACGACCATCGCGGCCATCAAAATGCACGCTCGTATAGCCTGTGGGTGGTGACCCACAGCTATACGAGCGTCCAGAAGGACGCTCCATTTTCATGGAGGCCGGCCCTCATTCAGAGCGTGCGCTCTGCTCAGAGCGTACGGCTCTGAATGAGGGCCATAGTTCGCTAGAATTTAACTTTGTCCCCCAACATTTTTCTTTTTTGCTCCCAAAATGAAAGTTATTTTTTGGGGTGTTCTTAAGTGATTTTTTTTTATTTTTTGACGTAGTTTACCTTTGGGGGACTGTCTGAAGGCTGCACGGGGGTTCCCACAACGTTGCACCCCAAAACCCCAATTCTGCACTTCTTTCCGCCTGCTATTTATAGGCGAAACTTTTCCGCCTATTACATTGCACTTTCAAATGGAATACGGCAATACTTTTCTGCCTGGCGAAATGATGTCATCGGTGAAACTTTTTCGCCGATTCCGGCTTTTTGCCACAAATTGAATACGGGCCATAGGAGGGTAAGTCCTGTGGCGTTTCGCTTGATTGTGTTAAATGTAACTTTTTGTTTCATTCACCTGCTGTGCATATTCAATCAGCCCTTGTATTTTGGAGCCAAATCCACCTGTTCCTAGTTTGCTATTGTTCCTCTTGTATATATTTATGCATATTTATACCTCTTCACTCCTCTTATGGTGCATACACAGGGGACGATCGACAACAATAATGATATCGCCGAACAATGTCCCTGCACCTTCCAGGAGTGCTGGATGATCGATATCACTCATCCAGCACACCACCAACGACGGGCCAGCGACCCGCGATCAACGATCGTGGGTCCCTATGTAACCTGTTCGATATTGACCACGTCCATACGTGCCCGCGCATCACTGGTCGTCTGTGGGTTGGAAGGTACCAAAAAATGCACGATATGAACGATAACTATATGATCGTTATCGTTATAGTTTATATCATGTATTTTTATCGTACCATGTGTATGCACCATAAGAAATATATCATACATAGATAGTAACTCAGGTACAATACCCATGAAAGTCTTCAAGAGAGTCAACTATTCCTTATGAAAACCCATCCACATGAGGATTCCCCCCAGCACCCCTAGCAATGAATAAATAGCACAGTGATGTTGGACAAAAATGGCCACAGCTTTTACTGTGCTGGAGGTGTATATCAGGGAAAGCATTGCCACAGGGCACAGATGCTGTGCCCAAACTACATACCACACAATGCTAATATCTATTGGTCAAAAATGAGAGGTCAATGCCCCACCAGAAGGTGAAGCATTCAGGTCTGTTGTAAAGCCAGGTCCTGGACATCCCTCCCAATATTCATTGGTTTGTGGTATCTACCTGCCTTCCATATTTTCCCAACCCTAGCAAATTATAGTGGATCGACCTGGTGCTAGGTCTTTTTTGCTGGACTGGTGTCAGTGACTAATTTAGACTATTTTGGAACTTTCTTTGAAGATGGTGCTTGATCGTTTATAGATATTTCCACCCTCTGTATTTGGCATTATCTTTTCCTTAATAGCATCATTACTCAGTTTACAAATAATTAAAATATTTATAAGGAAGTGTAGAAAAACTAATACAAACTGCATGGACTACCAACGCCAACGTCATTAATAAGTGCCTAAGTAATGCACTAACGATTATTACTTTCAAAAATATCAATGGACAATTGACAAATGGGATATTCATACAGATAAAGAGTAGCTAGTCAAAAGGCAGGTAATATCTCTAGCTGACCTTCCCAAGCTGTATGACACAGAGTAGTATTACAAATACAAAACCTCTCTGCCAAACAATTATTAGTCATTGGCTGAACGTCATATATAAGAAGTTAATCACTTTGATTCAAGCCATAATTTAACGCTACACTGACCATTGTGTGTGTCTGAAGATAAAAAGTGTATTTGTATGTATGAGATAGATAGATAGATAGATAGATAGATAGATAGATAGATAGATAGATAGATAGATAGATAGATAGATAGATAGATTGGATATAGTGGGTTACATTCATCTGTTGTTAGTAAAAGTATATGTAACATGCCAAACCCCACAAGTTTTTTTTACTGTCTGCCTCTTTCTTCAGTGCTGTAGCTATGAATATAATAGACTCTGGTTGTAATATGTGGTGTAAATCTATTGATCATAGCTGTGTAATAACTGGCCAATAAATCTACACACTTTCCTTTTATAATCACGTCTAAACTGGCTTCCCTAGATCACTTGAGGTGACCTCATCTCCAATTAGGTTCTGTAATTTCAGCTGTCATGAAAAATGTCTTTAACACAGTCTTCTCTGTCTAGAGCAGCAGAGCTCGAAATAATAAGACTTACTAGTTTACTATAATTTGGCACCCATTATTTAAAGCCTAAGATTTCTTACATATACAGCTCGCTAAGTAAGCACATGGTAACTATTTGCTGGAGCGATTTAAAGGTTTTTTATAGTTGGTGAGATCAGACACATTTTTTTCCAGAACAACAGGGGTTAACAGTAGTCTCAGTGTGAGATCACATGCTTTATTAGTAAAGGCAGAGCATCTGGAATACCAAGCTAGAAGAAGCTAGCTCCATAACTATATATTATATATACATTATTTGTTCTCTGGGTTGGGTCCTGAGCTAGAGCTTTTGCCACAGGATTTTTTTTCTTTTCTTTTTGACTTGTTCTGACCCTGCTGGTGGGCTCAACATATAGAAGAACTGAATTTTTTCAAGTTTCATTATTTTGTAGTTATTTTAAATTAGCTTAATCTTAAACACTGCATTTTGTCTGTTTTCATGCTCATGGTGGCATGTACTTAGGGTTAAAATGCCCTAAAACCCCAGTAAAGTTGTGTTTTTGATAGTTTTATCGCATTCCCCAT
This sequence comes from Taudactylus pleione, assembly GCA_031769625.1. Taxonomy (NCBI): domain Eukaryota; kingdom Metazoa; phylum Chordata; class Amphibia; order Anura; family Myobatrachidae; genus Taudactylus; species Taudactylus pleione. The sequence continues at coordinate 16,315,539 of JAUIMM010000178.1, forward strand.
ATGTACAAAGCACCAGAATGCATTGTTCCGATGGGTAACGCCACCGTTACCCTATAGAAGCCTATGGGTTTCTTATCAGGAAGCTCTTCATTTGGATCCCTCCCTTCACCCCCCGCGGCCTTCTACGCATGCGCAGAAGGACGGCAGAGGGACATCTGGATTTTAAACTCAGAAGTCCCTCTGACCGAAGCCATCGCAAAGGACAGCTCTTATCGGGAGAGCTGTCCTTTGCGATATTTTAGGTACATACCGCTATAATGAACCACGGTATGTACCAAAAGATAGACGGGTTGTATCGTATTGCGAATGCGATGCTTAGTACATCCCACCATCAGCAACAAACAGCCATTGTTACCCATTTTAAATCCTATACCTATTAGAGTCTGAAAGCACTGCAGACTGCAGTAAATGAAAAAATACCGTGACACAAAATTTGTCAGACCCAGTATGTATAATGAACGAGTAATTGAGGAGGTAGGACTGTCAATCACAGAAAATGAAGAGACAACACTTCACAGCCTATGTCAAATATAATGTGTGTACTATTTATAACACGGGCTGGAGATTTGAGAACAACTTCCCAATGTAATGAGTTTGTTTTAAGTTTAATTGTCAAATAGTCTATTATATTGCTAGAAATAATGACATATATACAGTGCTTTGTTTCTATGAAAAAAAGGAAATTGTACTCGACTAAAGTTAATATAAGATTTATTGTAGCTTCCACATTCTGGAAAAGTGTTCAGAAACGTATTTTAATTTATATATTATTTTTTATTAATTCACTGATTCCTTCCTATTTCTGGAACTAATTATAAAAAATAGAAATTATGCCAGAAGAAGGGTGCCTGTACCGTAGAGGACCATCAGAGAAAATATATAATATATAGATATATTACACACACACATACATATATATATACAGTATATGTATACACAGTGGATATTACAGTCTACACAACCTTATAGAATTTGTTGGTTTTCATTCCAACAAATTTTAAGTGAAGAGCAAATAAAGAAAAAAATTTAGGAACTGATTGGGGAATAAAAACTCTACAATACCCTTGTTGTATAAGTGTGCACATCCCTAAACTAACACTTTGGACTTTGCAATTATATCCCACAGTTCCCAGCAAAAACATTCAAGGTCCATCAAATTTCAAGGGGAGCACCTGTGCTCAGCCTTCTCTCAGTCATTCGGCTTTAAGTGAGATTAAGGTCTGGGCTCTGACTGGGCTATTTCAAGGCTCTGCTACCTATTCTAAAGCCTTTACTTGTGTGAGTTGTATGTGTGCTTTGGATCTGTATCTTTATATGACTAGAGCACCTGCCCCAGCTGAAGGGAACAATATGCTGACACCAACATCCTTTATAGTAGGTATGCAGTTTCTGGGAGATGAACTGTGTTTTTCTGTGCACCATACATATGTCTTATAATTAAGGCCAAATAGTTCAACCTTGGTCTCATCAGACTATAAGACATTTCACCACATGCAGGAAGTGATCAGTTTTTGTCAGATATCGCTGCAGCACCTTTAGTGTTGCCGTATAACTATTGATATCTTTCCTAAGGAGTTTTCACTTGGTCCATTCAACAACTTTGACGGATATCCTGATCTTGGCAATGTCCCTGTTCTGCCACATTTTGTCCACTCATTAATGATAGTATTCAGTGTTCCATGCTACTGTCCATGTAACGTCTTTTAAATTATTTTATATCCCTCTCCTGATTGGTACCTTTCATGAGATCTTATAGATGTTTTGAAAGCTGTTTGCTGTTTGATTATCCCAGGAAGATGCAACCAAGTAAGTTGCAAGGAAATTTTACAGGAACAGATGACTTTATTTGGAGTTAAACACAATCACTTTCATTGCTGGCAAGTCTGACCTAACCTTGTGGCTGATTTTCAATGTGACTGGTTAACTATGAACACAGTTACAGTCTCAATATGAAAGGGTATGCACACTTACGCAACCAGGGTATTGTAGGTTTTCTATTTCACTTCTATTTCCTAATATTGGTCTATTTTTCACTAGCATTTTGTTAGTTGCAAGGTCTCATTAAAGATGGAAAAAGATCTAACATGATAAGTTATCAGTGATGGGCAACAGGTCGGCTCTCCAAGTATTTCCTTGCAGGGTTCTCTGCAGCTACTTGGATGTGCACTAAGTCTTCCTTCACATTTGTTACAGGGGCCAACATTGAAATACTATAACAATCAAAAGGACCCCACTTAATTGCTTTAATAACGGATACAAAAAATACTGTCACTGTTCATCACTTTAGTACTTAAGATAGCTAGTATGAAGTCAAGATAAGTTATTGGGATCTGTCCATGTTAGTGAGTATATGAATATATATGGGGAATAACACACTAATTCACCAGTCAATCACTCATTTATTGGGTTGCACTGAAATGAGAGAAGATCCTAAATATAAATGAGAATACCCACTATCTGGCCACAGGACATGGTTAGTCAGGGACATATTACATTTCTTCCAAGCCACCTTTGCTGCAAGTCTTCTTCACGCAACCTCACACCACCAGCGAGCCCTGTGTCTTAAACAGCTACCAATTCCCATCTATATAAAACAATATAGTAATATAGTACACATGACCTAACCAACCCAAACGCCGAGTACCAGCAATAGTATCTAGGCATACACTTTTTAGTAAAAATGTTTTGACATTCAAAAATCATATTTGTGCTCAAATAGTAAACTGAAAACATCAAAGAAAACAAAAAGGAACCCTGAATTATTTATTAGTTGGCTCTCTATAAAATAAATACTGATTCTCATATGGTAGCTTGCATTGTTTGCCAAAAAGAATTGCAATGTTGTACACTATCTCAATAAACAAGAGCTGTTCACTCACAGCTACAACAACCAGTATAAAACCAACTTCTGACTTCAAGCCAGCTCCTTGATTTTCAAAATCATTTGAAAATAAAATTTTGAAAATAATGCCAGGAAGAAATCTTACACACATACTAATTTAGTGTTATGTCAAACAGAGACAGACACTGTATTTGTCTGAAAAAGAGCAATATGGAAAGGCAGACAATGTAGAAATGTAGAAAGTTGATGTATCGACATATAGTAAAACAAGTATATATTTCTTGTATATTTTCCAACACTTCATTTTCCAATCTCATTCATGTTCAGATGTTGAAAATGTAGCATGAATGGGGATGCACTCCTGGAGACCCCAGACAACAAAAGGACAGACAGATGCATCAGGGTAAGAAATCTACCATACCTTATAGTCTGTACAATAGTGTCTATACGAGTCCCTGACATTGCACTATTTTTATTGGTCTGAGGTGGAGTGATGTTATGGACAACATACAAAGTACAGTGAAACTTTTCTGATGCAGAATATCCATATCCTATAAGGGCAAGGCTATAGACTTACAAGAAGGGACATACTGTTTTGGGACAAGCTACATCCTGCTTTCAAGTGGACAGTAGACACCGTACAGTAGAGTGACTACCTTGAGTGAACATCAAATGCCCCACATTGGCTTTGTGGGCATTTTGGACATATTTGGACATATACCTGGTGACATATTGTAAGTCACAGCACGTGACATTGTTACCATCATTTATCACACACAGTATTGCACACACACACATACACACACACACACATACACATACACACACACACACACACACACACCCACACACACATATTGTTTGAAAGCTGGTTGGGCTCCTTTAATGATTAAGCCACTAGGGTTGATTCTAATTAGAATACCTACAGGGCACTTTTAGTTTTTAATTCACGAATGGGGCTGCACAGCATGTTGAACTTTCTCTAATTTTTCAAGAAAAGCAGAACTATAGCATCTTGCCTGCCTAGGCTTAAAAATGTGAAGTTAGGATGATAGAGCTAAAGGCATGAAAAGAAGATCAATTTACTATTAGGCATGTATATATCAGGAAATGTAAATAATTGAATGTAACTGAGGTTTGAATGAAGCAGCTAATTGATATGAATATGCTGGTCAGCAAAACATGCCTTCAGATTTAATCTGTCAGTTTGACTGGTAGGATCTTCTGGGTGAATTAAAAAAATGGAGAATTTTTTTAATTTTGGATCTGCATCTTGGGAACAGTGTGAAAACTAGGGATGTGCAGACTCGGCTTAGTTCGGATTTTGCCGCCAAATATCGAGTCTCAGAAAGAGGCAAAACGTCATCTTTCATGGACAAACATAATCTTTCTTGGACTTTTGTCCAGGAATGATGATGTTTGTCCATGAAAGATGACGTTTTGCCTCTTTCTAAGACCCGATTTTTGGCTGGAAAAATCCGAATTTGGTGGGAAAATCTGAACTAATCCGAGCCTGCACATACCTAGTGAAAACTATCTACTATTTTGGTAATCATATAGAAGTGCACTATATTACAAAATTAAAGATTTTGATCATGGCTATCAGAAAAATCATTATCCATAAATAAAACACTCAACATGACCAGCAACAGTAATAGTGGTTACAACCATATGCCTACAAATACTGTTGGGCATGTATTAAAATTCAGCTCTGCAGTACAGCATAGGATTACATGCAGCTATGTAATATATGCTATGCATTAGTACACTGCAATAAAAGGACAATCTTGTCCTAGAGCAGAATGTGACTGCTTCTGATGAATAGGTCAGAACTTGAGGCTTTCAATTTATATACATTATAGTTGTCAACTCTCCAGGTTTTAAATGTTTGGTCCTAGAAATGTTCCAATACTAACGAACTCTACATAAACATTACTCTGTATATTCAATGCAGTTCTCACCATCCATTCCTATGATGGTGTCGGCCTTATATGTTGATATGTACTGAAATGCAGTATTTAAACTGCTAAAAATTACATTATAAATAATGAAGTTCAATATACATGTCATTATAGAGAGACTGCAGTGCACCATGGTTCGACAAGCCTGAACCCTATGGCAAGTGCTTATATGCACCGTATAACCAGCAAAGTGCCACTGAAAATCATTTTAAATATATTGGCAAGTATGTACGTTGCAGGAAAGAATAGAGAAATCATATAGGTAATCATAATCACTCAACATAATCACTTAGGTGACACATAATCGCTTAAGTGACATGCCATGGAAATAATGTTTAATTATTATATGTATGAGAAATAAAAGACTAATTTAGGTAATGAATTCCTACAAAGATCACATTTTACAAACTCCCTTTGTCTCTACATATCTGCATCCTGAGTCTTTTGACTATACACAAGTCATTTACTGCAAACTGTTTATGAAATAGCCTGTTTATTTTAATTAAGCAAAAGTAATTTACAAACGTAATTCACAAATTAATTTTCATTTAACAAAATTCATGTTTAAAATTTAGGATGTACATAAACGTCTAAGTTTGTCATATTAGAAACTGTGTCAGTGCAGTTTGTCAATGTGATATATAATATTATAAGTAATCACTATAGGTAAAATAAGGGCTTCGGCAGAGATTTCCTATGGCACTGCAATCCCTTGCTGCAGCTTCTAGGCAAAATTATAAGTATTAAGTAGTGCAACCATTTTAATGCCCAGAATACAAAATACACTATTAATACAAACTCATAATTTAGTGTATACCTGACACCTATGTACAGTGGCCATAACCATTTTGCAAACTGGACCAATATCAATGAGAATGGTAATCATCAGCCAGCTGTACTCCATAAATATTGGTTCAGCCCGTAAAACCGCCTTCACCATTGCACGCTCGTAACAAGTACACTTTAGTTGTTGGTACACCTGTAAACAACTAATTCTACAGCTCAGCTATAGTGCCTTATCTCTACCAGCATGTCCATTTCATACACAAACATGTTATAAGACAAACACATAAAATATACAGTTTAAATGCAGTATTATGATTAGCAAACAATGCACTGTAATTAATTGCAAAGAAAAACACGTTTATTTCACATGTAAAAAAAAATCAAATGATCTTACAGAGATACATCAGTATTGATGTAAATAAAACAAAAATACATAAAAAGATTTCACAAGATTGAATCAAATATAAAATACACTGCATATTATATATAAGGGATTTCTGTGTGTATATTGCGTACAATACGCTGCACTGATTACAGTATTTATTCATCATATAGCACAGTTAGGAAATGTCTGTGCTTACTATCATCTTTTTTCTTATATACATGGTGTGCAATGCACCAACTATAACATACAAGAGAATGCATGATTACCATAGCAAAGGATGAGGCGGTAAGTTCATTGTGTGAAAGCAACTAGGCTCTAGCTGGAGATTGCTAGACCTCTGCCCTGTCAAAAAGACTCTTTGTTTCCCCAACCACACCCAGATCAACAACAGCTGTTATGGTTCTAGGTCTGCATAGGCCATTGCCAAAACAGTGGGTGAGTTCTCTCTTTCCCACCCATCTCTTCTGGCCCACCCTAGATATCAAAAAATGCTATCCTTCGGGGCATAATTGTTCTCTTTTAGGCTAAATGCAACTATGATCCTTAAAAAGACCTTCTCGAAAGAACAGATTTCATTGTTTGTTCTTTCTCCCAAATGTGTCTGCACCCTATCTGATTAATACATAATGTGGTCACCTGATGTGTAGCAGGTTGTGTTCGTCTGCTAATAGGCTTCAGATTTGAGCTCTCAAGGAATGTTGCCAGTCAAAAGCCTTATTTGTCTACAATATATATGTGTTTTTGGCACCAAATAGGATGTTTGCAAAAGGGAAGGTCAGGTAGTATGCATTTCAGATTAGCCAGAACAAAACAAGCAGTTCTTTTCCAGCAAGACTTCAACTTTCCCTCTCTTACCTCCAGGAGTTTTTAAACACTGTATTACTGTACTTTATAATTTGTACTTCAACAAAATTGTAAACACCCAGCTTCAGATACATAAGAAACATTTCCATGAGACATTATGTTACCATTGGCTGGCAGATAGGTGAATTGCTGGTACTGGCTTCTTTTCCTCTTCCCATTACAGACATAAAAGTTGACTTGAACTGGGCTGGATATTCTCTGATTGCGAAAAGGTGGGATCTCCACAACTAGTGAGTTCTGTAATACAAAGAATCAATTACTCATTCATGTATAAGTCACTTACCAATCTACTATTTTTTATTTTTGGTTCTTCGCTTAATAAAAATTCACAATTACTGTAAAATTGTTACAACTTAAACCTATAGGCGGTATTCAATTGTTGGCGCTGGCAACTGTCCTCCCTTCGTGCCTGACTGAGCTATTCAATAGTTGCTCCTGTCGGGCGCGAACAGCTGCCGGCGCCAGCATATCAACTCGCACCCCCACAGGGGAGGCGAGCTGAAATGCACGAAAAGTGACCAGTTTGGGTGCCTAAATGGCACTTTTCGCAATCGTGCCCAGCACTTTGATTGGGTTTAGCCATTTTACGCGGCTAAACCCGACCTCTTTGGGCACGATCGGCGTGATAATCAGAATCAATTGAATATTGTCCCACGATCTCCCATCACTTTAGACGGGAGATTGGGCGCAATAAAACAATTGAATACTGCCTACAAAGTAAATATATGATTTGGTCCAGACAAGCCACTGTCTAGATGAATGGAAGTTACTATGATACAGACTTAGGAGACTGTTAGGGTCATTTAGTAAAATGTGAACAAAAAAAGAAAAAAAAAGAGTATTTGAGGTATTTTTTTCAATCTAGAGCTGCACACCGAAGGTGGGTGTTTGGTTAATGTTAGCAGGATGTAAGGCAATATAGTTTAAAGGGGAATTGGCAAATCAGACATTTCTGAGTAAAACCACTCTCAACCACTGTCATTTTATTTTGCCAATTTTAACTACCATTGTACTATGTACAGGCCACAAAGGGATTACTACTGTACTGTATACACAATGAAAATATACTCCAATTCTTAATTAAGTATAACAGAAAATCATGTGGAAAGGTGAGTGTCTTCCTGTTGGGTGGCCAAATCGTTTTCTGATCTGTTCATGTAGTGATCATGCCAAACAGCCAGATCGTAATATGTTTGGTCTACAGAAATGTAATTTGGCTGATCTAAGTGGGAGTGACCTATTCACTGCCGGCCTAATTCAGCAGCGTACGCAATATGCGAATGCCTGCCACAGCTCAGCCAGCATAAAGACGCCCACTGCTGCTTTCTCATATCCGTCCAATGTCGCTCTTCTGCGTATACATCTGTACCATCAACGCACATCGACCAGTCATGTAGCACTTACAAGTCTGACCAGCCGCAGACACTGCATATCTCATCGCACGCAGAGCGCACCCATGCTGCATACGCAATCGCAGTGACTAATTTATGCATGCTCATGAAACTGTGTTCAAATTGACAGACACACCTGATTTTTTCCGACCACCTTCCTGTCATCACCCCCAAATGCTGACAGCGTGTCACTTACTTTGCGATGGATTCCTTTGTGCATCCGTAATCGCAATGCGATCGCTGTATACGAGCAATGCGGCTTGTACACATGCGCAATAGCAAACAATCGCTCAACTGTGTCCGTAATCACTATTACGTATGCTGCTGAATCAGGCCCTGAGTTTGGATGGACAAATAGAATAGGCAAAAATCTCTGGGTGACATTCCCACTTTGCACCAATACTTACTGGCTTGTACATTTCCTTATCAGTTTTTCCTTCCATTTCCCATACATGATGTCCATCTAAAACAGAACAAAGACAAAATAACCTGATTTTCCACAGTAAATATGCACTGTCATTAGGCAAACAATTTTATCCATCTGTCTGTAAATTTCTTTACAGTGAAGGGTCAAATAAATGAGAAAATAATTCCATATTATGTCTATAATTATCAGAAAGGACAATTGTCTTCCCTTTTTTTACCATTGTTTATTGGGCTTTTTACGGTTTTTCTTTTTGCTACTTAGATTTACCACTTAAGCTGGGTACACACCTATACAATCATCGGGCCATTCATCCATTATAGAAAGAACGCCCTTTGGATTGTATAGGTGTATATGTTGTCCCGATGCAGGAGCGTTAGCCGATAAACGGCTTTTAATGCTCCCGCAATGGTCGGGCTTGGGAGGTTGCATCTTATGTATGATTTAATAATGATTGGGTCGACCTCTCGATCCCATAGAAGCCCGTACACACTGTGCTATGTCTGCACAGTGTGTACACAGCTCACAGGTAGCTGACAGGGGGTCACACTGGGGGCACACTGCATGGCTGATAGGGAGAGTTTTACTCGATCAGTGTGCAATAGAAAATGTGTGTACCCAGCTTTACTTAATGTACCCGGAGCATGTAGAGAACACAGGGCTAGATCAAGCCTTGAAGAGAGATAAAGAGCCCCATTTAACAACGATGCATAACCCCTTTAGCATTTGGTAAAGGGATTATATGTCACCCTTTCTGTATTTAACAAACAAATCTTAGATTACCGCTATTTGTCACTGCATCGCCATCTTTAGATGGTTTGTGCAATGCTGTCCTCATTGCTGGCAGTGGGGACCCGGCAGCAGCCTTTCCGGCTTCAGCGAAACATTCCAGGCACTGGTAGGTTTCCACCAGGTTAAACAGTCATGCGCATGACAGAGTAGCCCGACGCTGGCAGCGAAAGGCTGCCAGCAGCTGAGCGGAGAACCCCGCCGATGAGGAGGACGTTGCTAGACCTTGCCAGTGAGGTAGGCAATGATGAATACCAGTGGCATATAAGTTTGTATCACTGCAATACTAAATGAAATATGCCGCTGGTATTTAGGTTCATTGTTAAATGGGGAGCAAAGTACCAAACAATCAGATCCTAACTTTCATATTACAAGCTGCATTTGAAAAATTAGTAATGAGCTGATTCGTTGGTACTTTATCTCTCTCAACTTTCTCTTCAAGGCTTGATACATATATCCCACAGTCGCTTATTTATGTCATATAGCTACTCAACCATATATATGGCTGTTTGTCATAGTCATTGGTAAATGCATGTGCTTCAATGAACAAAGTGGCTGAATGTGTAGCACTAATGAAAATTACATGAATAAGGGAAATCAGTGAAATCCCCCTCATTGCTCTACAATACTGTATACCCACTTCCCCATTCAGATTGCTGAAAGCCAGTCATGTAAGCTTTTTTTCCATACCTGAACTGAATCTAATCATACATTTACAGCCACCCAAACCCATAGCACCAGACTACTAGTTTCCAGACTACTATGTTAGTCATCCACGTTCCGATAACACCAACAATATTGTAAATTAGGCTGATATCACTGGACACAGGGCACTGAAATGAGTGATATATATCGAAGATGAGCCAATCAGACTTAAATGGTTCATTAGCAGGCATGTTAACAAATGCAGTCAGGAGATGGCAGCTGCCAATCTGTGCGTGTGTTCAATCATCTTTCAACCACACCAATATCATATAATCCAGATTCTCGGTTTAAACCAGTGTTTCTCAAACCCGGTCCTCATCGCTCATGCACAGTTCTGGTCCTAAGGATATGTATGCATGAGCACAGTGACTTAATTATGACGTCGGTTTGATTTATCTGCAGGGCCGTAGCTAGGGTAGCGCGGCCGGTGCCATCGCACAGGGCACCACAGGTCAGGGGCGCTGTTTGGGCCTGTCAAATTTCTGTTTATTATCATTCTCACTTGTAGCTTCCTCTTATTTCATCCCCAGCATCTCCTGGCCTTCCCTATCTCTTCCCTGGCCTTTCCACATGAGGCCATTCCCCTTTTTTGGGTGCATTATGTCCCTTTGAAAAATGAGGGGGGCACCAATGCACTTTCTGGCACAGGGCACCAAAAAGGCTAGTTATGGCTCTGTCCACCTGTACTGCAGCAGGGATATCCCTAATGCCTGGACAGCAATAAGGTCATATGTACTGGGTTTGGGAAACACTGGTTTGAAGCCTGGACTGCAATAGGGTCATATGTACTGGGTTTGGGAAACACTGGTTTGAACATCTGTAATTATTACTGATCTTGTTGCTAAGCACTCAGATGAGCAGCTTTTTGTTTTTGTGACCAAAATTATTTGCTATCCATATACTCTCAAAAATAGAACAATTTTATTAACTCATTGAACAAGGTAGTATTTTTTCCATTACTGTAAATTGAATTAAAAATAAAATCTATTTTCTAAAGTTTCAGTTGCAGCATTGTGAGAAAGACTTTCTGGTTTATAATGAGTGTCACTTACTTTATGACGGTGATCACTGGACATACAAGAGATCAGATGTCAGAGCACTGCAAATCAACCCCCTTGTGCATATGTATGTCAGCATACAGGCTAGGCAATGCAAATATTAGTTATTTTGAACTTGACCGCACAGCCTTTTGCTAAAAAAAAAAAAAGAAAGTGCCTATCTGAGAGCTCTTAATGAAAGCCCTTTTTGTTCTGTATCCAGTCTCACGCCCCATACATACAGACATTTCAAATACAGAGCAACCTGATTTATTACAAATGTCTGAAATAATCATATTTTGTGTACAGACGTCTCTTTGTGCATGAAATCTGTTTCAAACAGGACTCAGGTATTTGTGTTAGCTTAGAAACATCAGTGTCGTTTGCATTCTCAGGCAAATCGATCTGCAGTTCCCAGCTTAAGAAGGCTTGTGTTATAGTGATGAAGTGTAGGCTTTCATTTTTCTTCCTTTACACTCCTACATTGCTTAAATCTAAAACGCTATAAAAAAAAAATTCAATAGATTTTGCAGTGGTTGGGGGAAAAAGTGTATACAGTGCCAGTATTCAAATCTTCCTAGCAGTAGTTTATATTAAGTCTGCCAGAACTAAACAGAACAAAACTTTAAGGGCTTCTGGGGATGACTGCTCAAATTTATATACCAGATGTTTTTTTTTTTAATCATTGGCAAAATGGGTTTTGTTCTCTCAGTCTAGGATCCATGAGGCTTACTGCTAAAATAAAAGCTGAACACAGTTTACCCCCTTTTATAGGCCACTGCAGCTTATCCACTTTACTGGGGGTCACTTACGATCAGGCCTTTTAATGCAAATTGTGCATTGTATTTAGTCCTGTTGTGCTTAGATTTGGGAGTATGTGCCTATTTTGTCATGCTCAATGAGCAACATATTTGCCTGTTTGATCTGCTAGTTTTGCACAACACAGACACTTTGTAGTCTATGGATTCAATGCACATGGGAGCTGTAATGGTAAAAAAAAGTCATGTCAAAACACTGCCCCGCTGCACATTTCTACCCCCTCATTAATATGAAGTTTTTACGACTTGTAGTCATGCTGTGCAAATTTGACCCTTATTGAGGTGCTAAATAACTCAGAGTCATAAAGGGACATTGGGGCTGTCTTTGTTTCAGGTATCATATTTAATGTTATTCATCATTTTAAATACATTTGTTAATGTGTGCTGATTTACAGTATGCGCCTGCTTTGTCTTAAGCACTTTAATTGAGCCAAAGGCTAGATCTGGTCCTTCTGTGCTGTGAAAAGCTCTGATACCTCTAATCAGGGACCACCCTCAACTTTGCCTATTCAATAAACCCTGTAGCTTAGCCGATTATCTCACATGTATGACACCATCATCTGCAGGAACACTGTGACCTTGCCCCAAAACACCCATCATCAGAGCAAATGTATGGAGCAATGTTTCAATGCATTCAAATAAAATGAGTTACCAATAACCCCAAAACCATGCATTAAACTGGCACAATGTTTAAGGTGTAAATATTCTCTCATTGGTTATCTGCCCAGGTGTCTACAGAAATAAAGTATTTTTATTAATTTTCACTCTATATATGTATTTGCTACCCACTAATGTCTGCTATGGGTAAAGAGATTGACTTGAAGGAGACGTGGTAGTCCTCCCGGCCTGATTATGCAGTAGCAAACCAGTCCAATTTAAAGGGACAGTTTGTATTAGTGTACACTTGCTGTACCCTTTGGTATAGAAAATATAATTTTTGTTTTCATTCTTCCAAAACCTCTAGATATGCTAAGTTTCCTTAACACAGTCTTGATTCTTTTCACATAGGCTTTATGTCATTAGAAGACATGACCTGTGGATTGCACAACTGACTGGCCAGAATGTTCGTTCCATAATCAATCCGACCAAAGAGCAAAGTTCTACAGTAGGATGAAGATGTTTATTAAAAAGATAAAACGGAGATGACCATGTGCTGTAATATCAGGCTGGTCATGCGTGACACAAAATGACTGATACAAACTGATCAGGTAGGCCATCGTCAGTAGTAAATCCGGTCAGAAGATGATCGCAATAAACCTTTGTGTAGTCATCTTTTTTGTCAGAGGTGACGCGGCTGCTTGGCTTGAGCAGCCACGTAAATGAATCTAGTTGAATATGACCAGGTAATTGCAACCATATGCAAGATTTATCAGGTTTGGTGGATGGATAGGAGAATATGCATGGTTCATGTGACACTGACTTTATAGTTGCAGGTGGGGGTAGTACATTCTTATACACTTCCAAACAATGGTATTTACAACTATGGAATTAAAGTATAATAAGTGGCATGTTAACCAATGACAATCAATGCTATTTTATATGATGATTCCTAGTTGGTCTGTTGTCTGGAAGGTTTGTGAGTCTTGCGAGTGCGCTGATGGTATCCGGTCAGTAGGTAGACAGTAACCATGTCATCATTCATAATGTTGACATTAGAATGTCGACATGGTTCAAACTGTCAACATCATCATTGATATCTGAACTGCCGTCATGTGAAAGGTCGACAGTGAGGATGCTGACAGCTAGGGTTAGGATGCAAAAGGAGGATAGGGTTAGGCTGCGGGGGGGGGGGAGGGGGTTTGGCACTAGGGGAAGGGATTAGGATTAGGGATTGTGGGACAATACTCACCGGAGCGCCGTTGCTGAGACATTGTCGCCAGAACGGATTCTCACATGACCCCCAGGACACAGAAAAAGAAGCTGCAGCCGCCGGGCCAAGATGAGATATCACTAGAACACCAGGCACCGTTTTCCAACAGTTCATCATGTCGACATAGCAACCATGTAGACATGATTAATATTGACATGATAACTGTCGACCAATTGTACCCAACCCACACTGATTACCTGTCACAGACCTGTTGCACTTTTACAATTCTTGTTCCGACTCCTCCTTACCATTTTTTTCATTATGATTCTTATCACCTATTAATTTATGAACTATCCTGGATTATTGCCTGTGCACAATGAGCACATTTTCTAGACTTATGCACTTTTACAAATCAGAGTCTACACAATTGTGTTGCTATATGCCACAGCAAAGACACAGGTAAGGTAACTAGCTCCTTCTTATACTCAAGGAATACACCTAAATGAACCAAACTAATATTCTCTGCACAAGATAAATAACCTAAATACACATCCAAAATTACAGTTTCAAGTTGGTCCATTAATCCCAAAATTACCATCTACTCATTTAATTCTAATTATCTGAGATGTGCCACCGTCAGATTTGTTCTAAGATATTAGCAAAAAAGAGGAAAAAGAAGTCTAATTGGCAGTGCACCTGGACCAAAAGTTTTTAAATAAAATATAGCTTTTATTAATATTATTTAAAATACTTTGTTTTAAGAGACAAATATCCTAAGTGAAATATAAAGACTTAACAAAACTTTGAGTGTACATGTACTGACAAATCATCCATACAAGTGCAATAAGTGTGTGAAAAAAACACATACACATATATTTATTGTGTAAAATAAGATAAATCTAATATGAAAATATAACGAAACTACTGTGATCCACTGGTAATTATATTTCTTTACTAATTCAATAATAATTAACTTTTTCAATTCAATTAATCAAAACGCCTGTCGGCGTTACGCTGTGCACCGCTGTGTAAAATAAAGTGATGTAATATATGTTTAACCGACAATAATTAGGATCTATGCTACAAACCTGATACGGCAGATATAACTGATGTAATGAATGAGAGCCAGACTGACAACATTATGTTACCGAGCGGCAGTGACCATTGCTAACTACAGTCTCTAGCGTGCCGCCGGCTAGTGTGTTCATATGACTCGGCTGATAACTTTATGTTATTAATGAGCAGCAGTGACTTCGAGCAAACACAGTTTTTAGTGTGTAATCGGCTAAGACAGGGGTGGGGAAGCTTTTTTCTGCCAAGGGCCATTTTGATATATATAACATTATTGGCGAGCCCGGTGGAGGCCACAATCGCCGGTGATTACAGCAATGCCCGGAGCATCCTGAGGATGCTCCAGGAAGTTGTAAGGGCAGCGGTGTGACCATCTGAAGCATCCTAAGGACGCTCCTGGCGGCACTGCTGCATAGATTCTGGCTGCAAGATGCCATTCTAGGCACCCTGCTAGCCAGATGAGGCTAACAGAGAAAAGCTCTGAGGGCCCAACCAAATTACTCCGCGGGCCTTATACGGCCCCGGGCCTGAGGTTCCCTATCCCTGGGCTAAAACATGTAACTATATTTGAACATGACTACTATGTAACAATTGACAGCTCCTTGCTATTTATAGCGACAGTGACTGTCATTAACTGCAACCTCGAGCCACAGCCAATATACCATTACGTGACCAATAGAAGTATACCTAATTTAAACATAATATAAACAACAATATTGTTCTAGTAACAAAGAGAGCATTACTGAGTGTAGAAAGATATCTGATTGAACAACATCTCTCTTCAAATAAAATAGGAATATTTATTATCCTTATAATAACTAATGTGCAAACTGAAGTGTTGCTGAATGATATGAATGTGTCTAATCGATTAATGATATATGAAGTCATTTCTATCATTGTACGGTATCTAATGTTTATACAGAGTATATTGGAAATATTAATGATTAATGGAAAACAGATATTGAAATTGTGTGGAATTCAAAAATAACACGCGGACATCATAAATAAGGTTGCAGTAGTATATCCCTCCTTTTATTATTTGATGAGCCACTACAGGAATGGCAAACTTTATTTAATGGAGTCATACATAAATAATAACTTTTGGATACATTAGTAAAAATCTACATGTAAGAATTAGTAACAAAATCAACATACAGATACAGTTACTGGAACGGCAAGGATAGTATCCTCGTTAAGAAAAGTTATAATAGGAATATTCCACTGCTTCCTTGTTTTCAGCCTATTCATTCCAATTCCAGGTATATGATATAGACATTACTATAAATACAGGTGTTAAAAACTATATAAGATTATTATTGGATTAGTAAAAGAAATATAATTACAAGTTCACAGTAGTTTAGTTATATTCTAATTTTAGATGTATCTTATTTTACACAATAAATATATGTGTATGTGTTTTTTTCACACACTTATTGCACTTGTATGGATGATTTGTCAGTACATGTACACTCAATATTTTGTTAAGTCTTTATATTTCGCTTAGGATATTTGTCTCTTAAAACAATCAAAGTATTTAAAAAAAATTAAATACTTTATTTAAAATATGTTTGGTCCAGGTGCACTGCCAATTAGACTTCTTCCTCCTCATTTTTGCCAAGTACACATGAATGGACAGAGCTAGGATTCATTTTCATTGAAAGAGTGGCTGGAAATGAATACACTAAAAAAATATATTGCCATAACACAAAGAATATATAGGCTTTTCTAATTCACCATTTACTAAAAAAAAAATAAAAAAAAAATCTACCTTTCGCTTTAGCATTGCAATGTTTAGTTAATCTTGAAATTTATCCCTCCTGGACATTAATACATTTTAAATTATTACAAAGAAAAAAATATCATTAAAATGTATCAAAATACCCTTATAATGCTTTCAGGATTTGAGTCATCTAAATTACACTTAAAATGTTTGGACCTTGTGCAAATTGTTTTTCTTGGCAGTGCTACTATACGCCACTGGTTTATTTTTCAATTATTATTATGAAAAGGGCTAATTTGGTTCAAAAATTTATTTTATCTCTCATAATTTGTAAAGTTAAACAAAAATAAAACCTGAACTCTGTTTAGTCTTTTTGTCAGTCTCCTGGAAGCCAACAAGAAATAGTTTTCATTTGTGTAAGGAATTCTACTGAGATTGTCCAGACCGGTGCAGTTATGAAAAGAGTAGTCTACTCATTAAGAAGTAGTGACATTTTATTTAAGAAAAACATAAGGAGCAGGAGCTGCTATGATACAGACATAGACATAGAAAAAGAAAAAAACGTAGACAATTCCTCATATTACGTCTAGGGAACCAACAGGGAAATCTCAACGCCTATGAGCTGGGACCAGGTCCAGGAGGGAAACCTTAGACCACTACGTCAACCTTTTACTGTAAACATGTTTTGCAGAATCGCACACAAATGCTGAAAAAAGGGGACTAGAATAATTTGTGGGGGCCCATTTATGAAAACGACCCTGCTAAACAGTTAGAGCATTTTGTTTCATGTCTATGTATACTTTGCAGCCACAATCTCAGTGGGATAGTTTCTCTCGCTAGGATATGCCTGAGGACACATAAGCCACAAAAGTTTCCATTATATGCCTGCCACATCTGCTGTACAGAGGAGGGGCTTTCACTAAGCTACACTTAGACTTTTGGATGTCGTACAGAAGCTGTGGCTCTAGGATTTGCCTGTTTCTAACTTGCATAAGCTCTACAGCACAAAAAGATTTTAATGTAACAAAGTATTTACATATATACTATGCGGATATTCCCCTTAAATTTATTGTTAAAGAGCAGCAACAAGAACAGACTTTTTATTTTCTGTTATTTTAAAATATTAAAAAAATATATATTTTAAAATATTAACTGTGTTTTGCAAATGAACACCTGGACATTAGCTGATGCTTAACCAAAAATAAAAAGATATGATCTTGTTTAGTTAAAGAGGACCTGCAACCAGGGTTTGCTTTTTTTTTTAAATATATGAAGTACTCCGTGACATAAGACAACATTAAAATGTTCCATTTTCCTCATTGGTCAGCTAGGAAAGAAATGAACAGGGGCATAACTAAGATGCTAGTCAGTCTGACTATCTTACTAATGACTGATGGGCGGCTGTCTACATCCTTCTCATATCATCTCTTCCCCATATCCATGCAGAATTGGACGGGCTCACAGGGGTATTGGAGGGGATCTTAATCCACCCCTCCCGCAGCCTAACCCTAACTGTCCCATCACCTAACCTTAACCCTCGCCCTAGTGTAGGGGTGGGCAATAAGCTGCCCCTCAGCTGTTGTAGAACTACACATCCCAGCATGCCCTGCCACAGTTTTTCTATTTGACCATTCTAAAACTCTTGCAAGGCATGCTAAGATGTGTAGTTCAACAAAAGCTGGAGGGCCGCTTATTGCCCACCTCTGCCCTACTGCCTAACCCTAATCCTAATACTTCCCATAAGAATCTGTCGGGATTGTGACCATAGAAATGTCGCTGTCGGTATTGTAACAGTCTGCATTCTGATTGTCGATATCCTGACTACATCCCTCAATATGATAGAATGTCTGCATACTCTCAGCACAACAAATGTGTAAATAAAACACTGTAGTGACCTCAGTTCACATAATGCCATACAGAAACTTGATTACATATATACTACCTATACATACATATATATTACAGTGACACCAACGATGCTATGTGTGCCCCTTCCCCCCCGTTTTGGGGCCCCTGGACAACCACCTCGGATTAATGTGGCACTAGATCTAAGTCAAGACACAATAACTGGAACAACAGTACTATTATGTATTCAACCTAAGGGTGGGTACACACTAGACGATATCTTGAGTGATTTGGCTGATTCCGATGCATCGAAATGATAAATCATTCAAATCGTGTAGTGTGTACCAACTATCACAATGCCGATGCGAGCTCCTGCGGGTCGTCCGTCGCATCCTCAGATCTTTTGTACTTGCAGACAGATCTGAGGATGTCACTAGCGGTGCCATGCTGCCAAATGCAGCATGCCCTCTCCCCCTCCCCGCTGCTTAGTTGCTGCCTGAGTTTGCACTTGGCGATGCCACCACCTTACCGGGTGCCGTCGCCAACTAGCTCGGTAAACACCAGACATCGTCTAGTGTGCACCGGCCTTAAGACAGCCTCTGTTGTATGCCAGTATTCAGGTAAAGTTAGTGGTCTTTTAAATGGACCTCTTTGTACAGTCTATTCTATACACCACGGCTCATGGCAGTAAGTTTAAAATGATGCAAATAAATGCACACCACTCGCTCTCATTACTATCAGAAGTCAGTACGAGTTCATGTTAATCTGGTCAGTATTGTCATATTTATGTCCTGATTCAAAGTCAGAAGTAAATCAAAAATAGGAGCAAACAATGAGCAATTTGATTCTGAAACAAAACATGTTGCAGTGAAAGCAGTTCAAATGCATTTGTTTATTTATTTGGTGTACAGGGAAAATGGAATCGGTATGATATGCCGGTGGCTGAAATCCCGACACTGGAAGGCCGTCTGGTGCAGAAGCCAGACAGCGGTAGGTGAGTACCCTAACCTCCCCCTTCTCCCCTAACCCTTGCTTGGGGGTGCCTAACCCTAACTTTCCCAGGGGGTGCCTAACCCTAACCCCCCCTTCCATCACCCTAAACCTGACCCTCCCAGGGGGGGTGCCTACCCCTAACATCCCATAAGTAAACGAAGGGGGGGTTTCCATTTGCCTGGAAACCCCCCTCCCCAGCCCACACCATGACCACAATAGAAATAGTAATATAATAGAATTTTACAAGTGCTGCATGTTATTCTCACTATCACAAATGAAATAATTAGCACCATCTGTGGATCTTTTAACATGAGTCAGCTAGTAATAGATAACCTATGCATCAACTAGGAGATCTGGAAAACATTCACTGTTAGGGATGTGCTGCTATAGAGCCCAATATGTACATATATGTCCAGGGCAGTGCTAGGTCATTCTGCTGCTCCCCCTGACTCCCAGACTTGCTCTAATATTCTGGAATGGTGCCCACATCTAAAATAGAAGCATTCAGCTAAAGCAGGATAGCCCTACTGCCGCATTTAATGGCCACACTCGCTCTAACATCAAGCATTTGGAAACCCCCCTCTACAAATCCTCCGTTTGCCACTGCATCCCCCCCAGTGGTGCCTAACTCTAACCCCCTTCCCCTAGCCTAACCCTAACCCTCCCCAGGCCAGGAGTGTCTAACCTTAATCTCCCACCCGGGGTGCCTAAACCTAACCCCCCCTTCCCCGGGGACAGAGCAGTTACTTACCCGTCCGGACGATCAGGATTCCTGCTCTTTGAGATGCCAACGTTGGTATCCTGTTCACCTTCGGGATATCGGTGTCGGCATATTGCCGGGCGGCGGGATTCGGGTGGCGGTATATCGATGCCCAGCATTCCGTCCGCCGGCAATATGACTACATCCTGGGAAAAAAACTGGCCTCATTTGCATATAGCCAACAAATACTATGTAGCTTTGTTTTTAAACTGAAATATATATATGATAGATAATAAGAACGCATAATTGCACTCACACTAAATATAAATTAATTGCATTTCACAATAAAGAAAAAAAAACTAGACTTGCACTACTCCACCCTTTCAATGCAAAAGTAGAAATCAATTACTGGCATTAACCCAATATAAGAATAGTGTATACATTTTTTCAATGCAAATAATTTAAATTGCAGACATAACACAGCTGCACTGGTCACATGTTAAGCGTTAACCAAGTCAGACCTTTCTGCTGAAAATAACTCATTTTAATCCTACCGGTTTCCATTTGATATTATGGATCTATATGATGTGACAGAGAAACATTTCTATGAACACTTAACACTACACAATTCAAATGTATCAATTGACTTCATGTTGCTTACTGGAATTTACCTTTTTCCTTGATATTACCAGCAGGCATATTCTTTTATCAGAAAACCAACTCTTTAAAGCACCTCCCAATATGTTCATAATACCTATTTCTCCAGCAGCTGAATGGTGGAAATCTACCATAAACAATTCTGCTTGATGCTTTAACCAAAGACAACTTATTTATGTCTCCTAGTTTTGACTGACTGGCTCCTGAATGCACAGACACATGCAAATCTGATTATTCAGTACTATCACCAAATGACTAATCTATATATACATTTTGACAAAGGGGCGATTCATTTAAGAGCGAGTTGAATAGCACCAGGAAGTTGGTCCCAGAGATATTCATTTCACCTCGCAGTTTAGTCCGACTAGTCAGAGGCCGAGATTCAATTCAATGTGATGTTGAATAGCCCCGGGAGGGAGCTCCCGAAGGGAGGGTGCTCAGGAGGGTACGAGAAAAAATAATTGAACACTTTTTAGAGTGTTAGGTATAAACAGATCACATTTTCAAACACTAGAGCAAACCTACTGTATTTGTAAATATGTAAAACTTTTGGCATCATAATAAACGTAGCATGACAAAATTATTTTTAGCAGCTCAATAAAAGAAATATTACAATAGAAACATATTTTATTTAGAAGACTATGCGCTAACATGCAACAAACCGTACAGCCACAGGCTAGGAAAGCTCTGAAGGCGGAACATTAATAGTCACTTATGTTATCACTTTCTTTTCTACTGCTACACAGTTTATTCTGTTTATGCTCCAGGAACAATAAATGCTGATCCAAATATAGTGTACATACATAAATGTATGAACAAACTATTTTTATACTGACACAAATTAATCTTTCGCCCCCTGACTGGAGCAAATCTAGATACTATCACTTCAGTGACCTTTTAGATAGTTGCTGAAAATAGGTTACTGTTTACAAAAGGGCATACCTGTTAGCATCTTTATTCTTGTTCACTTCCCATTTTAAAATATATTTTGTTAAATTTTACTCAATATTCCAGAAAATATAAAAAAAAATTTTTAATTATTCATATTTACAAACAATAAGTAGCAGTCAGGAAAGTACAATCAATCAATTTACCTCTTATATTGCAAGTCAGATAATTAAAAAGAAAATATATCAATTTAATAAATGCAAGAATCTCAATAAGCAATAGTACACACATGAAGTATCAACGGCTGGAGAAACACAGGTTGGCCAGTGTGTAAATGGTCAGTGGCATCCTGAGGGGTTTATGTATCAAGCAGCGAAAAGCATAGTGAAGTGGACCAGTGGAGAAATTGTACTTGGCAAATGCTACTTCAAAAGCGGATTGGTAGCTATAGGTGGTCTATAAAATAATAGGTAGGAGCTGATTGGTTGCTATGGGAAACTTCTCTACTGTTTTCACTGCTTGATACATAAACCCCCGAGTCTCAGTCTGACATCTCACCAGCAACTCCCACCCAGTCCCTCCCACCCTTGCCCTCAGATACCTCAGTAACTCTGCCAGACAGAGTGGCTGCGTGACCGATTAAGACACGCTGCTGCATAGATCACGACCCGGGCCACGACTGAGCTGCCAGAAGAGCCCATTGCTGCCCTGGCCAGCAGCAGTTAGCAATGGCTGTTGAGGCCGAGTATATGGTGCTGGCATTCCCATAGAGATAAGGACTGACAACTAAGGGGTTATGTACTGAGCCTCGTAGAACGATAAAGTGGACTGAGATAAAGTACCAACCAATCAACTCCTAACTGTCATTTACAAACAGTCTGTAAAGTGACAGTTAGGAGCTGATTGGTTGGTACTTTTTCTCCATCCACTTTATCTCTCTCCAAGGCTTAGTACATAGACCCCTAAGGGAGGCTGTCTTGCATGCGAGGCAATCCTAACAGAAAACACGGGAATTATCAGGTGTACTCTACAATGGCATTTGTATTACGCATATGTATCGGAAGTAATTGGGATGACCGGCGAGTTATACCTAGACTTATTCAAGAGAACAGTTAAGTGATCACGACGGA
Organism: Taudactylus pleione; assembly: GCA_031769625.1. NCBI lineage: Eukaryota > Metazoa > Chordata > Amphibia > Anura > Myobatrachidae > Taudactylus > Taudactylus pleione. The sequence continues at coordinate 16,338,355 of JAUIMM010000178.1, forward strand.
CCAACCAAGTGGCCGCAATCTACTGGTAGTTAGTGACTGACTCTTTAGTTACCTCTGAGTTAATGTACTACCACATACAGTGGATATTTAAAATCTACACACGATTAGTGAAATTGCAGGGTTTTTGTAAAGCCTAAGATCAAAAAACATTAATGTCATATCTTATTCCATCTTTAATGTGACTTTATACCAAAAGAATTCAAAAGAACACAAATATACACTTTTTTACAAAAGAAATGACTATATAAAGCCTTGTGCCCATTTGATACAAGCATACTATACATTTTAAATGTAGAATCTTTTTTCTTAAAATCAATATGACACGGCTGGTGAAGACATCATGCTATAGAGCATCTCGTGGAGCTATTACAATCTAAACAATGATGCATGTAAAGGATTTTTTAATCCAAATTTATTTTCAAAGGTTTTATTTTCTTTTAACAGCAAAACAGCCTGTGCCGTGTTCCAGGGCTATTCGTGGCCTATCTAGTGCTAGTCCCTGCATTCTGATCTAATTTTCTGTAAAGCTGATTCAAGCTGTTACAACAACTGTGCCCAAGGAGACAAGTGAAACAAGTCCCCTGTGCTTCGCAAAGTGATGGCTTTGTGAGCAAGATAAGCTAGTGTTTAGTTAGGGTCAAGCCTCTCAACATCAGCAAAAGGGAATTCAGCTCTGAGAGTGCTTGAGAAAAGAAAACAATCAATGCAGTACAAGGATATACACAGTATCAATCCCCTCTAAAGCTGTATTGCGGTGCATGACTTGTTCTGTCTCTTCATTGCTTTGTTCAGACAGCATTTCACTTCAAGTGTTTGGTAGCAGCAGTCTTTTTGCTACATACGCAGTTATGCACAACACCACAATATTGTACAGAATAGAGCAAATGATTTCATTGTACTGACGACTGTTGCTTTTATTGTATTTCCAAAAACTTTTTTTTATAAATTCAAATTCAATGCATTGTTATAAAAGTTTATGATTCTAAAAAAATTTAGGGGCCTATTTATTATTTTTTTGCTTTTTTCCCCAATAAATACATTCACATTTGTTAGCTCAGATAAATTAGAGCTACATCTTATAACTTTGCTTCCTTTTGAATTCCTAGATGCCCTGCAAGACCCCCTCTCCCCATATGTGGCTATGCCCCTGCATCCAACAACCAGCCCATAGCTGGTGGCTGCCGCATCATTTACACCTAAGGATACCAGATAAGCACAATTGTCCTTACTAAATCATTAGGGCTTTACACTCACTTTTAAAATAGGTTTTATTCCAGTTTAATCCTTGAAGGTTTTTTGATCTTTTAAAAGTTTTTAAAGTAGATTTTTTCTGATATTTGTATCTTTAACGGTTTATTGTTTTATGTGTATGCCTGTGTGTTCTTTTGTGTGCTGCCATGCTTGCCTTGAGAAAAGGACCGGATGGGCCCTGAAACGTCAGCTGTACCTCATGTACTTTACTTAAGCATGCTAAGCATTTGATTTATATAATATTAGTTTGTAACTAATATTGTGAAGTGCCTTCGTTTTTTGGAGGACTGTATTCACAATATCTTCAGAGGGGCACATGAGTGCCGGTCCATAGGCCCTGATTCAGAGCCGAACGCTCCTTCAGAGCGCTCGCTCTGAATCAGGGCCGGCCTTCTTGTTTTTTAGAGCTGCCTCCTGGCCGCTTTCATCGGTGTGGGTGACTACCCACAGCTATAGCGAGCGGCCAGGAAGATGGTCGCGATGGTCGAGACCATCGTGACCATCGGGCTTGCAACGAGACCCTTGTGGTAGGGTCTCGTTGCCGCAAGCCCCAGAGCGGCCTCCTGGCCGCTTGCATAGCTGTGAGTGACTACCCACAGCTATAGCGACCTGCCAGGAAGATGGTCGCGATGGTCAAGACCATCGCGACCATCGGGCTTGCAACGAGACCCTTGTGGTAGGGTCTCGTTGCCGCAAGCCCCAGAGTGGCCTCCTGGCCGCTTGCATAGCTGTGAGTGACTACCCACAGCTATAGCGACCTGCCAGGAAGATGGTCGCGATGGTCAAGACCATCGCGACCATCGGGCTTGCAACGAGACCCTTGTGGTAGGGTCTCGTTGCCGCAAGTTCACAGAGCCGAAATCTCTCCCACTGACATCACTCGTGATGTCAGTGGGGCTGCCCCAAACGGAGGCGTTCACATGGTAACGCCTCCGTTTGGGCAGCCACTCCCCCAGCCCGCCCACCAAAGGGGGCGTGCTGTCACTCATCATCGACAGCACGCCCCCTTTGGTACGAGACCCAGGGCGACGGTTTGCCCGTCGCTATCCAGGTTTCATGCATGCGCACGACGGAGCCGGCTCCGTCGTGCGAATGCGCACTGGGCCACCATCGACCCGAGTGGGTCTGAATCAGGCCCATAATGCTATTTGAGATTGATTATATGTATATAAATAAATAAATATATATATATATATATATATATATATATATATATGAGTCCAAGATAACCGGCACTCCTAAATAGACTGCAACTGCTCCGGTGCCTTTCCAAAAATTCAATATGCAGATATATGAAGACGGCACTCATGAGACTAGACAGCTTCAAATAATGACCATGACACTAGTCACTAGTGTCATGGTCATTATTTGAAGCTGTCCAGTCTCATGAGTGCCGTCTTCATATATCTGCATATATATATATATATATATTTATTTCTATACATATAATCAATATATATATATATATATATATATATATATATGAGAGAGAGAGAGAGAGAGAGAGAGAGAGAGAGAAGATCTGGGCAAATGGGCACTCACCACAGACATATAGTAAAAGCCAATGAGGGTTTTTATTTAACTCACATAATTTACATAGCAGTAGTCGACGTTGCCATAGTATCTCCTTTTGTCTAGTCTTGATAGAGATCCAGTGTGACTGAAACGTCGACTACTGCTATGTATGCAAGTTAAACAAAAACCCTCATCGGCTTTCACTATATGTCTGCGGTGAGTGGCCATTCGTCTGGATCCTCTATTTTGTGGAGTGTTTGAGTCTTTAGTAGAGAACCCCTCATTTAACATAATTGGGCCATGCGTGCAGTCCTTCATTACAAGTGAGGGGGACATATGGGATACATCAGTACAGTGGAGAGAGCTTCATTACATGAGCTTGATACAGGTGGCTCTATGCTGTACACCCGCACCGGGATGTAGTCCGGAAGCAGACGGTCTAAATCCCGTCCGCCGACTTCAAGACATTGTAATCCCGGCATGGTACTAATGACAGACGTGGAAAACACGACGCCTGTCATTAACTAGACGTCGGAAAACCGACGCCCGGGATACCGAACGAAGGTAAGCCGGGCGCTGGGGAGGGTTAGGTTTAGGGCTTCCAGGAGGACTTAGGGTTAGGCACCCCCCCCGGGAGGGTTAGGCTAGGGGAAGGGAGGGTTAGGCACCCCCGGGGGGAGGTTAGGGTTAGGCAACCCCCCAGGGGGACTTAGGGTTAGGCAGCAGGGAAGAGGGGGTTAGGTATAGGCACTTACAGGGGGGATTAGGGCTAGGCACTTGGGGGGGAGGTTAGGGTTAGGCACCCCTAAGGGAGGGTTAGGGTAGGGAATTAGGTTAGCGATACTTACCTTAGGACGAGCAGGATTTTCACCCATGCGTCCGGCGGTAATACTTACCACACCCCCTGCACCCATCAGGCTTTTTGTGTGTGTGTATGTGTGGGGGGAATGCCTTTATTATTTATACTGGGACTTAAGATTTCTGAAGGCAGCCCTGATGTCCTGTGTATTAAAAATACATCAATATCATTATTTGGTTGGTGAAAATCCCAAGGGCGTGAAAGTAAGCCTGGTTAAAATATATTGGTATTCAAGTCATTACTTGTAAATGTGTCTACACATATGAATAGCAATGTTTGTTTACAGAAAGCCATCTCTTCATGTACTTTTTGACTTTATTTTTTAATAACGAAGCACATATATATTCTGAAGTGCTGTACAGCAAGAAAATAACAAATATAAACTGGATCACTACAACTTAGCCATTTTGTTTATACCAAATAGACAGATGTTAGGCTAAGCAATGCATAGCAACTTAGACCTGTGAGCTAGTGATTGAAAGACAACTCGCTAAATGGTAAATGACACAATAGGGGTTTTGGGGTGCAAGACAGCAGTAACCTTACGCGAAACATGATGCACTGGGTTCCTGATTCCAGGATATTTCAGTCCAACCCCAATGCAAAGTATACAAAATAAAAACTATGAGATATTTGTCAATAAAGAACAGATATAAAAAAATGTAAAATGTAAAGTTATAACCACATAAGCAAGAGTTAAATAAAGTAAAGAAGTAAAAAGACCTTCTTGATGATTCATTAAATGGGTGGATCTATTGTGCCTTGGGGATAGTGGTATCCAAAGGCATAGGATATTGTATGGGTGGAAGGAAGAGATGAGTCAACTAAACATTAGCAAATCCTAGATGATAATGTTCTACAGACATTGAAGAAACTGTAGCTGAAGGGGTTTGATATTTGAGCATGCAAAGATTCTAAACCTATCTCAAAATGAGATATAAAGCATTCACTGACAAGAAGGTACAGTAAGGAAAAGGGTTTGGAATGGTCATTAATGTCCCATTATTGAGCAAAGAATGTTTGAGAGCTATGAAAGTTCTACAAGGAACAGTGAGAAATAGATCAACCACCATAAACCGAAGTCTCTTAGCTGGTTTTGGGACCAATAAGTAGACTATTGCAATAGTCAATGCAGGAAATTATGAGTGCGTGTATTAGAGTTTTTGCAGTGTCTTGCGTAAGATATGGTAAAATTTTGGCTATGCTTTTTAGATGTATGTAACAGGATATAGAGACAGATTGAATGTGGGGAACAAAAGACAATTCAGAGTCAAGGATGACACCTAGGCAGCGAGCTTGTGGGGTGGGGTTGATTGTCGAGTTGTCAACAGTAATAGAGATATCAGGTTGGTAACTACTATTGGCTGCTGGAAATATAATTAATTCTGTTTTGGATATATTAAGTTTGAGGTGGCGAGATGACATCCAAGATGAAATGGCAGAGAGACATTCAGTGACACGGACCAGCACAGATGGTGACAAATCTGGGGAGGATAGGTAAATTTGAGTATCGTCCACGTACAGATGATACTGAAAACCAAAAGAGATGATTAGTTTGCCAAGAGAGGTGGTATATATTGAGAAAAGCAGAGAACCTAATACTGAACCTTGTGGTACTCCAACTGATAGAGGTAGCGAAGTGGAGGTAGAAACAGAAAAGCGAACAGTGAAAGAGCGATTAGATAGGTAGAATGAGAACCAAGAAAGGGCTGTGCCTTGAAGACCTAGGGATTGTAGTGTTTGTATGAGAAGAGAGTGGTCAACAGTGTCAAAGGCAGCAGAGAGATCTAGAAGAATTAGAAGTGAATAGTGGCCTTTAGCCTTGGCAGTGACCAGATCATTTACTACCTTAGTCAATGCTGTCTCAGTTGAGTGTTGGGAACAAAAGCCGGACTGAAGTGGGTCCAATAAGTTGTGGGTGTTAAGAAAGTGTTTGCATATATCTTAAAAATGATTAAAGTACCTCGAAAGACAATAGCTGGACCACAAATTTGTTACTAGACTTAGGGGTATATTTACTGAAGTGAGAGTTTTTAGAAGTAGAGAAGTTGCCCATAGCAACCAATCAGATTCTAGCTATTATCTTCCAGAAGGTGCCAGATAAATGTTAAATAGAATCTGATTGGATGCTTGGGCAACATCTCCACTTCTAAAAACTCTCACTTTAGTATATATACCCCTAAGACTGGGTACACACTGGCCGATATATTGGCCGATCAATTAATTGGCCAATATATCGTGCCCCCATTTGCCAGTGTTTACAGACGATATGTCTGTGAACAACGTTGTTCACAGACATATCGCATTAGCTGTGCTGCACAGCCAATGAACAGATATGTCTGCAAACATATCTGTCCATCGGCAAGTGTGCACGGGCGATCAGCAGATCGCCCGTACACAGGGGGGCCGAGAGGGGGGGGGCCACGAGCGGGTACTACTTACCCGGGTCCGGCACAGCTCCCCATCCACAGCAGCCCAGCACACGCTGCTGTGTGCTGGGCTGCACTGGGAGACTGTCCGAGGCTGCTAAAGCAGCAGCCCAAGTAGTCTCCTATGCCAAAGGGGGGGAGCGATCACGCTGATCGCACGCCCCCCATAGGTTGTGCGCCAGGCTGAGGGGCACACAGCGCCACCCTCCCCAGCGCCTCGTCGCAAATGTGTTTTTTTTCCGAAGGGGGCGTGGCCACTCCTTCCGTGATTAGGCCACGTCCCCTACCCACCCCCAGTCCGGCCTGACCCGCTGCAGCATGCAGATGATGGTCGTTCAGTGTGTATGAATGACCATCATCTGCAGATATATCTGTCAGATGTGTACCCACCTTAAGGCTTGATTTAGAGTTTGAATACGTGTAAACATTTTGGCCTCACATAAGTATTTTAAATTGTACCAAACAAAGCATAAATTTCTAGGTCACATTACCCTAGTTGTCCACAATATAATGAAATTGAGTCTCACATACACAATACAGAATAGTGTTTTAACAATGTTAGTTATGAAATCAAAAGTCATATTTTCCACTTAAAATATAATGAAATACAAACACACCCATATCTGCAATGGAGAGACTTCCAAATACAAATGCAAAATAAGTAAACTGAATAGTTTAACATGCAAACCTGGTGTTATATAAATTGGTATATTTACTTTGGATTAAAGGTAAAGCTAGCAATATATGATATGGAGACTGACACAGCACAACTTCAGTGAATTTTTGGGAGTGTATATTTTCCTACATGAATTACATTTTGATTACAAGTGGAAATAGGAGCCGCTTCTAGCCAGTGGCCTCTTCACTGTGACTGCTACTGGCAAAGGAAAGCGTGTGGAAAGACCCCCAAGAATGTAACATCTCTTACCAAATGGAGCTTAGCCAGAATTCAGCAAGAATCACACTTCGTCAAAACAGCACTTGAAATCTTAAGCCTCCAATTGCATCTGTGCTCACATTTAAATAATGGCTGTTGGCAAACAGATTATTCTAGCCTACCAAAATTAAAAGAGATACTAATGACAAATATTTAGAGGATCATCATGAGACAGATAAATTACAGGAATTAAATGGTTCTATGATGAAAATGAGGCAATTGCACAATGCTCATTGAAATAACCAGTGCTTGAGAAGAATATATGAATGTAGTAGGTAAAAGGTGTAAAAGTTCTGGTTAATTGTGGCCAAAGGTGGAGACAAAAATCATCATTTGAAACAATAGGATTTGTTTTGCATATTGCATGATATAGTTTTTTCAAACACTGAAGCAATTAACTTTATTTTCAATGCTATACTTGAAACACAGCGATTAAAATCTCAAACTCAAGCTTTGGTACGGGTCTTTGCACTAAGCCTTGGAGAGAGATAAAGTAGATGGAGATAAAGTACCAACCAATCAGCTCCTTTCACTTTACAGGCTGTGGGGTCTATTTACTAAGCCTTGGAAAGAGATGAAGTGGACAGAGATACAAGTACCAACCAATCAGCTCTTGTCATTTTTCAAACAGTATGTAAACTGACAGTTAGGAGCCGATTGGTTGGTACTTTATTTCCATCCACTTCATCTCTCTCCAAGGCTGAAGTACATAGACCCCTAATATCTCATAGGGTATCCTGAAGAAGTGTAATGTCAAGAGTACTACAACCTAAAAATTATTTTATTTAAATACTCTTTATATGAAAATTTAAATTGTTCAGTCTTACTTTTTAATAAACCTGCAGTAAAGGTAAGATTTATTTTTTTCTGCCTGCTTTGTCAAAAACAGCTATAACATGTCAGAACTCTTAGACAGAGACAATAAAGACCTGTTATCACTACTACTTGTTAGAAAGGATGTTTGGTAATGAGCGGCAGACTTTGAATAATGGGATGCAAGATAGAGAAGCACCACCTTCTAAGCAAGCTGTCTTTCTCTAAAGCAGGAGTGCTCAACTTCAGTCCTCAAGTAACACAAACAGGTCATGTTTTGTGGATTTCTTTAATCATGCAAAGGTGAGTTAGTCTATTTTGCTGGGTCAGTAAATATCTCACCAGCTTTCACAGACAGGGAAAACTTTAGGGTTGAGGTTGAGAACCATTGCTCTTAAGTATAATACAAAGAGCCTGCTGGACAGATTATGTGATTATAATCACTTCAGTTATTGATTTACATTTAGGAAGCTCAATAGCTTTGGTATACAGTACATTACTGGCCAAATGGCTTTACTTATTCTTTACAAGCAAGAAGTTGTAACCACTGTGTAACAGGACTACTGTAACTTAGCAGTATGTTCATTTTACAAAAAGAAGTCTGTGAGGATGACTTTAATTCATGCATTAATGTTTTCTTTTATACAGATTATTACTCTTAGGCTGCGTACACACCTAAACATATATCTATCCAGTCTGCCTGGTGGGGAGGAACATTTTGTCCATCTTCTAGGGTTTGGGAGAAAATTTCTCTTGTTATTTGCTCCCAAACATTACCAGATTTTCTATCCCACCAGACAGATTGGACATCTTTAGGTGTGTACGCATCATAAAACACATACTTTATGAATATAACACTGCCCAAAGGTAACATAAAAAATGTACATCATCCACTGTACGCACTAGAAGTGTGTTAAAGTGATAAGGAAAAACAGGGTTCATTTCTAAATGTAAATGCATACAAAAGTAAATACAGTTTTGTTAAAGATGTAAAGTAACCTGAGAAAAGTCCCCATGTAATCTGCCCAAACCATGTTAGTGGTGACAAATGCTGTCATGTATTTCAGATCTGCTGCATGTTTAGATTGGCCGTATGCTGTATTCTAAAACCCACATAGATCATATCTTGGCCCTCATTGTTTTCAGCACATTTTGCTGATCGGTCTCGATAATACTGAACTTACATTAGCTTAATGATTAGTAGACAGAAATGTGCAAGTTCATCACAGAGTAATCTCAAACCTCAAGGTCATATTAATTGTTTGGTACCTCTGTGTTTCAGCATTACTATGCTTTTTCCTTCTGATCTGGTTAAATCAACATAGCAAGTATACTTCATTTGCAATAAAATGTACTATGTAATAAAGTTGCTGTTTGTTTTTAAGAAATGTGTACAATATTAAAGTATGTTTTCTCCATATGTATCAATTTAATGCTATGCGCATAAAGGAATGCACATTAATTTAATTTTGGTTGTAACTAATGTGATCCAATTTCCATAAACTGAGAGTAGCATCAAATAGCTATTTCTGACTCCTGGGATCTTAAATGGATTTCCCTCACTCGGACATGCCCCTAATATTTGTGAATGCAGAGCAAGGTCAGGTCTAACCAGCCATTTTTGTGCTCTGGGCAAGATTGAATATTTTCTCCCTACTACACTATGATATGCCACACATATGTATATTACCCCCGCATTCCTTCATTATGACCCCCTCATGTCTCATCTCTCTCCCTCCTTACTACCCCCCAACCCCCACTAATGTTTCCAGAGGCTGTTCTGCTAAATGCTCAGCTATTGTGCTGCGAGAAGTGAGGAAATATGAACATACTTAGCGTATTCAACTGATGCACTAGGAGAGCTAATTTGTGCGCTGGGCATTTTAGTAGCATGGTTATAAAGCGACTTTCTGCTTCTTATCAAATGGACTGTGCTGCAGTCAGATTAGTGTTATGGGGATGTAGTGTGGAAGCCGACGGTCTAAATCCCGACTGCCGGCTTCCAGACGTTCTACACCTAAATCTAGACGCCTGTCATTAACCAGACCCCGGAAGACCGACGCTCGGCATCCGGATCTACGTGATGCCGGGCGCCGGGCACGGACAGCCGCGCGGGGGGGAGGGTTAGGTTTAGGGCTCCCGGGGGGGACTTAAAGTTAGGCAACCCCCTGGGCGGTTAGGGTTACGCTAGGGGAAGGGGGGGTTAGGGTTAGGCATCCCCGGGGGGAGGTTATCGTTAGGCACCCCCCCATGGGACATAGGTTTAGGCGTTGGGGAAGGGGGGGTTAGGTTTAGGCACTTGGGGGGGAGGTTAGGTTTAGGCACTTGGGGGGGAGGTTAGGGTTAGGCACCCCTAAGGGAGGATTCCTAATCATAGCGCTGTTTGCAAAGCTCAGATTCAATACAGCAAAATGCCCAAAAACACCAGCAAGAAAACCCTAAATATTAGAAGGGTTCTAATTGCACATCAATAGTTTTTGTTTCCTATATTACTAATAAAATGTAAATTATATATTTCAAGGCTTAATAATATATGACTGCTCCATCCTTTTGATATTTTATGAGAAACATACATTGGATCTTCCTATAGGATGTACTTTGTAAAATAATAACGTGCTTTTCACTATTGTTAAGGTGTGTACGTACAGACCTTTTACTATGTTCTGTGCACAGGTATACATACACTCATATGCCAGACAAACTGATACAGGTGCTTCCATTCCCAGAACATGCCACCACACCCCTGCATTAAATGCTATATTCCACAATTAAAGTACTGTATCTAGGTAGGGAATGGGTATGAAATACTGGCGGCTGAACAATCCCAACCCAGGAATCCCGGTAGATGAAGATCCCGACAGAGGGTAGAAAGTACCCTATCCTTCCCATAACCCTCACCTCCCCAGGGAGTGCCTAACCCTAACCTCCCCCCCCCAGTGGTGCCTAACCCTAACTCCCCCTCCCAGCAGCCAAACCCTAACCCTCCCGAGGGGGTGCCTAACCCTAATTTCTCCCTGCGGTGCCTAAACCTAACCCCCCCCTTCCCAGGGGAAATGGACAATACTTACCCATCCGGACGATCGGGATTGCAGCAGTTCGGGATGCCGATGCCAGTATCCTGTTCTCCTTCGGAATATCAGCGTCTGCATTATGCTGGACAGTGGGATTCCGTTGTCGGTATATCGACGTCCGGCATCTCATCTGCCGGCAATATAACTACATCCCCTATGTAGAGATCTCTGCAATCCACTGTCATATAATGTGCAGTGAAGATGGCAGTGTATCACAATTTAAGAGGCTTTGAATAAGGCTTCATAGTAGGTGCCATAGAGAAGGGTCACTCCATCTCTGAAATCAAAACATAATTTGGATTTTCACTTGCAACAATTTCAAGGGTGTACTGCTCCTACACAATATCAAGAAAGACAGCTGGCATACACCACCACTGTGGTCATCGAAGAACTCTGGTCAATCATGGACAGCGTCGCCTGACACACACTAACATCTGACCAGCGTGTGACACTGCCACAGTTAACAGCAGAATGTAATGCTGGCAGTAGTGTCACAAGTAACATCAGCATTCAAACAATGAAACTTTCTCTTTTTTTCTACAGGGTACAGGAGCCGATGGCCAACTCAGGTCCCATTGGTAACCCCACAGCACAAGCCTCTGTGCATTGCCTAGGCAAACACTGCCACTGAAAGCAAGATGACTGAAAACGTGTAGCCTGGTCAAATGAGTTGAGCTTCCAACAAGGGACAGTCTAGGACTGTGGTGGCTCTTTTATAATGTGAGGTGTTTTCACTGACAGTAAGATGCTACGTATTCATTGTTGCAGATAATTTGCACCCAAATATAACTACCGCTCCTGTACAATATATAATTCCCGTTTTATCAGAGATTTGCACCCATCTGGCTTAGTAAGGATAGTTTCCCATTTTCAAAACTGGGAATCTATAATTATTTTCCTGCAATTAAGTCTGATGGATCTCGATGAACATAATTAGTGGAGATAGTATTTAAATAAAGGTGCATTTGTGAACAGGACAACCTATAGATCATACGCGTATGTTTATTTATTAACATTATTTATATAATGCCAGCATATACTAATGCACTTTTGCCATGTTCTGCCTTTCTTTATAAAAATATTGGAATTTTAGAGCAGTACAAACACAAATGTACTGTCTGCAAAGTGCACAATGAGAGAAAATGTACACTACCATAGAATCAGTGTCTTTTCATCTCTACCATAAATATTTCAGCAAAATAGATTCCAGACACTTACCATGAAACTTAGGGGGTCATTCAGACCCGCTCGCCAGCGCAGGACGCTCGCAAGCGGGTCGATGTTCCGTGCGCATGCGCGAGACCCGGCGAGCGACGGGCTCTCCATCGCTCCGGGTCTCGCACCAAAGGGGGCGTGCTGTCGATGTTGATTGACAGCACGCCCCCTTTGGTGGGCGTGTCAGGGGCGTGCCTGCCAGACAGATGGCGTTCCCATGGGAACGCCTACCGTCTGGGTCTGGCCCCACTGACATCACTAGTGATGTCAGTGGGAGTGATTTTGGCTCTGATAGAGCCAAAATCACTCCAGGGCTTCCGGCAGCCAGACCCTACCGCAGGGTCTCCGTCGCAAGCCCGATGGTCGCGATGGTCAAGACCATCGCGACCATCATCATGGACGCTCGCATATGCTGTGGGTGGTCACCCACAGCTATGCGAGCGGCCAGGAGGCCGCTCCATTTTCATGGAGGAGGGCACTGATTCAGAGCGAGCGCTCTGGTCAGAGCGTTCGGCTCTGAATCAGGCCCTTAGACAGAGAGCCTGAAAGTAGAAAAGAGGAAGGACTTCCCCATACGGAATAGGAAGCATGTAATAACTAAAATACACCCAGACGTAGTAGAAAATCTTTGAAATTCAGGGACCTGTCCTGTTTACATAAACCTGTTGGTTATAAAATATTGCTATTACGGGAGCTCTATTTTGCTTTCACTACAATTTCTTGAATTTATGGAAATTATCTTATTTTATCTTTTGTTGAGTAAAATGTAGTATTCAAACAGTGATAGACAGCCTTGCAAGTTCTATGGGATATTTCCTGAATATAAAAAATGAGATATTACATGTACATTGCACACATACAAAACTAAGGAATTTGATACACTATTGCTCCAAAATGGCACTAAAAGACTGATTGTGTAACAATTGTAATGCATGTAGAACATAATGCTATCCGTGTGCTTGATGACTCTTGAAGACTGCGGAGAAGAATTTAGAATACAGTAGTTTTTCTGGTGGTTTAAAACCACTGCACGTCGTCAGAGTTGAGAGGCAGCTTCTGATTGGCTGCCCCTATATTTACTGAACTAGCTTATTGGACATTAACTAGTTTTGCATCAGCAGTTCCCATGGGCTTTTTTCCCTATGGATTATGTTGGATCAAGAAAATAATAAGATGATAGGTAAGTATAGTCATCCTACTGCACCACAAAAAAGTGAGCTGATAAATATAAATAATGCAGGCAAATATTTAAATCTAATAATATATAAGGGAGTATAATTATTAATTAGTAAATAGAAGTGGGTACAATTAATTATTTGTAAATACAAGGAACACTTTCAAGCATTAGGAAATGCAAGGCATAAAACGGGTTGGGAAGGGGATCCCGGCGCACACCATACCAGCGCTCTGAATCCAGACTGGTTTGAAATACTGACACCCGGAGATAAGTACTCTAACTCTACTCCTAACCCTACACCTAACCATCACCCCTGTGGCCTAAACCTAACCCTCCCCCACAGCCTAATCCTCCCCCTAGTGCCTAACCCTAATCCCTAACTTTACCATCAGGATGTCAGCAGTAGGGATCTTGGAGCAGAGATTCTGACTGTTGTTGGGATTACCACACCGGCATCCTGACAGTCGGGATGCCAACTACATACCGCATAAAACATTTATTTTATTTCCATGGTACCAACCTACCAGTGTTAGTAGGAAGGGCCCATTGTTACTTGGCATTTGCTCCAGAAATTTCTAGGCAAGCCATTTCTAGGGATGGACGACCCCTGCTGACACTGGCCACCAGAGAAGGGGAATGGGGGATCAGCGCAACTGGTGGCAACAGCAGCGCCGCCAGTCCTACCCTCACATCCAGGCAGCACTGGGCTCAGCCAAGTGGCTCAGCTGCCCATGCTGTGACCTATGGAGACACAGCAGCATGACATCATAGGCCTGCCGGCGCCATCCAGCCCGCACAGTGCAGCCTCAGCGAGCCTCTGGTTCTCTGAGGCTGTAGTGCTGCTCTGGATGCTGCTGCCTGCAGCTGAGGAAGAGGGAGAGACTGGGCGCTCTCTTCTGCAGTGCTGCCAACAGGTCAGACAAGTCTATTTTCTACTGTGGGAGCCATTTTGTTTTTTTATTGTGGGGGCCATTGTTGTGTTTTGTTTTGTTTTTCACTGTGGAGGCCATTATATTTTATTTTATTTTTACTGTGGGGGGTCAGTGTGTGTTTTTTCCCCTGTGGAGCCCAATGTATTTGCTTTCCTATCGGGTCAGTATTTAATTTTTTCCTGTGGTGGCCAATCTGTGGGAGTGCAGGGTGCAGGCCATGCCCCCTTTTTGTAAGGCCACTACCCACAGCCACCTTTTTTCTGATAGATTTTGGCATCTCTTTCCAGCATTTTAACAAAGTGAACCTTCAGAATTTTTTTTAATGTAAAAAAAAAAAATTAAAGACATTGATATGTAATGTGGCACTTTGCAAACCAGCATTATCAGTCATATTTTTCCTGTAGCAAATCTAACACTTTGAAAACCGCATGAAAATTAAAAAAAAAAAAAAGTGTCTTGCCGAAAATACTCTTCATTTAAGTAAATATCTTTACTAATGACAAAAGGAGCTACTCTGCAGTGTAAGTGGCCCCTGCACAAGAGCAACAATATAAACTACAAGCTATGAAACAGAGAACATTCTATATAATTTAATATACGACATACAAATTTTCCAAACTGATTTAAAATGGAATAAGATCTTGCTAAAATATAAATGAAAATATTTAATAAGAGACCAAAGAGAATTAACATGATATCCAGAACTTGCCATCAATTTAACAGCACATAATACTCTGTGTCAGTCTACCAGTGGAATTCTGGGCTGTCAGTGTATTGTAGAATACATTAAATTACTATGAATAGGCTGACGCTATATAAAGGTTAAGAATCATACTTGATCCGGAAACACACATTTGTTCATCCCAGTCATAACACAGCTGACAAGAAAGCACAGGGTTAATTTGAAAAAGCCGCACTCTTGCCTCCAAGTTCAAGCACTGACATGATTGTTCATTTGGGATTCCCTTGGAATGAGTCATTGTTAGAACAGAGACTCCCTACTGAAAGAGAAGGATAATGCTTTGCCTCTTGAGGGTACAACAGCTGAGAGTTTGTCTTACAAGAGGCAGCTAAAACCAGTCTAAAGCATAATAGTACACATTCACCTCCAATACCTTTTTGTTACTATATAGGAGACCGAGTACAAACCAGCAATGCAGTTATTAGCTGGATGTCTTATTTACATGCCTTCCACTTATCTTCAGTATTGGCACATTAAAGTCCATTGTTGAAAAGTGATGGGAGAAACAGGCAATATTTGCAGTTGCGTGACTGGGATATGTTTCACCTTATACAGAGGGTGTTTCAGCTGTATATTGGTGGTGATGTGTGTGGGCGCGCGTGTATATATATATATATATATATATATATATATACACACATATACATAGTCATACACATATACACACACACATGCACAATATATATATGTATGTACACACATATACTGTGCACACACACACACATACATACATACACACACACTTCCTCAAAAAGTGAACCCCCCCCATTCCTCAAAAGAAAAAAAAGGAATCCAAAAGTTCTTTATCGCAAAGTAGGTAATAATGGAATAATGGAACACACATGATAAACGTTACTCAAAATCAAAAGTGGCCAAGCGAGAAGATGACATAATATGACATTTGTTGAATTTATGCTCAAAAACCATAACTTTCATGTCGTATTATCAACAGTGGAGGATACAAAAGTAATACTAAGCATAGTCTGTAGACAGTGACAAAAATGTAGTATCTCTGCTTTGCAGAAAATCTCCATGTATGTGTAACCGTTGCCTACACACAGCAGAGACAGTCATTTCATGAGGGAGACTACTGACAGCATAATGCTGACATCACCAGCTCTTGGTAAATTTATAGGCTGCGCAGGCATCAGGTATATTGGATTCACCTACTAAAAAACCTGCTATCAATGTAATTAAGTTACTCATTGCACCTGACTTGACATCATTCATGTATATCATATATGAGATTCTTCCCAAGGACTGTATGAACAGATACGTTCTATAGGGCCAATATGACAATACACGCAAAGCACAACATGATAAAAAGAGACAATTCAGCAAACTTGTTTCTGTACATTTAGGAGAGATAATACTTCAGTGCTCTTTAAGCAAAGTCACAATGCTATGAGTACTTGCCAATGCATTAGATGTAAATCCTTTGGGACAGAACTGGTTAAGGCAGGAAGTCGGTGACCTCTTTCACAGGCCTCTCTCTGCTGCCTCTTTTTCGGTTAATTACTCCCCCATTGCTAGGCTTTTACAGTTTGCCACTACAGATTATAATTACCCATTAAAATGTTGATTTTTTTTTTTTTTCATACAATGGTAAAATAGCAAGCGACAAACCTACTATGATTATTTTATTTTCTAAGTAGGCATTCATTATTTTGCTTGATTTTACTAAGGTGTTTATCATAATGACTAACCACCTCTAATTCTATTAGCTGAAGCCCACTAGGAATGTTATTAACTTTTATGTTAATTTTAATTTTCAAAGAACAAATCTCCTTAGTCTTCAAATGAAAAGCGGAACCCCCAGCAGATATATGCAGGGTGTCAGGTACCTGCTTCTGTTGTTTTTACTCTTGAAGGTAACAAGAAAACACCCTGCTGTCAGAGATACTGCAGCTGGCTAATTAAGTAAAATTACTATTATTATATTTTTTTTTATTTCAATTGCGCTTAAGTGGCTGTGCACAAAATACAATTAAAACAAGAATTACTGTAGAATGATGCATCACCATTGGATACAAAAGCATTTTTTTGTCCAACATTAATTGGCATCATAAGTCAAGTCCAGGATATTTAAAAGGGCATTGTTTCGAAAGACCTGACCTAGAGCTTGACTATGGAAGCCCTCTCTTCGTCGCCTTTCTCTTGGCTTTAACGCCCGTAGAGTTGGCTGAATGGAAGTCTATTCCAGAATAGGCTTAATTATAACACAATATAATTATTCACAATATATGTTTTCACAAACCACTTAATAGCAGCACACCGTTTACAAGAATTTGAAAAGTTCAGACTCAGATGAAATATATGCAATTTAGATTCAATAAAGTGTATCTATTAAACAGCTATTTAACAATAAGTTCTATGACCTAAGAAAACAAAAACAGCAATGTTGATTATTGGTCATACATTTTCTAGGAACAAAATAAATGCCATTTTTTCAGAATATGCAGTGAGCCTAACTAAAACATTTGCAAATGTATTATTTTGGATCTCTGTGTTATGTTGTCTTATGGACATTCCATTATGAAAGTGGTATGTATAAAACTACTTCAAAAGGTGGAAAAAATCTGGAGTTAATACCAAAATTAGACATAGGAAAAATTTTTATTAAGACATTGAATTTGTTACTTGCGTCTTTGTCTGGAAAATCAAACTGTTCTACTTTTGTTTTGTTAAAAATCTAAATGTACAGTAACTTGAAGCAACCACTCCGTTCCTTCATCAAAGGTAATTGTTGATTGTTTGCTATAGTTTAAACCACATTTGTATTATGCCATTAAATAACTCTCAGTGCACTACTAAAGATTCAGACCATTTAATGGTAAACATGTGGGCCTAGGGCCGGTCTTCTGAGCCATCATTTGCGGTTCCCAGCTTCTTTCGGCTTTGCTGTATTTGAGTGCTATAGCTTGTGCCACTTGTTTTAAAATGCCTGCTGATATGTTATCACAAATAGGTGTCTCTTTCTTGAATTAAATATTTTGTTTTAACATATTTTTATATTAAGGGTAATGTGCAGCCTTTATGAAGGTTACAGGGCACCAATTGCAGCCCCTAAAGTATATCAGGTTGTCAAGTCCCTGATGTAGACATTTCCCAGTTAGAAATATTTACATAGTCACATTATTGTACAGTGATATGCAAATATCTACTAGTATTGTACCAAAGTTGCTTTGCGACAAGACAGACCAGCCTTTACCCAGCATACATAGTCCACATAATCTTATGTACTAAACACTGACTGACCACTGAGTAACAAGGTATATGCCATCGGCACACTGAGCTAGATGTTCTAAGGAGCGAATCAGCACACAGCTAAGACTGAAAGCTATAAAATGGTGTTCATTTTGTCATTAAAAGAGCATAGAGTATTGAGGGCTGCTGCCATTATTGTTGGTAGACCTTATCTACAAGCATTTTGTTCCCCTCTAGTCCTTACTGCAATCCTGGATAGATGATACATGACAGGTACAGAAATAAATGCATACAATAAAATATTGCTAATTAATAAATGACATTTGAACAAGTTCTTCGGTCACCACAATACATAACTGGACAAACCTGGGGCTTTTTCAACAAATATGACTTTGGAATCTTGATGGAAGTTGTGGCCAGTCACAATCATTTTCTTCCCACCAGTCACTGGGAAGCTGTCAGTACTTTGTTTTTCTACCAAAGGCAATTCCTGAGCAGATCGCTGGGCTACAAAGAAAGTGAAATATAATACAAACATCACTCAACGGATTTTCAAATGTCTTGTGTAAATGTGCGTAATATTCCTAATATACACACACAAGTGCTCAAACAGCGATGATACAGTGCAAGAGATAAGCTAACAGATTGGGGTAACCAGTACCTGTTACTACGATGGAGTTTGATGATTGAAAATCTTATGCTGAATTGCTAGCTTTAACTATACATAAATGCAATACTTATTGCTTTGTGACCTGGACATTGAAGACATAGGTAAACTTAACATAGCAAAGCATCTCCAAACTGTTTAAACATACAATATAGTAAAACAAAGAGGCTTTAACCTATGGTGACAAATCAGATTATCATGTTTACTACTCTAATTGCACATTAGAATAATGTAAAAAAAACTGCGTCCTTCTGGTTGTTACGATGACATGTGATGTTAATACTAAGCTATTCAGATCTTCACAAGATTTGATGTGCGGATAGATTATAAATGTCTTAAGGGGCCTATCCATTAGCAGATGTTTTTCTGAACGATGAAAGACAAAAGATATCTATTGAAAATTCCGGTGGCTGTGCTGAAAGATACCTGTCATATACATGACAGACTTTTGCAAAAGACGAATGATGAGCGATATCGCATGACATCATTCAGGGAGTGGATTTTTTTCTCTCCAGTGCTCTGTAGCTGCTGTTAATGTTGTTCATCGTTTACCGCATATAAACTGCCAGATATTTCTAATATCTGGCAGCAATATGCGATAATTCACCAATATGTTGGAGAGACGAAAGACACAATTTATTGTCCACGGGAGTGCGCATCTGTCATCGTTCAGGGCCTATCCATTAGCAGATAAATTGAACGACTGAACGATATATCGTTCAGTCATTCAATTTATCTGCTAATGGATAGGCCCCTTTAGACTTCAAGACCCCAATCTTGAAGAGCTTACGTAAAAGACATTAGTAGTCATTTACAAAGTAAACCCAATGCATCAAAAACATAATGCAATGTACATAGGCCAGTCTCAGCCTACTCCTTCCCTACTATTTGGTACACACTTGATTGGTTTGGCTGTATGAACTTCGCTCTCATCCCTCCCCTCCGTCTCCTCTTTGGCAACATCCTCTTTTTCCTATGGGCTCAATCATAGTTTTGCCTTACCATGGATACTGGCTTGGATTGTGCAATTTTGGCATGTGGTTGGTGATTTCACTTCAAGCAGTTTTTCTGATTTTTGCGATAAATATCATCTACCCCAGCTCTTTACTTCCAATTCCTCCAATTAATGTGGTTCATACAATCTTACACTTAAGCCTCTAAGTTGAAGCACCTTACATCCTTAGAAAGGAAAGATATTTGTTCTGCAGGTTGACAGGGAGCTCTATCCTTCCAGTATCATTCTGTCCTGGCCCCCAGAAATTTTTAAGGTGGCCTGAGAAAGGGACTTGCATAAAACCCTTGATCAGGAGGCATTAAGCAAGGAGTCAGAAAGTGCCCTATTAATATTTCACTGCGGGAAAACACTTTTAAAGTTTCCTTCATACCTGCACCATATGTATCCCAGCTCTTCCACCTTGTGTTGGCAACAATGTGGTCAGGCTGGTACATTTGGTGGGATTGTCCCTTAGCAACCAGTTTCTGGAGGGGAGTGTCAGCCATCCTTGGACGGCGTTTTTGTGTCACCATACCTATTGACTCCCTTATTATGCTCCTGTGCTACCCAGTCTCTTAGCTATACCCATGACAAGCTAGTACAACACATCTGTATTGTGGCCCGCTCCCAAATAGCTAGAGACTGGAAGAAGCCAGGGCTACCGAACTATGATGCTATGTTTGCCTGTGTGGGACATGTAGCAGTGATGGAATATATCACTAGTTTGCTTCACAACAAAATCCATACATTTCACTCAGTCTGAGAACCTTGGTACTCACTCTACAACTGCCAACCCCCTGGTATTTCTTAATGTTGTTGTTGTTCAAACTGTTTATTTCTTTTGACCCTTTAGTTCTTTTTGGACTCCCAAATAGACAGAGACTGGAAGAAGCCAGACCTACCAAACTATGATGCTATTCTAAAATGGAGAATGGAGAATTCCTCCACCATCCAGATGTGCAAACATCATGTACAAACTTAAAGCTCTACCACCTTCTTCAATGAAAACAAATGCTGCAAATTTTCATTTTAGCTTAAATTAACCATGAAAGGGATAGGACAATGGGACTATTTAGTATATGTGTTGATTGTGTGTTTGAATTTTGTTTATGTTTGTTTTTTTTAGATTGCTCATGGAGCTAATAAATGGGTTCCATGAAAAAGTATGGGACCCAAAGATTGCCAGATATGTGCTAGTGAAAAAAAATCTATTCATTTTGTAGATTGTGACTGGCCATACACCCTACTACAGAGAAAATAAGACCCTGACAACGCACATTTCTTAGTCTCCTTTCAATAATCTCACTCCTAAAATAAGGCTTACCAGTGTATCGATCAGTGTATTTTGCTAGGAACACCTTTATTCTGTCCAATCTCTCCCCAGTGCAATCAGATTTATTCAGTACATGTGTACAAATATCAGTAAAATTATCAACTCACAACACTCAATAGGATTGGATGCCACTTGCAGCGTCAGGGTCCTCCCATTGGCTTGTGGAATGTGTACACGGAACACCAGGCGCACTCTAGTGTTCTTTCGTCCAATGTCAGTTTCTCCTTTCCGCAACTCAATGTCAGAATTGCGCAGCTTTAGTATGCCGGCACAATCAATACTAATCAAATAAAAAAAAAATACTTTAGTTATAACATACACCCTTGCTACAATTACTACAAACTGGATTTATAGTCATTTTCAGTGATGTTATTTAACAAGTGACATCCTACTGTAGTGAAACTACAACTACATTTACTGGCAAACCAGGTTTGGAATTATATTTTATCAGCATTTGGGGCCAAATGTTGTGAAATCCTGATTTTTACAGTAATATCTCAGTTAGGATTCTGAGTTTATACTAGGGAAAGTATAATAAAGGTAATATCTCAGATGGGGTATAGTTTCAATATGGGGGGGGTGCTGTATTTTAAGGAATGAGGGTGATATGATGCGATCATTTTGAGTAAAATATCTTTTAACTAATAGCTTCACTATTAGCAGAATAAGGTTGAATGCTTTGTCATTTGTCTGCAACACTGAATCCAGAATACAGGCATAGACATTTCATGCTGAAGCAAAGAATTTATCACCTCAATGATTAAGGCTGACATAGCAAGTATACCTTAATTTGTTTTACACGTATATAAGAATAAAAAGGCTAATTATTTGTATGGATTAAACTCAATTAATCTCAAACAAGATCAAACCTTGCAATATTTTGTCTGTGCAGTTCCTCAAATACTGACCAGAGGAGACTACGATAGTGACGCCCATGTGGTTATCTTAGTTGGTGGTGATGGTGTGAAGGGGCGTATTATTAAATCACCACCACACTTAAACTAGATAGACATGGCTCCTCAATAAACAGCTGTGGATGGGACAAACCTAAAGAAGTATATGGAAAAATGGAGTATTAGGAATTACAGGATACTAGTACTGATTCTACAATAATAAATAAAATAGGACTACTAAAACCATCACAATTCTTAAGATGCTAGGTGGTATTATCAGCAATTGTCAGAGCTTGGACTACTCATCTATTTTGAGATTGAAACCAAATGGCAAATTACCTCCCTGGCCTGTCCTAAGACCCTTCCTTTACATAGCGGTTCCTCTTTTGTATGTGCATGCATCAGCACCAGGTATACTGTGCAGTCACCTCTTGCATTCTAATCTACCAAAAAAGGGAATTAGGCACATGTCAATAATACCACTGTTTCTGGAGTAGAACTGTGCGTGTGGGTATGTAATATACACACAATTATGCATCTCATTAGGTCAGAAAATAGTGCCTGGCCTGCAGAGATGATGTTATATGGCTTTTTTTAACCTATTTTATTTGTAATCAGAACATAAGCAACTTGCATTTTTATGGAAATACCACAAAAATATGTGGTCTGCTCTAGCGTGAGAAATACTGTTCGTGTTGTGCCCTGTAGCCTATAATATGTATCCCTGAAAGCATTTACACAATATTACAGAACTGTCTCTGGAACACAGAACTTTACTTTGAGCCTCGGTTGCAATAAATTTGCCTGCTATAATTATTTGACTAATTGATGACTCTGGTCAACATATTCATTCTAAACCTTTTTTTTAACAGATATAAACAAGACACTTGCAGAACCTGCAGCAATGAGACTTTCTATTTTACCTCCCCAGAGTAGTTTAATCGCATTGTTGAAAAAACCCAGCACTTCAAAATACAAGATCCAATAAGTGTGGTGCTATAAACTGAACACTGACTCTGAAGTGGATATTTACAGCTATGTAACTGAGACGTGATTTATAAAAAGCAACAGACGCACAGGCTGAAACACTATAAGCAAAAGCAATCAGTGTTCAGATGTTTATTTTAAAGGTTTATGAAGGTGGTAAAATGGGGAGAGGCACTTCAAACGGCGTTTTGAAAATGTTGATTGGGTAAAGCTGGTCAATTTCTGGGATTTACATAAAGTATTACCATATTGAATCCCCCCAAGTAGGCACAGTTACAATAGGCAAACAGGTGGCTGAAGGCTTACATGGCTTTCATATTGTTCTCAGGCAGCAGTGGGATTTCCAAGACTTTGGTGTTGGAGATGATGGTTTCATGGCTTGTAGTAGAAACGGTCTTGCCTGTTATGCGATGGACTTGATAGAAGGCATGAGGTCGCAGCAGGCGATCGTCTGCCGTGCCGATGAACAGCTGGATGGTGAGTGGTTCACTTTCTAAATACCCATGTAGCTGGCAAGAGAACAAAAAGGTTCAGGCATGAAAATAAAACAAATCAGGACAGGTGCTGAGAGTTAGGACATCATTTCGGCCAGCAATATTGGTGTAATAAAAAAGGTGTAAGTCAGAAAAATGTCTCATTATTTCAGTGACCCGAGGCAGTAGAGCTAGATTTAATCTTTATATGAACCGCTGGACGCACTTAGAACAGTCTCATACAGTCTTCGTCTCAGGGTTGGAGGGAGCTCACATTTCAGGTGATGAAAGCAGATATATTTACTGACTATCTGATTTTTTTCAAAAGCTACATTCAATATGAACTTTAAGAATTTTCCTCTAAAGTACAACTTTACAGACTCAAATTTCATATGCTCAAACTTTCAAGAATATTTACAAAAATTATGATAAAGAGAATTTAATTTACTAGTTAAAATAAGATACTGAGTAAAACAGGTGGCCAGGATGTGATAGGACAATGCAAACTCCCAATTACACTGCAGAACAATGAAAATGTTTCCGATGTGAAAATAGTTACTTCTAATTGATTTCAGCATGCAAAGAATGAATATGACATTTAAAACTCTCAGTTAGCTCTGAGTTCCAAGATATAGTCCTTTTATTCTTAGTGAAGTGGGCAGAATAGAGAGAATCTTACCAGCAATATGCGTTCCGCACAGAGGGGGCGGTGCCTAATGACCCAGTTAAATGAATCAGTTATTTGTCCCCTCCCCTATTCAAATATATGCGATTCACGGGATTACCCACACAAGATAACTGTGGTGCACTGAGTGACAAGCATAGTGAGCGATTCCACCAAGACATTTCAGCAATGGAACAAAGATATCAGGGCAGGTGAATCACTACTGTTGGACAGTGACAAGAGATGCCCCAGAAGAGGAGTACAAGCGACAAGCAAAGAGAAAGCACTCCCATGAATAGGCCACTATATTATATAGTACTTTCGTATGCTGTATGTTTGTTTCGGATGCTGTATGTTTGTTTAGTTTTGTGTTCTTATTTGTGATTGATAGAAAATAAATAACAGTTGTTTTAATTCAATCAAGAAAATATCAGATTTTAAAATAGCTTTTCACTATGACTATATTACTAATGTACATACAGCATAGTGCAAGAGGTGTAGCTCAAAAAATAGAGCTAGTAAAAACATTCTGATATGATTTTAGTTTTTCTTGACCTCAAATTAGTACTGTATGACTATTTTTAGGAAGGAAACAAATTAAAAGTATTAATTTGTTGTACAGTGTTATTGAAAAGTAGCTCATGCTTCTACTAGTAAATACATTAGCTATACTGATGGCACAGCCATATTTTACTTCAGTGGGTTATGTAATCAGTCTTGGATTGCACCTCATTTTACCTATAATATGGCGGCTGCATATAAGCTCTATAAAGTTTGCTGCAGGAGGACACAGCTGCTGGTTCGCAGGGAGTGTAGAGGATGAATATGCACCCACTACAATCCTACCTGTAGATACTAGTTATGTGAATGAGTCTAGTTCTTGCATCTACTCATAGTGAAGATATGAGAAAAAAAAAAAAAAAAAAGAAGGATGTACAGGAAACACACTCAACAATAGTTTTGATCAAGTTAAAGGGCTGGATGTAAAAGGTGTTCATTATGGATAAACAGATATTCATAATTATGCAATTTCAGATTTGCTTAAAAACATTTTTTTCCCAATGTAGTATGCAGCACTTTACAGAGAATAAAAAAATATTCAGATCAGTCCTAGTACCAGTGGAGAATACAGTCTAATACCTACCAACACACATTGCCCTACCAGTAGGTTTTGGACTTTGAAAGGCGGGTATCCACTAGACAATATGCTCCATGTATTTAACTTGCAGTGCCAGGCTCAATGTCGTTGACGACATTGAGCATCCACACTGAACGATATCATTAACGATATCGTTCAGTGCCGGCATCCTCCGTCATCCTCGTACCTGCAAAACCTGACGATATCGTCAGGTTGCCCTGCAAGTATGGGCAATGAGAGATATAGTCAACGGCCAGCGGGAGCGCGCATCACTGGTCGATGACGGCATACCCACTGGACGATGACTGATAACGATATCGTTATCATTCAAATCGTCCACTATGGTTTAGTGCAAAGGTCTTCAACCTTGGCCCTCCAGCCCATCTTAAGGTTACACAGTGCTTTGACCTTCCTCCATATCTAGGCAATTAATATAATGGCACCATCCACCATCTAGGCTTTTCCTATATAACTTGTACATGTAACTCAGTATATTTAAAAATGCAAAAATTAGAAAAAAGTAACTCTTAAATAAACAATACTTGAAATCCACTTACTATACAGAATTATAACGCAGCTTATCTATCATATGCTAATATGCAACAGAAAAATAAATCTGCAATGATCATACAAAATATCTGTGCAAATCGAGGATGTGTTTGTGGTGTTATGAGGTCATTTATCTGGAGTTCCCTAAAATATGCCCTATTCCTCACAAAAAAATGATAACACCAGGTTTGAGACCAGAATTATTTGTTCTCAGACACTAGTGGAAATTGGGACAACAACTGGGCGGATTTGCAGGCTTAACTGCAATATCAGCAAAGGATGTCGTTTTGCTCTCCTAAGAGATTAATTTGTGTCTCCCTGAAGGAAAATCCTTTCTACCATAGCATAGCGTTTTCCACCCATGTGAGGATGTGTAGACGAACAGGTATCTTTGGTGTCATTAAAGAACACATTGACAAATAGTGCAATGATCTCAAATAGCAGGGGTCTATTACATGGGAGCATTATCAATAAGAATCCATTTCAATCCATTTAATGTATGGATGAACTTTTTATCATGTACCCACTGAAAGCAATAGCAAAGGGTTACATTTTGCCATAATTTTGTTTTTAATTACAAAGTTTTTTGTAGCGCCATATTTACTACACAGGGAGGTACTGTAGGTTATATTAAATGGGGGAGGGGGCAGTGGAAAATCACTTTAAATACAGTATCTATATCTAATTTAGGTGTGGTAATATGGTGTCTGCATTTAATTTATAAGCAAATACAATTTATATTCTCCCCGGACCCGTTACAAACTACTGAATGAATACAATGGGAATTACCCTTCAGTAATGGATGAATTGCAGAATATTGTGTAAGGATTCAGTAGCCTGCAGTTTGTCAGAGTACTGAATCACTATCATATTAGGATAGGCTGCATTGATATTAAAATAAAAGTAGCATGCCTAATAACAGCTCAATGGTCCAGCCCACAAAATACCTGCTCTAATGTAACAATTGCGCACTACTAATATGAGCAAAATGCCGCCACTTTTACATCGTGTGTAAAGTGTTTTGTTGCTTGGACAGCTCAAAGTATCATAATAGTATAATAACAAATAATAATATATAAATGATAATAGATGTTTTGCATTAACTTTCTGTACTAATTTTAAGAAAAGAGTTATTAATTTATAGCTGATTTGGGTCAAACTGAAAACATTGAAACTCGGACCAAGTATACGGATATTTTTTCATATTTTTATTTCCAGATTAATGAAAATGAACTGCCATCATAGAAGTTCTTAGTCTTACACTTGCAAGCAATGTAAAGTTATCTATTTCACTAAGCAAGACTTTTGTTTTATTCTATGAAGAACACCGGTTTGCTAGAAAACACAGAGTGTGAGGCGTACTCTAATTGTGCACAAGGGATATATTTAACTAATTTGCTATTGTACGTTTTTCAAATAAGTTGAATGTGGATGAATCTTAGTAAAGATGCCATGAAGGAATGCAAACAACATGACATGACACATGTATGATATGTTTGTGCCATCTTCCTTGCTAAATTCTCCCTGGAATGCTGATATATATATGTATTTTTTAGGTTCTACAGTGTAACAGCTTGAATGATGATTCTGCCCTAACGGCAAGCAGCAGTTCTAGCTGCCAGATTATTAATGATATCATTCATGCTTCCAAACAAGTAGCAAAACAGGGAGGCAAGCCAAAGAACGCACAAGAGTGAGCGCACACTACTTAACTGAATCACTGAACAGAATTACTGTAGACTTAATGATTTTTTGTTACGATGCAGAACTGAAATAACATGCAAATGGGTTATCTTTATTAGATGGCTCAGGTTATATTTGTTTCATGCATTAGTAGGTTTTAGGGCTTTATTTAACTAAAGGTAAAAAAGCCCTATATCTGTTGAAAATGGGTATTTTTGCAGGAGATGTAGCTTCAGCCTATCAATAGGGGCTGGGTACGAAATGCAGATGGTCAGGAGGTCGACAATCAGAATACCATCAGCGGCATCCCGACGGTCAAACTCCCAATGGATTTTGGTAAATATTTTATCCCAAATCTTAACACTTACCATAACTCACCCCTCCCACAACCTAACCCTAATACTTACAGACGGAATCTGTTGGGATTGTGACTGTCAGTATTGTGTCCGTTGGGATATTGACTACATCCCATCAATAGGTCACTCACCATTATTGCGATAGCAAAGTTAAATTTCACGGCAGATCCAAAGTAGCATTTGTGCTTCACAAATTTATATAATTTGTGCACTGTGGGTCTGATTCAGAGCCGGACGCTCTGACAAGAGCGCTCGCTCTGAATCAGGGCCCTCCTAACTAAAATTGGAGCGGCCTCCTGGCCGCTCGCATAGCTGTGGGTGACCATCGCGACCATCGGGCTTGCGACGAGACCCTGCGTTAGGGTCTCGCTGCCGCAAGCCCAGGAGTGCTTTTGGCTCTATCAGAGCCAAAAGCACTCCCACTGACATCACTAGTGATGTCAGTGGGACATCACTAGTGATGTCAGTGGGACCGGCCCCAGACGGTAGGCGTTCCCTCCGTCTGGGCAGCAACGCCCCTGGCATGCCCACCAAAGAGAGCGTGCTGTCACTCACCATCGACACCCTTTGGTGCGAGACCCATAGCGACGGCTTGGCCGTCGCTATTCGGGTCTTGCGCATGCGCACGATGGAGCTCCCTCCGTCGTGCGCACTAGGGCACCATCGACCTGCTTGCGAGCGCTCAACGTTCGCGAGCGGGTCTGAATCAGGCCCTGTGTATGTAGTTGTAGCAATGGGAATGGGATTGAAATGCAGGTGGCTGTTTAGCTGCCGGTTCAAATCCCGACAGTGGCTGCGTAACTACATCCCGTAACAATGATGTTATATTCATCACCTTAGGAAAAACCCTGCCCCACTGTTTGTGGTGTTTACTGAAGCATTTATTCTTTGTAGTTTTGTAACCTGACATCTTAATTGCTTTGACACAGACTAAAATCCTCTTGTCATACTCTACCAATAACTCCCACGTCCTAGTCATGTCAGCTACTGGCATTTATCATTAATGAACTATCAGCATAATTAAAATGAATTAAAATGACGAAACAGTCAGTAATTAAAAAAACATGACTATAACAAGTAAAGAAAAATCCTTTTTTTTCAAATAGGAATTTAAGCTGTAAATGTTTCCCACATGCTCATGGGTGACTGTTACAAAAGCAGAAATATATATTTTTTTTTTTCTAAAGAAAATATATTCTTGTTATTCAGTTTTGTAATAATGATTAATCATGTCTTTAATGCAAATAGATTTTACTAATACTTCTTGGAAGCAAACGTCCCCCTATGCCAAGATACTGCATTAGGAATAGAAGCCAGATGTTTTGCTATAGCCAGACATATAAAAATGTATCACTTGCCTCACGTTGTATACCCAGCATTTGGCAGGTAAGCTAAAAATAATGGTGCATCTGGTTGTTGGCTGGGCCAAGCTATATAGCAACATAGCTTTTACACGTCAGTATTAATCAGAGAGGTTAGCTCTATGCGTTCTATTGAATGGCTTTCATATGGATCCCTTTTACTTGTAACCAAGCTAAATGAACTAAGTGATAAAAATTGTATGTCCTTTGTGCTGTGGACATCTGTTCTTTGTTCATTTTGGTTTATTATAAGTGATTTTTTTACAGGCGCACACAAAAATAGTTCACACCTCTTCAAAATATATGATGTGCAAGGGTGCCTGTCTGCATGACAGAGGTTACACAAAGACTGCATGCAAAGCTTATTGAAAGCAGAGGTGGCACCTAGTCTACTTTATTAAGCAGCAGTCAAGATGTGTCTATTTTTCAGTGCAATGCATCTATTTTCTAATACATAATTACTAATTCAAAGTAAATTCATGCACCTTGACATACCACATTGTGATGCAAGAAGTACAATTGCAAACTTTGCTTCTGCATGCAGGAAAAATACTACCTTACTTACATTTAGTACCCAAATACTAAGCTAGGACACACAATCACTTCAACTCTAAGAGTTCGAATCAACTGTGGTCAATGACGCTCTTACGGTAGCACCGATGGGGCTGCAAATGAAAATCTGTGAATTGGGGGCAATTTGATGTGCCATTGCTGGCAACTGAATCGACTGCACATTTAAACCCCATCTTTGCAGCACAGCATGATTTTACCATGGTGCAAAATTCTATCTTCTAGCTGGACTTACTGCTAATTCTAAATGAAGCCCAATTTATTTATGTAAAGGCACTGGTTAGAGTTACCATGGCAGGCCCATCGATAGCATCTAATGAGGGTCAGTTAAAGGTCTGTAAGTCAAGTGGAAAGGAGTTAGAAATTAAGAAAGTCTAAGATGCTGCCAAGTTTGTGTCTGGAGTTCGACTTCCGGTGGCTGCAGTACTGTCAGCAGAGTGAAAAATAGAACTGTGTGGAGAAGTGAGACCTCCAAGAGCTGTATACTGCCTTTCCCTATGCAGGAGACCCACCCCTCCCATGCTCCCTCCTCTCAGTGGTGGCTACAGTCATCGCAGGCATCCAATAAGTTTCAGCCATGGAGAATAGTAAAACAGCAATCTAATAGACCTCTTTGCACACCAATTTGGCTCTGAACTCTAGTGCACTGTGAGTGACTGTATTTGGCTTCGTTTGAATATCCTCCATTTAATAATATTATTAAATGGTGGCACTACTGTGTGGCATACTATGAACTGAGGATACTATGGTGCGGCATGCTATGAACTGAGGACACTATGGTGTGGCATACTATGAACTGAGGACACTATGTGGCATACTATGAACTGGGGGCACTATGATGTGGCATACTATGAACTGGGTGCACTATGGTGTGGCATACTATGAACTGGGGGCACTATGGTGTGGCATACTATGAACTGAGGACACTATGGTGTGGCATACTATGAACTGGGGGCACTACTGTTTGGCATACTTTTAAATGGGGGCACTACTGTGTGGCATACTATGAATTTGAGGCAATATTATGTGGAATTACTATGACTTAGGGGCCAAGGACAGGCATGTGGAGGAGTCGGATAACCATTGATCGGGCACATGTGGTGGTCTGATGACATGTAGAGAAGTGCAGGTGGAAAGGTCTAAAGTGCACAAGTTTTCATCATTTTTGGTTGGGGACAATGGTCTGGCTCTTAAACTTTTCAGCTGTCTCCTAGACTTTAAAAAATTGTTGACCCCCTGTATGTTTATATACCGTGTTTCCCCGATAATAAGACACTGTCTTATTTTTTTTTTGTTCAAAAAAACACCATAGGGCTTATTTTTGGGGTAGGTCTTATTTTAATTAAAATTGACAGCAGTGCCCCTTATGCAGGCCCCCTTGTAGAAGAGCCCCTTATGCAGCCCCCTCCCCTGTAGCAGTGTCCCTTATGCATCCTCCCTTGTACAATAGCAGTGCCGCTTATGCAGGCCCCCCCCCCGTAGCAGTGTCCCTTCTGCAGCCTCCTTGTATGGTTGCAGTGCCGCTTATGCAGGCCCCCCCCTGTAGCAGTGTCTCTTATGCAGCATCCTTTATTGCAGTGCAAGACCCCCTGTAATTAATCCCCCACCCACCAGTACAGTACGGTTCTTACCTGACTCGCCGCTGTCCGGGATGTCCCTCTCACTTGCGCACTGACTGGATCTAACATGCAGCAGGTGCGGCCGCACAGGTCCTCATCGCGCGGGTGACGTCATGACATCACCCGCGCACTGCATGACTGGGAACGCTGGCCTCTGAAGCGTTCCCAGCTCAAAATTGGATTTTGATAGGTCTTATTTTCAGGGTAGGGTTTATTTTGGACCGGGTTACAAAAGTAAGGTAGGGCTTATTTTCGGGGTAGGTCTTATTATCGGGGAAACACGGTAGCAATTTATTTAAAAAACTTAAACTGTTGAACGACTCCAACATTAGTACTGTATACTGTATAGATGTGTCCTCATACACTATTGATGCAGTCACGCCAAACTCTCGGTGCTTTAGGTCCTGTGCAACTCTGCTTGCGTTGACAGCCTTTTTGGCACAAAATTTGCCTTGTTGCAGTGCGATGTAACTAAGACACACCAGGAGACTGCACTGATTAATTTAATATGACACTTGTATATCTGTGTGCAACAGAGTCTGAATCTGTATACGAAGTGCTGCGATGCAGAGGCTGTGTTTTTTTCCCACACCAAGTTCTGTGCTTCATTTACAGACTCAGTCACACACAGATATACAGAAGTGTTTCATATTAATCAGTGCAGTCTAGTTGTGCAACTTAGTCACAGCGCATTGCAAATAACATGCATTTTGCGGCTGAAAAAAAAACGCTCTACGCAAGCAGAGTCGCACAGGACCTGGCAGCTCACTCACGCCAGGTGTCTTGCACCTCATGGCATATTGAGGCTAGGTGTATGAGGACACATCTGTAGCTGTCATACCAGAAATTTAATATTTATGTCGCTTAAAACTTTGTGTGTGTACATGTTGGGAGCTTTATTGAGGGCCAGGCCCATAATCTTTTAGAACATGAACAATGCCAATGCCTGAAAAATCCTTTTATCATATCAAAAATTGTCAAAATACATTTAGGGGTCTATGTACTAAGCAGTGATAAGAGGCAGAGTGAAAAGTGATAAATCTGTGATAAGGTGCCAGCCAATCAGCTCCCAACTGTCATTTTTCAAACACAGCCTATGAGATGACAGTTGGGAGCTGATTGGCTGGCACCTTATCACTTACTTATCACTTTTCACTCTGTCTCTCATTACTGCTTAGTACATAGACCCCTTAATCTCTGCAAGTTTAACTATTCTGGGAACCATCTTTAGGATCCTGCACTGTTAGTGCCCTGAGGCATCTATAATAGAGTCTGTTTGAGTGCATGTTCACATAATTAGTCACAAGTATACAAGATTAACTACATCAATTAGTAAATTCAGATTGCCATACGTTTGCTGCTGTGCTTCATGTTCATAATAGAAGTCCTGCGGTTTCCACACAAAATGCATAAGAGTTTGATCACTACAATTGTGAAATAAACAAACAAAAATGCACCAAACTTGCCACTTAACTGCATTTTTTCCCTCTATGATATAATAATTATATATGACATAAAAATAAACAATTACATATCAGAATGCTCCAGTAATTATTACAATCAGTAGCAATTGTCAGTGTCTGTGTGTATTAAGTGTCTAGTGATACCTTCATCCCAGCTACACCAGACATGATATAACTGGCTCGGAGACATTTTATATTGTCTGGTAGAGAGAGTTCTAAATGACACTGAAACTGTAGAAGACTTAAACCACCTGGAATATCCAATCTGTTATTTATGTTTATAGAACTTAATACAATGTTAAAAAACAGAGAGACAACTGGCCAGAATGCTGCAATCAAACCGCTTCCAGCTGATGAAATCATTGACTTGAATGTAATCTTTTTCAAGCTGAATATGTGTGAATGTATTATTTGGCAAGTACTGGCCGTGTGCGTATGGCAATAACTCGTGTGGAGTTGCTGGTAAAAAAGTGCCAGCCGTTTATGATTGAGCTATAAAATGTCTGCTTTGTGGTATGTTTGCCTGGCTTCATTACATATAATAATTGCATCCTGGCTCACAGATGTGTGTTACTTTTTTTGCTCACCTCAGAGACATTATAGAAGCATATGGACAATAGACACAGGCCTTTTCAGTTATGTCTGCAGGCGTGAATGGCAAGGAAACATGGGTGTGGAATAGATCCCCTAAATAAATTCTATGTACCAGATTATGAAAACATGAAGGTACAGACACTAATTTGCAGGGTTTCCTTTCAGTCTACTACTTCATCTCTCCCTCCTCTTCCTTGTGATTCACAGCTACAAAAATATTCTCCATGTTTGAAATGAGTTGTAATTAAACTGTCTCCCTAACCATGATCCATAATTATGGTAGGACACCAAGCAGTAGTTCTGCAAAGCTCATATTCCTGCCCTTGTTGCCGAGCTAAAGGGGACACTATGCATGAAAATAAAATTATTACTCATGCAAAATAAAATATTGTGAAAATTATAAATAAAAGCACTGTCCAGAGTTCTGTGTTTAGTTGAATATTACCTGTAAGGCTACAGGGGCTAATGCAGAGTTGACTGTACATCTGATTGTGGAGAATGCACAGCTTTCACCCCGAACATGCTTAAGATTCAAGCGTGTACAAGTACGGGTGATGCAGAGACTAACGTATTTCAAGCGTATGTCCACGTGCAACTGAAGGTGCGTTACTGGGCATTCTCACATAGGACACTTTCAGTGAGGGCATGTTGACGGGAACGCGGCCTATGCAGAATTAGCCTGAAGCATAAATACACCTGTATCAGATGCATCTTATGCACAAAGGCTAATGCTGCCATACACTAGCGCGATTTCGGGCCGATTGCCCAATGTGCGAACCGTCGTACTATGAGTCGTGTCGAAATCGTGTAGCATTTAGGTAGTATACGGTCCGATACACTCTCCTACCACTCTTAAAACGTATCGTATGATCAGATGTGCAGCCCATCATATCTATCGTAATCATATGCAGATAGTGTGTGTTAAAAAGCACCAAAAACAGCTGTCGGGACTGCCGGGCAGTTCAAGGGCAAACGTACGATGAATCGCATCGCACTACATCGTACTAGTGTATGGCCAGCATAAGGCTGATGCAAGTACACACTGATAATGGTAGTTATCAAACCAAGTGTATGGATAGGGAGCAGTCCGCTAACAAGTGATATGTTCAACTGTGCAGTACGGGCAAATATGTACTTACCTGTAGTTCTGTGCAGGCAATACGGGAGCAATTATAGCAAACTTGCTTTCAACTCTGCATAGGCCCCAGTTGTTGAAAAGGGATGTAGTCAACATACCGGCGTGTGGGATGCCGAGGGGCAAAATACCGGTGCCGAAATCCTGACAGCGTTGGGATCCTGGCACCAGAATCCTGACCGCCAGCATCCCGAAGGTAAGTATCGGGCGTTAGGGGGAGGGTTAGGGTGTGGGGTTAGGGTTAGGCATTAGGGGGAGGGTTAGGTTAGGTTTAGGCTCTAAAGGTGGGGGATTAGGGTTAGGCAATAGGAAGGGAGTGTTAGGTATAGAGTGCAGGGAGGGGGAGACTTGGTTTAGGAACTAGGGGGGGGGGGGTTAGGGTTAGGCCCCAGGGAGGGAGGGTTAGCGTGCACTGCTGAATAAGGCCCTGTGTGCGTACATGGGTTTATTAGACTTTCATAACATGTATTCAACATATAATATTATTGCTTAGGTGAACAACCCTTACACTAGCTATTTTGAAAGCTGAAATACATCACTGTCATAAGCTGAACATTAAAAAATGCAATTTACTACAAGATGTATTCATCAATGTTTAAAATAAAACATTATTTAAACTCCTTCCTGGTCACAAAGCTGAAGTTCAACTGACTTCATGAACTGTCTTTTTACTCCACACTATGCACATTAATCAAATAAGGTATTTGCATCTACTTCTCCGTTTACAGTTATTACATAAGAGTGATAATTGTAATATGTTTATGCTGTCAGAACAATGTGATGTGAAAGTCTTGGGAAATTTTATTTTTATTGTGTAATTGTGGCAGGTTTATAGATCAGAAATGAGTGAAACATATTTATGTTAAACACCTTGCCAGACATTCATTTTTCTCTTCTTTATTTGGACAGAAACAAATTTTGATAAATAACATTTAAAAAATTGTGTTTCAAAACATTTCCTGTTCTTCACCTATTCAAACCTCAAAGAGTGTGTAAGATGCACTTTGTGTTCTCAGCCCACGCAGAAAATAGGATTATTTTCTAGGTGTATAGTATATGGTATATTAAAGCGAGAGAGATATTGCTGGGAGAGCAGACATAATAACACTGGAATGATGAGAGACGTATGCTCACGTTACACTATATTTAGTCTATGGCAGCTACATCACTTACAACATATACTTGTTTGTACTGCAGAAGTAAAGGGAGCAGGGAATGTGTACAGTCAGGGGCATCTGCCAGATGGAGCAGAATGTATGCTATTCTATTTTTTTAAAAGTAATGAAAATACAAATATGCACAAAAGGAAGGTAGCGTTATGCAGAGTTTGTGTAAAGAAAACACAAACTTTGCTTTTATTTATTACTGCAGCTGTCTGACTCTTCAGGCAGAGACATAAGTAATTTTTATGAAATCTACTTGTGCCATATTGTAAATAAAATAACACCTTCAGAAGCTCCTTTAGCCAAATGGTAAGAAGGAAACAAAAGTTATCTACAGTTATTACATTTAAGAGAAAAAACATTACTACAGAGTAAACTCACCAAGAAAATGTAAACATTTTGCCTGCATTTTGTTATTATCAGTTTAAGACTAGACAAGGCTGTATAAGCATGAGACTATATAAGAGTCCTCAATTTTTTGTGATTGGTAGTTTAGGGAATCTGTTGCTAGGCGGTTTTCTATTTTGTGAGGCCTTTTATTTTATAAATTTTCGGTCAGCCAATTAGGGTTTATAGGGGCGGGTACATCTAGGTTTTGCTACCGTGTTTCCCCGATAATAAGACCTACCCCGAAAATAAGCCCTACCCTTAATTTTGTAACCCGGTCCAAATTAAGCCCTACCCCGAAAATAAGACCTACCTGAATCTCATTTTGAGCTGGGAACGCTGCAGAGACCAGCGTTCCCAGTCATGCAGTGCGCGGGTGACATCATGACGTCACCCGCGCGCTGAGGATCCTGTGCGGCCGCGCCTGCTGGATCATGTTAGATCCAGTCAGCGCGCAAGTGAGAGCGACATCCCGGACGGCGGCGAGTCAGGTAAGTGCACTGCAATAAGGGACACTGCTACAGGGGGGCCTGCAAGGGGGGGGCCTGCATAAGGGTCACTTCTACAAGGGGGCCTGCAAGAGGGGGGCCTGCATAAGGGGCACTTCTACAAGGGGGCCTGCAAGGGGGTGGCCTGCATAAGGGGCACTTCTACAAGGGGGCCTGCATAAGGGGCACTTCTACAAGGGGGCCTGCAAGGGGGTGCCCTGCATAAGGGGCACTTCTACAAGGGGGCCTGCATAAGGGGCACTGCTGTCAATGATAATTAATATAAGACCTACCCCGAAAATAAGCCCTATGGTGTTTTTTTTAACAAAAAAAAAAATAAGACAGTGTCTTATTATCGGGGAAACACGGTATTTGAAGCCGAATTTGAATAGGTTCAGCCTCTTTTTCAGTTGGAAGCCCCTCCCTCCCTACCCAAAAACCGTGTGTTTGTCTTTGTTTTGTTCATCTTTACTAAACAATCTTAAACCAGTGGGCGGGAAGGTGCTACTAACCAGCGGCCACATGTGGCGTAAGCGGTCGCTGTGGGGCTCTTGCCCCTTTGAAGGACGGCGAGTGTGTCCTACCTATGCGGGTTGGACGATTGGGCATTTTCTTTGCTGAAGCGTCCGGACTGTGCCAACGTAAGCGGCGGTGAGACTTGCACAACGCAGGTTACGCATATTGAAAGCGGGCGTTTTAGTCGTCCCCCATTTGTGTGGTAAGAGGTATTTTAGCTAGAGCTGGGTTGTGGTAGCGCCTTCTTTTGCCACCCTCTTTCATTAAAACAAATTTGCAATTAATAAATACATCAATTCTGATTCGAACCAAGCAGCTGTTGTCAGTGTCGTTATTTCTTTTAGAAGTTAAGCTTAGCATAAGAGGTTATTATGTTTGTCACAATAAATGAATGGACACCTTATTGATTTATGAGAAAAATGATGAAAGTTTACTATAGAGGTTATATTTACTAAAGGTTGATTTTAATCAATTTAAAATTGATCAACATCAATCAACATATTGTTTTTCTGTGGTTAAATCATACATTTACTAACAGACGATTTTTGATAGGACTAAGGACCTTATTCAGAGGCGGCCGTACGGTCTACGACCGCACGGCCGCCTCGATATTTTGCCAGTGCGCATGCGCATGAGGGAGCCGGCTCCCTCGTGCGCATGCATGAGACCCGCTACGACCGGCAGCGCCGGTCGTAGCGAGTCTCTTTCCAAAGGGGGCGAGCTGTCGATGTTGATTGACAGCTCGCCCCGTTTGGAAGGCGGGCCGGGGGGGTGACAGCCCAAACGGAGGTGTTCCCATGGGAAAGCCTGCGTTTGGGGGAGCCCCCACTGACATCACTAGTGATGTCAGTGGAGAGCTTCCGGCTCTGACAGAGCCAGAAGCTCTCCGGGGCTTACGACAAGTGAGACCCAACCCTAGGGTCTCGTCGTAAACCCTGATGGTCGCGATGGTCTCTGACCATCGCGACCATCACCCAAGCAGTTGTTAGAGCTGTGGGTGTTAACCCACAGCCTAACGACCGCAACAGAGGCGGCCGGTCAGGATGCAAGTGGCCGCCCAGTTTCTGAGCGACCGCTTGCATCCTCCGACCGCCTTTAAATGAGGGCCTAAATGTGTGATTTAGTCCTAGAAACACAACATCGTTGATCGATTTTGAATCAGTCAAAAATAGATTAAAACTGACCTTTAGTAAATATACCCCAAAGTTTTCTATATCTGTGTTTTCATTATTATTATTTTTTTTCTAAAAAAAAAGCACCCTCTTGTGCCTGGCGACCCTTTCGTTTGATTGTTTTTAGTCTGAGACTAACAGTGTAAAGTTGCACATGATGGCATGGGGACAATGGACGGCTCAATATAGCTGGTACAGGAATGTGTTGCACACTGCCATGCCTTTCGTCTGAAATGAACTCACTCCATCTGTATCACTAGCAAATGCAATTTGAACTGGTAATATAAAAAGCCACATAACTAAGCTCTATAGCTGCCAGACGCACTGCAGTATCACAAAATGAACCTGATAACTTTGTGCTGGTAACGACAAAGTGAACGCAATATCTTAGAATAACTCTGTCATGCATGTAAATTTGGTTTACATACAAAATTATGTGACTAATACAAAGGCAAAGGGTAGCACCCCTGTTATTTTCCTACGCTTCGCTTTGTATTGTTCCCATTGGGGGAGGGATCCCTGATTAGGAATA
Source organism: Taudactylus pleione (assembly GCA_031769625.1). Taxonomy (NCBI): domain Eukaryota; kingdom Metazoa; phylum Chordata; class Amphibia; order Anura; family Myobatrachidae; genus Taudactylus; species Taudactylus pleione. Next base: position 16,377,240 of record JAUIMM010000178.1, read on the forward strand.
GGCTGCAGATATACTAAATAGGAAGTGCAGTCAGACACCCCCATACTGTATAAATGTGACCGTCTGTGGTGAATTGCTCAGTAAATTAACAGGCTCTTTGTAACTCAGTCACTCTGTTTCAGCATCACATAGCCTAAGTTATCCAACTTGATTTTACTTTTCAATTAAGAGGAACTTGTACATTTTAGAGATGCACTGAAATGACATAAAAACCTTGCGATATAACCATTAAGTATAACTAGTGGGAAGCCAATATTTATGTTTGGCGAGATGTTTGTCCTTTATTAATTCTGCACAGGGAACCTCCCCCTGAGTAACCATCAAATCAGCTGAGATCCTACATTGAGTGTCAATTAAATTGGAAATGATTGAGGTAATTAGACCAGTAAAAGGCAATAAGCCTTAAAGGTTTATCGGGGCCGATGTGGTCTTCTGCTAAAACATAAGGCAGGAGGAAACAGTTTCTGGCAAAATAGCTTCTCTGTGAGCATCAGCTACATTCATTGCATCTATACTTTATACTTATTTAATTGAATTGGCAAGTGACTCTACAATCTTTACATCTTATTATACACAAAATATGATTTATAACAGAAAATGTCTACATTTCTAACATCTCTGGGAACTCAATTTCCCCATCAGTTCCCCATCAGTGTAGAGCGCAATGAGCATTACTGACTCAATGCCAGGATAAACATGGTGTGGTATCAGATGCATACCTGCACAATGGGATGTCCTCCCGTAGAGGCCTTCACCGCCCCTCGGCTTCCTTCCGTCTCGTAATGAGCTCTATGATGAGATTTGGGCTGCACTTCAATGCGCAGTTCGTAAGGTCCTGACTGGGATGGCAGATGCCAATCAAGGGCAGGCAGAGAGGGACTGTAATGGAAAAGAACAGCTATTAAATATTAACACAAAGTGTATTATCCCACACCACAGGAATCTGGCACTATTACTTTAGAGACCATGATTAGCAGTCCATCCTTCACTATCTTACATTTAAAATTTCATCAATAGGTCTAATGCCACAACATAAGTAATTTAAATTTCTGTGAAGCAGCCAAAACCTCTTTCCACTTCATGAAGATGAATAACCACTGAGCAGCTGATGGTACTCTGGCTATCAGACTGCTTAACTCCATGGAAATTGTGTGTGCATTGTTTTCCATTCCATGAATCGAAAGGTTTGTATTTGTCGACTGACCAAAAGGATTAATAAATAAGCAAGCAAGCAGATGATGGATAAATATTATGTAACAGGCGGAATTTATCTATCTGGTTTTGAGAGGTCAATTTTTTCAAACAGCAGCAACAAAACACTTTTCAAAATAGAATGGCAAACTGTTTATACTGTAGCAAATAAGTTTCCCGATTACTCATGAACCGTGTCACCAATGTTCAACCAGTTCCAGTTGCCACCAAGAGTTGAACGTGAGAGGAGATATTTTCCTGTACATTGCAGACTTCCTTTTAGCAATCGCTGCTGAGGACTATGCTGTCAGCCTCCGAAGGGGGAGACGTATCAAACCTTGGAGAGAAAATACCAACCAGTCAGTGTCTGTCATTTTTCAAGCTAAGGGGCAGATGTACTAAACTCTGGAAAGTGATAACTTTGAGAGTGATAAACTGCCAACCAATCAGGTCCTAACTCATTTTTCAAACACAGCCTGTAAGATGACCATTAGGAGCTGATTGGTTGGCAGTTATCACTTTCCAGAGCTTAGTACATCTGCGGAACGGAACAACGGAATTTGCTGCGCTATATAAGAAACTGTTAATAATTAAATAAATAAATAAATCTCCCCCACAGCCTGTAAAATAGCAGTTTCAAGCTGATTGGTTGGTACTTTATCCCTCTCCAAGGTTTGATGCATATCTTTCTTAGCCACATTGCTAGAAATGGCCGATAACATAAGTATAGCTTGCACAAAAATGTAAACATATCACAAGTTCTGGCACATTATGGGAACATATTTCCTGATTTCCATTTAACATGACATGCAAAATCAGGACAAAATAAACCATACCCCAAACCTGCTCAAACTGTGCCCTGTCCTCCCACTGTTGGTCAAACCTCTATGTTGTGTAAACTCTGACTTTTCAGGGTCCATAAATCAGGACTACACATTTCAGCTAATCATATTGTATCTCCAGAAGTCCAGAACATTGCATGATTATTAAGGAGTGGGTTAGAAAGCCAACCATGCAACATGGGACAGATGTTGCATGGCTGCAATGGAAATAGTTTAGATGCTAAATAAATGAAATGATTCTTCTACAGGAGACAAAGGTAGTATTGAACCCAGAAGTCCACGCCAACTGCAGTCCATTTTGACAAACATGGACCTCTGAGACCTATTTCTTTCCACATTTAGGGGGAGATGTATTAAGCCTTGGAGATATATAAAGTACCAACCAATCAGCTCCTAACTGTCAATTTTTAAACACAGCCTGTAAACTGTTAGGAGCTAAGTGCTTGGAACATTGGGGAAGATGTATTATCCGGCGTTATGGGGTTTAGTGGTATCAGCGCACGTTATGTGCATTGATATAGTTTCTACCCCATGTACTAATGTGGGGATGTCTTTGAGATGATGGGAAAGCCCCCGTCATTATCAGTGCTGCTATCTACAAGAGAGTGCGCTGATGTGCCAGGAAATGTATGAACGGTAAGTGGCACCGACCATTCACACAACTGCAGCTAACGATTTCGACAGCCTAACATCACAGCAGGGACAGCACTGTCATTGGCTGTGGTGGTTGCCGGGCCCTAGGCTGCACGTGAGATCTCGTGATGCTTGCGAGATCTCACGTATGCCCAGTGCATCCGGATGGGATGTGAGACACAGAGCATCAGCACTAGGCAGGGGTAGGGGGATGGGGATGGGGGAGGGGTACCACCTTACATTTTTCATCATATGCCAAATACATGGAAAGTGAACACAAAAGAACATTATATTAATGCTTGATTGTTACAAAAGGAAAAAGTTTAATTAAACATTAAATGAGGTTTTATTTTAAGTAAAATAACATGTAATAGACCTTGTAATTTGCTATGGAAACAAAAAGTTATCTGAAAATATAGTTCACATTTTGTGTTTAATAACTAACACGCATGTTTTAACCTCTTCATACTAAGCACTGAAGTTTCCTGATTGTTCGATGAAATAATTAACAGTCTAGGTTTATAGCTAAAATAGGCAAAGGATGGCTAAATATAAAATATAAGGTGCCTTAAAGAACCACTAAATAACAGCGGGCTTTTTGGAATAGTAGTAGTAGTTGTCTAATTAAATAGAGAGAAAAAAGGATGTAATAAAATGCAACCATTAAGTAAGCATTTCAAAACCTTGCATTTTTTTATAAATAAACCTCATTTCAATTTATAGTATCATATTAAAATTTCTCCATGGAACTGAGATCTTTGAAAACGAATACAGGCAAGCCGTGCCAGCGTAGGGAAATACTGTTTTGAAGTTTAATAATAAAATGCGAACAAAAAAAAAACCATCTGTGTAGCCATAGGGTAAGACATTTTACAAGTTACTTACATGATGGGAATTTGTGAATCACTGAATTTTATTTATAATGTTTGCAAAGTAGACAATTAGTCATAATTCAACTGTGAAGACAAAATACCTATTACACATAATAAGCACAATAAATGTCTGGGTGTCCTGTAGTTATAGTACAATGCTAAGAGCCAAGTTACACTACTCACATTACAATAATATTTGCATAATATTACTGCAATCTGTAGTATTATCTGTAGTATTATCATTATTGTTATTGTAGCATGACTACAAAGCGCATTTATAGCCTAAAAAAATAACTACTGATGATGCCTGCATTTAATTTGAACAGATACGATTTGTAAAAATGTTCTCACCTTTGTTAATTTTCCACTGTAGGTTATCCAGCTACTGACCCTATCCTGTTCTAGGTGATATAGCTTCTAAACACCGGGCTTTAATTTTGCAAATATCCAGCCTATTGCAGTTTATGTCTCTCACATCTCCCTCCATATAACCCTTCATTAACAAGAGCCTATTATGTGCATCTGCTTCAGCGGAGAGCAACGCAAGTCTAGCCACTACATATTCTGAAGAATTAACCTTAAGGGGATTTTAACACATTAGCTTCAATGGGCAGTTTTTTTTTTTAAACAAGCTAAATGTTACATTTTTACTGAAAAACACATGAGGCCAGCTACCTAAACAGAACAAACCAATAACCACCCAAGGCACTGGACTAGGAGATCTGTACCGAATATTTTTAAAAAATATGTTAACTGAACCAAGCCGCTGTTTAACAGGTTGCCAACCAAAAACAAATGAAAAAGAAATAAAACAGTGCTGTGTTCAAAACCTATTCAAAAGAAAGCTTAAGAGACAATGCTGCCGCTAAGATATTAAATGTAACAGTATTTATTGATGTTACCGTTTCAATCTGATTGTGTTTCAATTCATGCAATTAATAAAAGTAGTAGTTAAAAAAAACCTATATTAAAACGTTGCACTTGGTCACAAAAATTCTGATAGTATAATCTCACAAAATCGAACTGAGAAAAATAAAAACGAATGCATTCATTACAAAGTCCACGTGTAAATGTAAAAGTACCTCTTTAGACTAGAGATGAGCGGGTTCGGATTTACTTGGTTCTTTACGCCAAAATTATCGTAAGTTCGGATTAGTTTGGATTTATTTTATTGGCTGTCCAAAACACGTGATAGCTGATAGACAATAAAATGCCGTTTTTGAGATCAGAGTAAAACCGATCCCGCACATCTCTACTTTAGACTAAAACAGATCACTGCCTGTATTGCCAATAAAAATAGGTTCTGCTGAATCAAGGCAAAAAGTTTCCATATGATATGTAGCATCAATCTCTGTATAGGTCACTGATCAACCCAGCTTGTTAGACAGGCCACGTAAAAAGGATCACTCAGGTGTAATTTGATCCAATACAGAAACAGGTGTTTTAATCACAGAGACCACATAGCAATTTTCTACAGGCACGTTAAAAAAACAGATAGAACTGTCTCTTACCAAGCATAATCTAATAACCTGTATATAAATATAACATTTATATACACAAATAATACACATAAATTAATGTATGAGTATTGTCAGAAATGATCATTATTCAATAAATCAGAACATTGAAGTGTAACAGGAAGAGGAAAGTTGCCAGCTCTTATTTTAAAGAAAATAGAAAGATCGCTCCATTGCGTAGTCTTTGACCCCAGTGACGTATACAATTTTATTTAAAAAATGCTACAAACATTTATGTTGATGGACTCTCACTGTGGAAGGAAGTTTAGTTAAAAATTTTGATTAACAAAATAACCTAAATTTCTCACTGGTATTGGCTTTTTATGGCCCAGAGCAAAAGTCACCAGGGTCAGATGGAAACATATTGAATGAGAGCAGGAAACATATTGAGACCACAACAGTGGAAAGCTGTATGATCAGGATCAGTATGGAGCTCGTTCCACTGAATCTCATCACTGCCAGAATTTTCCTAGAAAACAAATGTCAATGATCTGAAGCATCCTGTCTGTCAAATGGGATCTTATCTTTAAGTGGAAGTAATGCTAAATTGAAAATAGGGGCAGTATATAATGTGCATATTATCTACTCAAAATGCTATAAAAATACATATGCTTTGCAGCTATTTAACAAATCCATGTATCAACCTGGCGCATAATTCAATTCCCGTGTAAAGACAACTCAAATATCACTTAATTGGTATTCTCTTATGTTTCTGGAATAAACAAAGGTCATTTGGACAGATCATATATATAATCACTCTGTGGTGTAATAAACTGACACCAAGGCTGAGAAGAGAGCAATGACGGGCCCTGGTGGTGGGGGAGGCTTGGCGGGTGATGGAGGAAAGACCAAATCATGGCGGCGTGTCCACACCCATCCAAGAAAAAATTAAAAAGTGAATGAAAACTAGAATGCAAGTGCATGCTTTCCCCTGCACAGCTGTCCCAGGCCCCTTAAATAAGCCCAGGCAATTAGTACCCCCTTCTTGGCACCCCTGACTGACACTGCTAGATCTATGTATTCTATTAAACACTTTTTCTTAGCAGAGATTCCTTTTAAGGGAATACACTATTGTAAATTAATTAGGGGTGCAAAAACAATATTTTGTAACCTATACATTAAAAGGGAATATATAAATAACTAGAACTTAAGGAGAACTGTAGACAGTGGTGTTACTACCTGAGTACCAGAGGTACAAGCTGCTATGTGGTCCATTAACTGTAGTAACCCAGCAGGACCCCTTTGCTGATTATCACTGGATAGCTGTAACTGGGGTCTTGAGTTATCATGTAGTTTCCACAGGTAGGGTCTTTGGAGCTCATTCAAATCCGCTCGCTAGATGCGTATGCTCGCACCGAGCGTATGCAAATCCGGCACACACAGCAAGGCAGGCGATCGCACGGCAAGGCATAAGCACGCCCACTATGTCTTGGCGTGCGATCGCTTTGTGTATGCAGACGCCCACCAGCCTGTCTTAAGACGCCCACTTGCGCACGTCATCTCCAGAAAGTGTATGCAACCATCGGTACATCGGGTAACATCGGATGCGATCGCAGCTCTTGTGGCGCACCATACTCTACCGCAAACACTGAGATCACTTCAGTGTTAAATACAACCAGGTGACGTGTACTATGACACTGCCTGTTAATTATGCACGCCTCTGAAACGGCATTGAGACGCTCAGGCACACCTGCGTTCGCACCTCCACTCCCCTGTCAATAGCCAGCCACTGTCACCACCCACAAATGGCTTCTCCTGTCACTCACTCTGCTGGGCTGTCTGTGCGCAGCAAGCAAACGCTTCCCGATCTCTCGCACTGGTTCGCACATGCGCATTGCGATGCGTACGCATGCACAGAATGCGAAAATCGGCCAGCTACGAGCGAACGCATCCTAGCGAGTGGGTCTGAAATAGGTCCTTTATTCTAGTGACAGGTAAGGGGAACAATGATGATTTCTATTTGTCTCTGAGTAGGAAGCGAGGTGTACATGGGAAGAAGAGGAGGCAGCCAGCCATTAATGTAAAAGGAAAGGAGAGGAGACAGGCGGGGTCACTCCTAGACACCTTGGCTATCCTCTATGCTATGGCTTCCAAAGTTTGTTACGGCAACAGAACTTAGGCCAGTGGTTGGTAAAATTTAAAAAGAAAAAAACTAATTATAACATCTCATTTTTTGTTTATGAATATTTAAGCTTAAACTAATAATATACTGCATATTATATTGGTTTGATGTTATCTGTAATTTAAGTCTACGATTATTAAAAAGCTAAATGAGGTCTTTGAACAAATATGCATCAAAACAGATTAGTAATTAGACAGCTAATGGTACAAAATAGGCTTATAAAGTAGAGTTCTATTGTGGGCTATGAATAGCTTCAATTAATAGGAGGGGGGTCTCCACAGAAGGACCTCCATGTTTATTGTGCCATGCAGCGGGGTAAAGGTTTTTTTTTTAAAAAGTTGTCTAAAAGTGGACAAACCCTTTAATAAATGCAGCCCATCACCTCAATTATAACCAGTCTCTCATGAATATTGGTGATGTCTCATGAATGATCATGGTCATTAAAAACAATCCTTCTTTTCAAAGTCCTGTCTATCTCACAGGCCACCCACCCACATAGCAATTTGGTGTAAGGAAGTCTTCTCTCATAGAACTACATACAAATGCTTTTATTAAGCTTATAGGAGAGATATAATGGACTCCCTCTGTCTGAGCTGATGGACCAAAAGTGTTATTGCATTGCAGCAGCACAGAGCTACCTAATAGCTGAATGTGGTGGGTAGGAAAGATACTCAGGTCTTATCCATACTTGCCTACTTTTGAAAAAGCATTTCAGGGAGATTGTGATAGTAGCACCTATGAGCGCGGCGGTAAAGTGGGCGTGTACTGCTACATCTGAGAGGCATGTCATAAAATTGATTTACATCCACATGTAAATGAGCCCCAAAGCAGTTAGTAAGATCTACTTGTTGATGAAAACACACTGATACTTCTCAGAAAATACATGTAACCATAGGGATCATTGTGCCTTATAACCAATGCAGGGAAATTATACTAATGATCCCATTTGAATGTATATATCTCTGTTTTTTCTTTTATAGAACAGTTTCATAAAGGGGGTAAGGTGAAATGAGGGAGATTGGTAGACTCTTCAGGGAGACAGGGAGATTGCTGCTATTTCAGGGAGTCTCCCTGACAATGAGGGAGAGTTGGCAAGTATGGTCTTATCCAAAAGTGGACTGAAGTCATTGATATGTAGTGGGCTCATAGGCTATATATTGAAATATATCAGTTCATCCCAGAAAATGTATGGTTCTGCTGTGTGTATGTATAGGATGCCCTTTATAGTATATATTTACATTGCAAAACCTGCCTGCTAAAAGCAAAAGTGTTTAAATAACATATATTCTAGAAGTAGAAATAAGCTTTGGGCAGTAACATATTTAGTACATGCTGGGTCTCACAGCAAAGTCTTTAGATCATCAGGAAGAGTGTATTTTCACTTTATTAGAAAAAAAAAACATTCTATACAGCCGTGTTATACATTTACAGTATAAATGCATAGCATGTACAAAGCAGAGGTAAGCTTTTTGTTATCATACAGACAATATAAAAAGTTATCACTAAAGTTCACCTAACCTCTTGAATCCAAAGTGTTAAATAATTACAATATTGTAATTTGTCCCACTTTGTCATTACATGAATAATGATAAGAGCAATTGCTGTCAAAACAGTGCATAGCTAGGGGCTAGAGCAATGATAGACAGCTACTCATAAGAGATCTGGTGAGCCATAAGTGGTGATTTCCTGACCTTCAATCCCAGGGCTGGAAACCATAAGTATATGTTTATGTGACTCTTGTAATGACTTTCCTGCCTATATCTTTTAACACATCTTTTGTACAAGTTTGCCATGCACACTGATGTTAATATTGCCCTGTTTCCAGCACATGTACATAATCACTAAGATAATAATTTTATCATATTTTATTTACAAGTATTAATATCAACAGCCCTACAATGCTGTAAGCAGTCAGCTTACACGCTCTTTGTTCTTTATTAAGCTGCTAGAACATCTGCAATGGACGCTATACTAGATGACAGTCAATTACTATAAAATCATGTTTTTTTTTATTTCTATATAAATTATTAATTACCTAAATGTTTACACGCGTAGTTCTGAAAACATCTAAACAATTAAAAGAATATATTTAGACTTGAACTTATAAGCCAAGCAAGTGATTGCCAGTATTCGGTCGTGAGAATATAGTTTCTACATTTGTCTTTTAGGAGAACACTACAGTGTCCAATTTAAATAATGTGTAACAGAGATCAACCATGCGGCCGGCGGTAATACATACTGATTCCATTAAAAATACTAAATGAATGATTGTCACTCCGTCGGTATTATAAGGGACTCCTAACCACTGGCGCCCGATTGCCCTGTCAGGACCCCACACACAGAAAGTCCGCTGACATGTATGAGAAGTAGCCAGCTGCTTCTTACCTGTGGAAGTGACCAACTGCTGCTTGTCATGGTCAGTGATGGGCTGGGTGAGTGGCTTTGCGCTATGATATTACTGCCCTGCACTTCACTCTCTGGACCAGAAGATGCTTTCCCCCTCCCCCACACCCTTCTTCCAAGGTAAGAACTTAGCAGTGAGGGGTGGAGGAGCAACTTTAGAAGGTGGTGTCTAACACCTCTGGGCCTGCAGCACCCGGGTCATCAACACGGAGGGGAGGTCCCTCATAGTTTCATCTTGTCAATCAAGATTTGCTGTTTCACAGAATCTGGCTGTTAATTAACTCACACAATTAAGCATCCATTGCCCCATGCTACATAAAATAATAATATATTGCACATTTATATGTACTGCAATGTTTAAAACTTTCAGGGGCTCATCTACACTGAAGATATTGAAAATAAAATTGTGATTGATGCTGAAGATTTTAGCCAGCTGTTAGTATTGCTACTAACATATACAATAACAACTATTTAACTGTACACAAAATGTAAACAGGATATCAAGGATATCAGATTCTTTAAGGTACATTATTATATACAAAACAAATCTGAGGGAAAAGACTGTAGTACAACCTCTGCAGGGTACAAACCTAAAACGTAACATATTTCTGCTCATTGTAATGTACAATAACACTATTTGTTGAAGATAATGTTGGAGAGGAGTGCGCTTCAGTGCGGTCTCCATCTTCTGCTTAGTAAAGCCTTTACCAAGATGGCCGCCAAGGATGCTCATGCTCATGCACAGCGCTATCTTGTCACTGTGTCCGAGCACCACAGTACTTCACAGCTGTGTAGTACATAGCTCCTACATGACCTTCATTGTTTGTACCGGTTACTGCTGCTACCGCAAGACTGGATGGTCCTCTGCCGTTAGCTGCTATACTCTGCTGCCTGTTACTGTGAGTACCACAGTAATGCTGGATACTTTAATAAACCTATAACTCTAGTTAACGATATCTGTGTAGCCTAAGCTTTAATACACATCCGCTGATGCCTATTACTAACCTCTCCGGTTCTACACCAAATAGGACACCTATATCAATATTTATAAGCTTGAAAACAACCAAACCAGGAATATGGCATATGCATAAATGTGTGCCCCTTCCTGGTTGATTTAATATTATGACTTTTTCAGCATCTTATGTTTAGTGACCCTTTATATGATGGAACGCTCTATGATGCAATGGTGAAAACAGTCTGTGCATGACTTATTTGCAATACCTGTAGTTCCTATTGATGTGAGCATGGGCACCGAGTGTGGGTGAGGATGGTACTGATTACCCATACCCAGGCTCATATGTGGAGTCTAGAGGGGTCCCAGTTCATGCCATGGACGAGGTGGAATGACCCCCTTCTAGGTGCCATCCACCGCAAAGTATAGTATTTTAAGTCAAAGTTTTAAAGAGTTGGTGCGGCCACACCCCGAGTTTAGTTATGCCTCCTCTATCACCTTGGCTTGGCATATGTCTCAGCAGCCGGGGATGTGAGAGTTCGTTTTAATGTTTTACATAGAAACTCAGAATGCCCTTTGCTCCTATTTAGTGCCCAGGAATTCCATGTAATAATGTATTTAATGTTAATGGAGCCAAGCACTTTAATCATGTTATATAATAATTCTAACTTTATAGAGGACTTGTTTTTTCATAATATGAGATTACTTATCTGAATTTTATTTCACATATAAATTGTGTGAGTTAATTAACAGCCAGATTCTGTGAAACAGCAAATTTTGATTGACAAGATGAAACTATGAGGGTCTGAAATGTATGGATTGTTCTCTGCACTTAGCATATAAATTGGTCATGGTTTTATAGATTAATCATTTTTTTTGCCACAAAGAAAAATCACCATATTTTACCTATTTTGCCATTTATAAAGAATGAGTCTTAAATGTTCACAAACTAATATACTTCACAAATGTGCAAAAAGCAGCTGCTCAATATCATGTCAAAACATCATGTCAAACATCCAAGGAACTGTAAAACAATCTTTGCATTGTTTGTGACATATAGTAGTTTAAGTGTAATACATCGCTATTACTGGAGATTTCTTCCTCTGTGTCAGCTACCAGTTTATATATAGTTTACCTTTTTTCACTTTCTGTACTAGCCCGCAAAAGACAAAGGTATAACACATAAAGGTACTTGTGTACTCTACAGATTCATTGCAGAGAGAACCCAATGAATGTTTTAACTGGTACTTGTGTACCTTACGTACACAAGTACCGAAAGTTGTCCCCACCTAAAGAAGAAAGTTGTCCCCTCTCGGGCTCGGTGGCTCGCTAAGCTCACCACAAGGTTATATTCCCCCTCCATGCCCACTTGGATGGTAGGGTATGACGCTGGTCACTGGGAATGACGCTGGACACTGGCTGATGACGTCAGGGTCCTCTCCGTGAAAGGAATTTAGACATTACCATGATTGACAATAATAATGAGTGCATGACACTTGGGTTCTCTCTGCATTGAGTCCGTAAAGTACACAAGTACCCACATAGAATTCATATTTTAATACACTACACATGGACATATTTAAAACTGTAGTTTGTTAATTCAGTTTGAAGAAAAAACATTTGGGCCATACTTAACCTACATTTTTCATCTCCTCCAGGAGAAGCCCATAGAGGGGATGCAGCTTGCTGCTTCATGGAGCCAGGCCCTCATGATTCGCAGGTACATAGAGGGGGCAGGGTAATTATCACCCCATCCTGCGATCCAGATGCTCTTCCCGGGGTGCTACACAAAATATCGGTAGCTTCCAGGAGGGTAAGTATGGTTTGGGCTCCAACATCCTGCTACCTTCTATACATGCTACAGTAGTGGAACTTGGCAGACAGCTGTTGAAGACTGAGGGCCTGATTCAGAGCTGAACGCTCTGACCAGAGCGCTCGCTCTGAATCAGGGCCCTCCTACCTTTTTTTGGAGCGTCCTCATGGACGCTCGCATAGCTGTGGGTTACCACCCACAGCTATAGCGAGCGTCCATGATGATGGTCGCGATGGTCTTGACCATCGCGACCATCGGGCTTGCGACGGAGACCCTGCGGTAGGGTCTTGCTGCCACAAGCCCTGGAGTGATTTTGGCTCTATCAGAGCCAAAATCACTCCCACTGACATCACTAGTGATGTCAGTGGGGCCGGCTTGAGACAGTAGGCGTTGGGAACGCCTCCGTCTGGCAGGCACGCCCACCAAAGGGGGCGTGCTGTCAATCAACATCGACAGCACGCCCCCTTTGGTGAGAGACCTGGAGCGATGGAGAGCCCGTCGCTCGCCGGCTCTCGCGCATGCGCACGACGGAGCTCCCTCCGTCGTGCACATGCGCAGTTGGGGAACATCGACCCACTTGCGAGCGAACTGCCGCTCACGAGCGGGTCTGAATGACCCCCAGAGTTCAGCCACTTACTCAATACACTAGACACATAGGGGCCAATTTAATTAGTCGCAATGCTCTGTAGTAGCCTCAAGCGTTATTTTTAAGGTTTTTTTTTTACAAGATAAGAGCTAAATGTAGGCTTGCCATATCATCCCTTTAATTCTGGACATGTGAATTTCACAGGATCTGTGACTGATTAAAACCAGATGAAATGGAGACTTGAAGTCAGCCAGCGACAGAATCAGTGTAATTCATACATATCCCAAATTAAAGGGTTGATATGGCAAGGCTACCTCAACATCATGCATAATCATAGGACCTGATTCATAGATGTGTACAGAATGAGTCCTCTGCCATCGCACACAGTACCCCGTAAGCCACAGCATGATTTACAGGTTGTGGCCATTTGGGGGAAGAGGGAGGAGACAGCCAGTTCCCAGAAAATGGGGGAGTGAAGTCAGAGTTTTCTGGGCATGCCAGGGGTAGCGTTTGCATCTTCAAACACTGATTTCCTGGCCCGGGCAGAGTCGCTCCAGTGGCGATTTGAGTAAGTTTAGGCTTACTCAAATGGTCGATAGCTGCGCGATAGTGACCCGATATTGGGCAGCAGCAGATCGCAGAAACAGTCAGGAGACGTCTATTTACACAAGATGCCTCCTGCAGCATTAGTATATGTTGGAATCGTAGACATGTCTAGAGATGCAGCAGCGATGCTAACAACGTACAACTCTAAATTAGGCCCATACTCCGTAATCCTTCTTCCAGTACCTCATGGATGTTAGCCTTAAGAAAATGCTCCAAAGTTATTTTCTTTAGTTTAACACCCCACTCATAGGGGTAAATTTACTAAAGTGAACATTTTTAGAAGTGGATAGGTTTCCCATAGCAACCAATCAGATACTATCTATTATCTTCTAGAAGGTGATAGTTAAATGTTAAGTAGAATCTGATTGGCTGCTAAGGGCAACATCTCCGCTTCTAAAAACTCTCACTTTCGTAAATTTACCCCCTATGGTCTATGTGTACTTGACTATATAGAACTATTGGGATTACACCAGACCAAGATAATAAGGTTTTAGGATTGCATGTATTTGGTGAAATTTTTTATAAGGGGCTTTTACTTTGTTTTCAGTGGTCAGCTGTAATTGATCACTATTGTGACACTACGGGCTCAACCCATTTAGGATTGAGTTTGGGAAAGAGTTTGTTTCATGAAATATGCGCACAACGCAAGAATGCGAGCACCTGAGAAATGCAAGATCCATTTAGAAATACTAATTTGTGATACTCGTGGTGTGGGTGCACGACTTTTGTACAAAATTTAACCTGGGAGAAGTGCATGAAAAAGTTGGGAAACCACCCTGGATCCCAAAAAAGTGACAACTCAGATAGCAGGACCATATAGAAGGCTGTTAGTGGCCATAAGGAAAGTATTGGAGGTTCTTAAAAGGTGTCAATTGGCTGATTTGGGCATTTTTTGTTAATAGTGGAAAAATGATAACAAGCAAGTGTTTTTTAGCAAATTAAAGTTTTTCCACCATTACAGAAAAATGTATAGTACTTTTTCAGTGTTATTATACAAGTTTGTAAAATGTTGTACTTAACACTTTTTCCTCTCATCTGCAAGGTCAAAAAAAAAATTCCTGCCAAGACATCTGTCCCACCTCATTTACACATCCATATACCCGTCCCACATCATTTACACATCCATATACCCGTCCCACATCATTTACACACCCATATACCTGTCCCACATCATTTACACACCCATATACCCATCCCACATCATTTACACATCCATATACCCGTCCCACATCATTTACACATCCATATACCTGTCCCACATCATTTACACACCCATATACCTGTCCCACATCATTTACACACCCATATACCTGTCCCACATCATTTACACACCCATATACCTGTCCCACATCATTTACACATCCATATACCCGTCCCACATCATTTACACATCCATATACCTGTCCCACATCATTTACACACCCATATACCTGTCCCCACATCATTTACACACCCATATACCTGTCCCACATCATTTAACCCACCATTGAGCTTTTAAGAGATATTCACCTGAAAGGGGCATGTCTTATTGCAGTAGTTCTCAAACTCGATACTCAGGACCCCACACAGTTCATCTTTTCAAGGTCTCCTGGCAGGTGCACAGGTGTATTTATTACTCAGTGACATATTTAAAAAAAAAGCCACAGGTGAAGCTAATTATTTCACTTGCGATTATGTGAGGAGACCTGGAAAACATGCACTGTTTGGGGTCCTAAGGACGAGTTTGAGAACCTGTGCTTTATTGGACAAATGATGCTATTTAAACAGCTTCAAGGTCATTGGGAGGGGTGTACCAGAGGTTCCGTACTGTCTCTTGACAATTTTACCTTGGAATAAAGATTTTCCCTACCATTCACCTGCTCAGAGGGTGCACACAAAAAAATTTGAATTTCCTCTGTAAAATAAATGTGAGTGTAATGGGATTGCAAATGGAATTTGCAGTGCGAGTTCGCCATGAGAGCTGCTCACAGGACCCAACTCGCATTTAATTGTATTGAACCCTACAAGCCTTGCCGCCAGTTTAAAGCTTTCAGTCGAATATTTGTTTTTACCCTAGTACCCAGTGGTAAGGAATACTAGGGAAGGTCAGTGCTATTCAGCAAAAGGCTGGTTCTATGTAGATGAGGGAGAGGCCCTAAATTGTTTCAAGACCCTCCTAAGGGACCAAGCACAATGTTATGAGGGCTGGGATGCTAGGGAAAGTTAGAGAGGGGACAAGTATTTTTGGCTTGACTTAATTATTTACTTTTTAGTCTGACAGGCGTGATAGCCTAAAACTGCATGCGGTATATTCACTGGTAGAGAAAAATGTAAATGAACGTTTGCCTGCACTCACACAACTATTGAGAAAATGGCCCCTACTCAGTTGGACATACTTATATCTTGAAAGAGTGTCAGGCACTAAAAGAAAAAATGAATAAGTGCCGCGAAAATAAAAGTGGCCTCAAAACAGAAGTGGCACCAGAACCCTCAGTTTTTGTTCTACCTTCAGACTCTCCAAGAAAATGGGCAGAGAAATATTTATTTTTCCCTATGTAACAAGTGTAAAATAAGGATATTTTTCTGACTAGTGTTGATCTAATAGACACAGCCAGAATGCAAACACAAATGATGTGACATAGTTTATACCAACAGGATCTTATTATATTAATTACTGATAGATATTAAACATCATTTGGTTTGTATGTAGGATGACTATACATATGTATACACTGAGACTGTGATGAGAACATGAAATGGAACCATTTCTCACATATACCCACATGCTAGGTCTTAAGATTCTTGTTTGCATGAGTCAGAGGCCCAGATGTGGAATGCAGTAAGATCAATTAGAGCAATGTAAATATTTGACACTTCGGCTTCTGAAAAAGCATGAAACATTGCAAGGGCGAATATATAGCCATACAACAAACTTCCGCTTTTTGCTCATGACAACTGCATTGTTTAACCCCCTCACTGCCTAGGGAGCCTGCAAGTCATTACTTTTCAGTGTTACAGTGGAACTAAGTCAACTCAATGCTTCTTGCATCCATTGATAGAGATTTATATTTTACTGGGATTTTAATAGGAAATATGCAGAAAATATCCCCATGGGGAATGAGGTGGTTTTTGAAGCCAACAAAGCTTCAGTTCTAAAAGGGCTTTTGCAGTGGTAACAGAATAGGATAATAACCTGTCTAAAATTTGATACATTATATTTTGGAGACGTGGAATGTCTATGCCTTAATTCTGACTCAAGAATCCAATGTCTTTATCTGTTTCATATGTTACTCATACATCATATACTGTAAGATCTATAGTCCCAGCATTATTCAAATGGTAACTCATTGTTTAAATTGACAGCCTTTACCATCTGTGTCTAAGGTTTTTTTTTCTAGAATATACTTAATGGCTAGTTATTTTAATACTCAGAACTGTTATTGATTAAAATATTTCCAGAACTCAAATATTAAAGTTTAAAAATAATAAATGATAAAACAAAATACAGTATAATTTATACATAAAAGAATCTTATATATCACAGCTGCATCATATGCAGGATATTATTGTATATCTTATTTTCATATGTGGGACAAACATGAGGCATTTTATATGGGTAAGCTTGTGTAGATGAAATTAACCTGTTTGACTGTGATAGTAATAGTGTATCCTGTTTATTAGTCTTGACAGGAAAAGAAGATGAGTGAGCTGATTATGTGGAAGGCAGTGACCTGTCTACTCATGTGTTAAATAGATAAAGTAAGTAAAAAAAAGGCTGCATGTGAGAGGGGTTATGTCATCAAGTGTAGAGTGGAAAGGAGGAAGGCAGGAATTCATAGACAGAGTTAGGTAGTGGATGAAGCAGGGCCCCCAATAGCACACAGTAATGAAGCTCATTTCACACTTGTGTTGGTTGTGGTGTGAACCGAATGTAAATATCAGTGCAGCTAACCAGGTATGTATTTAAAAATGCTTCTCTTTCCCTTGTTGCCAAGAGTGAAAGTCATGCTTTGACCATGGCTGATTGACAGTCCCAGAACTATAACCTAGAATAATACTGGGACTGACAATCATGCAAAGGAGGCAATGTAAAGTTTCCATCCATAGGTACCTTACTTGGAGCAGGAATATTTATTTCATCTAGAAACCACAGACAAAAACACAGGATTACATTTAAATAAAACAGATATCTAACACAGTGTTTCCCAAACACCTATCCTCAAGTCACACTAAACAGTCGAGGTTTCAAAGATATCTATGCTTGAAGACAGATGGTTAAATCACAATAACTGAGACACTAATTAAGTCACCTGTGATAAAAAGTATGGTTATCCTTAAAACCTGGACTGTTAGTGTGCCTTCAGGACTGAGATTGGGAAACACTGATCTAACAGTTTAAAAACGGTTACATGTCTTTGGAACCTAGCTAAAAAGGTTAAGCATGCATGACATTCTTGGACTTGCAGTTCCACAACTTGCTAGATTATCTTGCACTGTCTTAATGTTGTGGTATATTCAGAATAGTACAGTGCACCTCTTGGGATGCACGTGTGTGTGCTATCTTGGTAAAAGGCAGGAATATTGATTTAATGGACAGTATTACAAATTAATGTTTAGTGTATTACAGAATTGTTATTACAGTCTTACCTCATGTAGGATGTCGGGGAAATGTTCTTTGGTTTGGCCCATTGATAAGGATGCTGTGGAACTGATAAAAATTGATCGCAGAAATTCCCTTTCCTGATGTGATGGAATCCAGAATATTCTTCTGGTGACAAGTCAGCAGCTGGTGACAATGTGCCAAGCTCATCACAAATGGGTTCTGTTTTAAGAGACATAGTTGAGGTGTGATCTATTGCTGTCTTTCTGGACTTAATTGGAATGCCATCATTCATGTCTATGGGGTCAGTGCTGAGAGCATTAATGGCTGCCACTATAGCAGAACTTGTATACTGGTGAGTATTCCCCAACCAGGTCTCATCAGTGACACTAACTCTGGGGGAATTGTGAGGAGATGGCGTTGGAGAATGGTGTGGTGAGTAGGATGTCTGTCTGCCATTAAGGTTGTATTTTCTTTTGTTGCATGGAGATGTTGGACGTGAGTTTGGAGCAGTGAGCCAATTTTCCTCTGAAATACTTGTCCTGGGAGATGTTGATGGGGAATGCCTGGGTGAGTTGAGCAAAGTACAGGCTACCATACTTCTCTGATAGCCTTCTTCTGGGTCAGTGGTTTTGGGAGATACACATGGTGACTGCCATGGGGAGGTCTGAGGGGAAGTATATGGATAGGAGTAATTTGACTCAAAAGAAGAAGCTTCAGAGTTACAGCTTCTGGAAGACAAACTACTTGCTGGACTCAAGCAAGATGGATCTCGGTAAGTCTCAACATTTGGCAAGTTCAATGTTGCGGTAGAATGTGCCCGTTTAGAATTAGGCATTGATTCCTCTACATCTCCTTCATGAAAAAACTGGTTATTGCCAGTGTGCATCCCCAGACATGATGTGATTTCAATTCTAGGGCTTTCCAATGGAGCTCCATTAGGCCTTATGTTCGGAGACAAGTAGTATCCAGAGGCTTCACTCTCAAGATTCCCTCCATATCCGGATGAATGACTTGCTGATGGAATAATGGGAATGACTGGGTTTAATGACTGAAGACCATGGCATGGAGCGGATAATGAAGAATTCATCACACCAAGCGAGAGGCTGGCACTTAAATTGGAAGATGCATAGTTATAGTTTTCTGGAAAAAAAAAGTGATGACAGATGTCCAGATTAGTAAAACAGAAAACAAAAGACATGCATGTATTTTATCTAAAGATAAATAAAATATGTTTCAGAAGATGGAACAATGCAATGTGAGATAAAATAAAATAATACTAGTTATCAGGAAAAGTGTGAAACAGGGAATTCACTTTTTTTCTTAGTGCACTGGGAAATAGAACAGGGTATCATTGTTTTTGAAATGCAATGGCTTTGAAAAATAGCAAAGGAGCTCCATCTCCATGGTACTTAGAATGTTACGGCTGGTCCCATAATTTAGGAGTACTTAAGTATGTTCCTTTACTAACTTGCATTTACAGTGATACTGTTGTGGCTCTGGTCACTCTGTGAACTTGCTTGCAGTGTGATAGACCCCAGTGCCGATTGGGGGCTGGGGGTGGAGCATTTCACAAAACGGGAGATGTCGGCCATGTTTGTGAGGTGTGCCAAAGCCAGTGGCTGCATATTGGATGCAGATTCACTGGCCTCAACAGCTTAGTGAGGTGGGTATTCTGAGCAATCTTAGGGTTGGTCAGATGCACGATAACCACCGCAATTTTTACAATGGTGATCAGAATGCATGCAGTGGATACGAGGCGGCACAGGTGAGCGTCTCAATTTAAAAGACAAAGCCTGCATCATTTACATAGTTTTCAGATCTGCTACTACTGAAGACGCAGCACCGATCGCTCTTTCTTCCACATCTGAATCAGGCCCACAATTTGGTGCAAGATTAATGACTTTCAAGGATACTTTTGTTAAAAGAAAGTAGAAAATACAATATAACATCATTCTCCGTTTATCACTGTACTTCTGAGCAAGATGTTGTTTCGGATCCTGCCTACTGTAATAGGGAGGCAGAAGTTATGCTGGCCAGACTAAGGGACTCATTTGTCAATGAGTTTTATCATAGGCAACAAGTTTTAAAACTAGCCAATCAGCTCCTAACTGACATCTGTTTGAAAAATGACAGTTGGGAGCTGATGGCTTGAGCATTATTTATTATATGCAACGAATTTTAAAACTCATTGCATATGATAAAACTTGTTGATAAATGGGCCCCAGAGTGTGATACTGCGGGCAATTTCAGGTTATTGGTCCAATACTGCAGCATCTGGCACCATAACAAGCCTGTGACTGGCTGGCATTTTAGCTATCAAATTATGTAACTGCAGGATGGCAGCAGACCTCTACCAAGGAGTAAAACAAATAATTGTCTATGTTAAGCAGCAAATTTAAATCCTGAATTTAAGAAAATAACTCACTAATCTTACTGACCATTTTAACTGCTCAATTCCACTGTTACTATGTTGTTAATACACTTTTCAGCCCCTAACACCTGCATTATCCATAAGAATCGTCTGAATGTTTTCTTGAGTCCTTTTTTCCACCACTATGTAAAAAATTTTTGAACAGAGGAAGAACTAATTCTCATGTGTCAGCATATGTTACCAGTGCAACAAATTGCATTGGTAAAAGCTCAATGCATATCACAGTGTCACAGCTGCTGACACTGTAACGTAGCGTTTCGTATGCAGATACACCTGCAGTCGCGCACAGAACATAGGCATACCGCATATCATTTTAATCAGCAGAAGTGGCCTGTGCTATCCATTTGCATTGTTGGGTAAATAAGATGAGTTTAAAGGTAAAAAGTTGCATTGAAAGATGCTCAGCGCTACAGAGTCACACGGTACTCATGTGTAATGCGATTTGTAGCGCACAGAGGATAGATGTATGTGGACACATCTGTCTATATATAGGAAAAAAAAGGGGTGGGGGGCTGGACTGTACATCTGTTGAGACTTCTGTACATCTGTTGAACTAAGAATATTCATAATCAGAACAATTATGATAAACTTTACAATTAACTTGGAGTATAAATAATGTTCTTAGCACATATTTGGCTTGCCCATCTACCCCATCAAGGTGAACCTCATCAGATGGGACCATCACCTCCCTTATACCACCACATTACCACCACATTATATCAATTTATTTAGGAATTACCAATAATAGCGCCCATTCTAATGTAGACAGCAATGCCAGAGACCTGTACTAATTAAAATCACCTAAGGGCAGATTGGAAGAGTTCTATATAAATAAAAGGTGCAATGTCTGTGGTTAGAGGTTTATTAGTAGATGTTGCAGCCACTGGGAGATGAGGGAGAAGCCAAGAAGTGATAGGTTTTCCCTCTTTACAACGTCCAGATGATAGTATAGAGGGTTCTTAGTCCTAAAGTTCTCTTTCCAATAGGACTAAATATGTCCAAAGTGTATGAACAAGACTACTTCAGTAAAGAATCATTTTACCAAATGTATTTTCACTTTATAAAGTATAAAAAATAACGAAGTAGAATGTAGAAGACAGTTTCCATCAATGTAACGCATTTCGTGTGTGACACTGCCCACTTCTTCAGATATGAAAATGTACGGTTAACATGGGTGAAAGGGACATGGACTTTAACTTAAGTATGACGTTTTTCAATCAAACAGTATGGTTTGCTTTTGTTGGACTGTGCGGAGACGTCTGCTCTGCACAAAATCCTGGGCGGGTGTACAGTATAGTGTTTGGGAGATAGCCTTGCAAGTAAACATGGCAACATGTTAGGTGAAAGGAAAGTTTAAATTAGTCCGACTCCAACCATTTTAAGCAGTGCCATTTAACATATACTATATGTTAATTAAAATTTATGATACTGTATTCCACTAAATCATGTTGTATACTTTATAGTTTTATACCGCTATAAAAGACTAAGTTAAACTAAAGCAAAATACACACATTTTAAGTAGCGTTCACACCTTTTAACATATACACATAAAATAAGCTTGTTTAACTTGCTTCAATACATATTTTATTACCGAATGAATGCGTACAGCAGAACTTTAATCAACAATAATACATGTATAAAGCACAACTTTCCCTAGAGAGCTGGAAACAGCAGGCACACTTTACCAAAGTATTATGCAGTCAGACAATGTATAGAAACATAGGTTACAAAATTTTATTTTACTTATAATTATAATCATGCTAAAGAAAACATGCAAACTTTCCCTGCAAGCTCTCGGTGCTGCGTCTTCGGCCGCAGCAGATCTGAGTGCATATGCTAATGCTGCAGGTGGCGTCTTTTGTAAAAAGACACCTACTCCTGGCTTCTCAGATCCACTGGCTGTGTCCGAAGATGCAGCATCGAATCCACAGCACAAACATCACTGGCCCATTGGACATCTGAATAACCCTCAGGTTACTCAGGACAGGATGTCCGGCAAAACTACGCTGCCGAGGCCAGTGAAACTGCGTCCAAGGACGCAGCGGTGGATTCAGATTCCAGAAAACAGGTTGATACATCCCCGTTTTCTAGGACACTCCCTGTTGCCGCCCCCCACTGCCAGCAGCATGCCAACCATACTGCGGCTTACGGAGCACAGCGACAGACGTTGCAGCTGTATGGAGACACATGCGCACTGCGTCTCTAATGCATGTGCAGTCCTCTAACCACCGGCAAACCGTGTCCACCACTGAATCAGCCCCTCAAGACTATTATCTCTGCCTGACTATTTGTCCTTCTGAACGGGAAGGTGATGTATAAGAAACCTGTGTCTCTCCAGCAGCTGTTGAAGAGAAATCAAGTTCACTATCAACTGATGGCACTTTGTTTATGATTTACATTACAGTTGCTTGAAAGCAAATATCATTAGATTTCATTATTTTGAAGTATACACACGATAAGTTCTGCCAATCTGATAAACGCTCTGATCAGGCAGAGCGATTATTGGACCGGTGTGTACCCATACACACTAAAGCTGCATACACACGTAAAGATTTTCTGTCCAAACATCCAACTAGTTGATTGGTTGGAATGAAAATCTGGTAATGTATGGGAGTAACTGATGATCAGCAATTTGCTCCTAAATGCCAGAAAACAGATGAAAACGGTCGTCAGACAAGTTTGTTAAATGTTTGATCTAAACAATTTGTTCAAACAACAGTTTTTGTCCATTTTCCGGCATTTGGGAGCAAATTGCTGATTGTCATTTGCTTTCATACCTTACCAGATTTTCATTCCAACCAACCAACTAGTTGGATGGTTGGACAGAGAATCTTTACGTGTGTATGCAGCTTAAGCAATTTCTTGCTAAGTGTGCATTTACTCCAGGATCTCTTCAATGGGATCATGAGGTCAGGTATGACATAGCGTGTGCAGCACATCAGATCTCTTTAAATATACATCTCAGACATATAATACACACACTATACTTATTTAAAAAATATTTCCTTTATGCTAGCAAAAGGAAGAGTCTTGGCTAAAAGGAAGCATAAGATGTTGTCTAAAAAAATGATATAGCCAAGCATATGTGCACCCGGGTGCATGGCAAAGACAGTCACTGTGCCAGAATCATTGCAATCTTCTGTACTTGCACCATCTTTCAGAAGACATTGCCACCCCCTCCCCCACCCACCCCATCCCCATCCCCATTTGTTAAAGCATCTCTCTATATAGTCTATCTGGCTACTTTTAAACATGAAAAAATTTCAACTTGAGCTTGAACAAATGGAAACAAAACAACAGTATATAGGCAAAAGTTTTCTGTATACAGTATGACAATTCTCTTTAGGTTTAGAAATAGCAGATTTCACAAACTTTCATACACGTCTTCACTGAATTGCTAACGTAGAAAATAATGAGCCATTTTTACGAGGAAATACACAAATATAATACATAAATATACATAAACGACAAAAGTATAAACCTATTTAAAATGTGTGCAATGGAATATGCTGTTACTAGATTAGTAAATGTTAATAAATAAACAGGAAGATTTCACAGACGATGTGATTCATTATCACATTAATAAAACAATATACTAATAAAATAGAATAAAAGTAATAAAAATATTGTTATTCTATAATAGATTTAGAGATAAATGAACATTGCTAGGATATGGTTTACATTACAATCATATTTTACATCTCTGCAGAACAGAAAATGTACAAATAAACTAAATTTACAAATATAATATTCAAGTAGTAATGCTGCAAATACAATACTAATACAAAACAAAATAGATTTTTACATGAATTTGCATATTGCTATCCTATTTTTCATATATTTAAGTATGAAAGAAAGAGAAAGGGAGGTTGAAGATAGAAATTGGAAGATCTTTACAGTTCACATCATTTCACTGTGAAAATAATTTAGTTGTGTAAAGTTTTGCAGAAAGCACTTAAGATTGGCTGTCTGGTGAAGTGGAGTCTCATTGTTCTTGGCTATAGTTACTATACATCAGTCTACATAGTATGCAAGTAATGCATACTATGTGAAAAAAACTTTTTCCCCTTAGATTTCAACTGTATTTTCTGTATGTCTTTTTTTCTTGCTTTCCATGCCATATATCCTAACTGTGTCTAATTTTCTTGTGACATTTTTGACCAAAGAAAGATTTATCTCTAGAAATATTAGTCCATGGAAATGCCCTATATTGCTCTGAAAGTGACATCTCTACAGAAACATGAATGTTATGCTCTATATTTGATGCAATTCTCAGGATCTTTTCAGATCTTCAGTTTTTATATTGATATTTTTTTATGGTATTTATGGTGCAAAAATTCATATTAAAATAAAGATCAATAAACATGTCTCCATGGGAACGCCTACCGTCTGGGGCCGGCCCCACTGACATCACTAGTGATGTCAGTGGGAATGCTTTTGGCTCTCATAGAGCCAAAAGCACTCCAGGGCTTGTGGCAACGAGACCCTACCGCAAGGGTCTCGTCGCAAGCCAGATGGTCGCGATGGTCTTGACCATCGTGACCATCACTTTGGCCACTCGCTATAGCTGTGGGTGGTCACCCACAGCTATGCGAGTGGCCAGGAGGCCGCTCTTAAATTCAGAGGGACGGCCCTGATTCAGAGCGAGCGCTCTGTCAGAGCGTCCGGCTCTGAATCAGGGCCTTTGTCTTTGGAAATTATTATAAAATGTTGGCAACTATTTTATTTAAGCACTTTGGCAACTTGTAGCAAAAAATTCTAAGAAAGTGAAACATGTATGGATTACAATTGACAAATATTAAAATGTTACAATAAGGTGGAAACATACTGGGAAATTAGAACTGCTTGCACCTGTAAGATAACATACAGAAAACGAAAGAAAAAAAAATGTGATCCGTACATAGGGCCCTATTCAGTGATGTGCGCCAATGTCGCTGTAGCTGCGAATTTGTACATAGCAACTGTGCAAAAATATGCAAATGTCGCAGCCACCAGAATTTGTATGGAGACTCCCACCAGCGACTGCATACAAAGATGTAACATCGGTCACAGATCAGAACATTATCGGACTTCTGAATCATGTGATCCAATTGTTACTGTGTATGGATTGCAGTCATGGGCAGATATATGTCCTGAAAAACAGTTTAAAAAAACCCGTTTTTCACTTTCCCTCCTCATTGACGCCCACAAACGGTCCTTACCTGTCAATCAATTTGCAAATAAATACTCTTTACGAGCGACAATAAAACTGAAACTTGACTCATGCGCTGTGCGACTAAGCAACGTGCAGATCACTGATAATCGCTCAACTGGTAAACATCGGCATATTGTTCATCTCAGAATCAGGCCCATAGTCTGATGTTTAAATCAGATTATTTAGAGCAGTAATTATTATCCTTTATTTATATAGCACCACCATTTAGACAATTATTAATAAAAATAGCTAACGCCATACAGAGAACATTTCCCTCTATCCTACTGGAGCTTACACTCTAAGGGGGAGATGTACCAAACCTTCTAAAGAGATAAAATGGAGATATTACCCAAAGTAACCAATCAACTTCTACCGTACTTGTCATTTCTTAAAAGACCTAAGACTGTGCTAGATAAATGATAATTAGAAGCTGATTGGTTGCTGCGCCCAACTTCTCTACTTTATATTTCTCACTAAGGGCTCTATTTACTACAATCCGCATTGGTAATGCAGATTGTAGTGTGATATTACCGACTGAATTCGCATTGCGAATTCCGGCAATATCACAGGGATTTACTACAAATCCCTTACAGGGACAGAGCTTGTGATAAAGCTCTGTCCCTGCGAATCCCCTTCGGAGCCTTATCACGGTATTTTCGCAAAAAATACCGTGATTAAGTGCCCGCGCATGCGCCGACCGCCCGCCGCTGCTACCCCCCCACCGGCGCTAAGCCCCGACCCCGGTGCTAAGCCCCGCCCCCCGCAATCACGGACCCCCCGTGACCCCCCCTCCCCCCCCGCGACTCCCCCTCCCTTACTTACACTTACCTGCATGCTCCAGGCCTCCGGTGATGTTCTCCATTCCTCCGGTCAGGTGATCTCCCATACTGCACTGGGACCCGATCGCCTGATGACCGGGCCGCAGTGCACTGTGGGAGACCAGCTGACCGGAGGGGAGTCATCACCGGAGGCCCGATCACCGGTCCCTGGAGTCAGGTAAGTATTTTTTTTTTTTTTAACAGTAATCAGCTTGCGGTCTGTTTAGACCACACAGCTGATTACAGGGACCGACTCCCGGCTCTGCTCTCCCCGTTAGAGCAGGGCAGGAGGCCAGTAACCGGGAGAAACCCTGGATAACGCCACCTCCAGGTGGCGTTATTATCACAGGGCTTTCCACGATATTTTTTTCACATTTATTTTTATTAACTCTGGTCGGATCACTTTTCCCATTACAATTATGGGAAATGCGATCTGCTTTACTAAAAATAAGTGATACTTAGGGGTTGGAGTATCACCCTTTTTCACTTTATTTTAGTAAAAATAATGTTAATAAATAGAGCCCTATGGGCCGTATTCAATTAGCGGCGATAATATCGCACCCGCCATAATTTAGTGCACTTTTATAGTGAGAAACAGGACAAAAGTTTTCTCCATCTCAGATCTGGGGAAAAAAATGCAAAATCCCTATTTTTGCCTTAAAAACAGTTAAATAAAAAAAAATAATAATAAAAAACGACTGCTGCGGCCATGTACGATGTTCAAAACACTTGTTGAATCCATACGGCACCCCTCGTTTTTCGACAAAGTACTCAACTTACAAAAAACTTTTTGTGGTAAAACAAAGAGGGGGGGGTGTCCAAACAAAGGGTTCTGAAATAAAAAACATTTTTATGCAAAAATAGGGATTTTGCATTTTTTTTTCTCCAGGTTTCTCCTGTTGCTCACTATATAAGTGCAATAAATTATCGTGGGTGTGATAAAAATCAGCCAATATTATCGCCCTGGCGATATTGCCGCTAATAAAATACGGCCCTAAGTTCCTTAACACACACTATGGTCCATTGTTTGGTCAGCAGCCAATTAACCTACTACTGTGTTTTGGGGGTATGGGAGGAAACCGGGGTACCTGAAGGAAAGCCATGCAAACAATGGTAGAACTTATTTTTCCAAGTACAAGGCAATAGTAGGAAATCGGAGTCATGACCCCAGTTCTGTGAGGCAGCTACGCTAACCACTGTGTTGTCAGTAACTGGACCCATAATATCCAACCAGATAGCCTGCACCAGTGCTTCTAAAGCCAGGTTAAACTTAAGGAGAGAAAGAAGGCATTCTATCTAGGTGCACCAGGCAACGCAGACAGGACAGGGATGGGTGTTGTAGAATTTAAGTTGTGCCCAGGGCTGGATTAAGGCTTGTGGGGGCCCCAGGGTAACTAAGCTGCGGGGGGCCCCTTCAAGCCACACAGAGTCGAGCCCAGCCGTGCCCCCAGTAGCAGTCTGCCCCGGCAGTGTCCCCAGTAGCAGTCCCCCCTCAACAGTGGTCCCCCCAGGGGTACCCCTAGTAGTAATTCCCCTCTATGCTGTGTCCCCCAGTAGTGGTCCCACCAGTGTGCTGTGCCCCCAGTAGTAGTGCCCCCAGCAGTGCCCCTAGTAGTACCCCCAGCAGTGCCCCTAGTAATCCCCCCAGCAGTGCCCCTAGTAGTCCTCCCAGTAATCCCCTCCACAGTGCCCCTTGTAGTACCCCCTGCAGTGCCCCTAGTAGTAGTAGTACCCCCCATCAGTGCCCCTTGTAGTACCCCCTGCAGTGCCCCTAGTAGTAGTACCCCCCCAGCAGTGCCCTTTGCAGTACCTCCTGCAGTGCTCCTAGTAGTAGTACCCCTTGCAGTGCCCCTAGTAGTAGTACCCCCTGCAGTGCCCCTAGTAACCCCCCCCCCAGACACACACACACAAAAAACAACAACTTCCATTTACCTTAATCCCCGCTCTGTCGTCTGCTCCTCCGTCTGGCGTCTTCCCAGGCCGGCCCGCTCTGCATGGTGGGAGAGATGTCAAGGCGTCTCTCCCATCAGCCACTGCGGGAGCCAGAAGACGGAGGCTCCGGCGGTGGGAGCAGCAGCCGATGAGAGTCTGACAGAGTCTCAGCGGCTGCTAAAACAAACACTCAGCTGCCGGCACCGGCGGCTGTGTGTTTGTGCTGTGTAGTGCGGACGGCACTTTATTATTATTATTACCAGTTATTTATATAGCGCACACATATTCCGCAGCGCTTTTACAGAGAATATTCGGCCATTCACATCAGTCCCTGCCCCAGTGGAGCTTACAGTCTATATTCCCTACCACATGCACATGCACATACACACACTAGGGGTAATTTTTGTTAGGAGCCAATTAACCTACCAGTATATTTTTGGAGTGTGGGAGGAAACCGGAGTACCCGGAGGAAACCCACGCAAGCACAGGGAGAATATACAAACTCCACACAGTCAGGGCCATAGTGGGTATCGAACCAACGACCTCAGTGCTGTGAGGCAGTAATGCTACCATTACACCATCTGTGCTGCCCACTTATGTGCCGTCCACACTACCGCCCTTCCCCAAGCTGATGCAGCAGCACTGACTGTGCTGCTGCATGCAGTAGAATGGGCGCAGCTGCAGAGCGCCCTCCACCCGGGAACAGGTGCCGCCGGCACCTGTTTTCGGCAGGGTCACACCGACCCTGTGTGGGGGCCCAGGGACGACCGCCCCTGTCGCCCCCCCCCTTAATCCAGCCCTGGTTGTGCCGCTATGTAAAGCCTGAATTTCTTCCATAGAAACGCAATTCCTGACTATCTGGATTCTGCAGCAAGTGTACGAGCGGTCAGCTGACGTACACACAGTATGAAGGACAGATATAGCTGCAGATATATCTGCCATCGGCTGTGCTGCACAGCTGACGCAATATGTCTGAA
This sequence comes from Taudactylus pleione, assembly GCA_031769625.1. Classification (NCBI taxonomy): domain Eukaryota; kingdom Metazoa; phylum Chordata; class Amphibia; order Anura; family Myobatrachidae; genus Taudactylus; species Taudactylus pleione. Next base: position 16,406,711 of record JAUIMM010000178.1, read on the forward strand.
TGTTGTCAGACATATTGTTTGTACACACAGGCCCGCCAAGAGCAGCGTCGGGCCCAGGTAAAAGGGGCGTGGCCTAATTGCAGCAGGCATGGTCACGCCCCCTTCGGTAAAGGAAAAAAAAAAACAGTTTTGCAGCACCGCGAAGTGCTCTGAGTCCCCTCAGCCCGGCACATAACCAGTGGGGGGTGCGATCAGCTTGATCGCTTCCCGCACAGGCATAGGAGACTGCTGTGGGTGCTTCTTAGCAGCCAAGAGCAGTCTCCCAGTGCAGCCCGGCACACAGCAGCGTGTGCTGGGCTGCTGTGATGTAAGAGGGGAGGGGAAACGGTGCCAGACCCAGGCCCCCGCTGGGCCCCTTTAGCAAGCCCGGGCCCGGGTAATTAGTACCCGCTCCCCCCCCCTCTCGGTGCCCCTGTGTACAGACTGGCCAACGTGCATACGATATATCAGCCGTCCAATGATAAGTCGGCCAGTGTGTACCCAGCATAAGCTTATCAAAAGAGCCCAACCCATTGTTGTGTGAGAGTGAAAGATAATGCGAGTTGATAGCTTTAAGAATGTATTGATGGATTGGTAGTATCAAGTTTGCCTATAGGCTACTAATAGATTACATGTCAGATTGGTACCACCTAGAGGCGGATATAGAAATGCAGAGCAATGAGAGCAGACTGCGCACGCTCAGAAATGGGCACATCTATACTTACAACTGAACAGACAGAACTGGGCGCTCTCAGTGAGGGAAAGTTCAGTGAGAGAGAATTCACACAAATGTGTCCCAAGCATTTCTGGACCTAAGCAAAAATATGCCTGTTGTATAGAGCAAGAGCAGGAACAAGTGCTCGCTGATGATGATAATGATGACATGCAAACCAAAGGCACATGCACATGATTCTGCATATGGGAAAATATGTTTTGCGTTTTATTTAGCAATGTTTGCCCGAATAACTTCCAACTCCACATCAGCCCCATCATGTCTAATCTATACAAAATTAATAAATGTAAATAGATTTAGGTTCGTCTGGCAAAGTGTAATGCATTTATATGGATACAGAATCAATGAGATGTGAATATGAAGGAATTTCTATACGTTAATGCCCTGCTGTAGGATTTCATCATTTGAGGCTGCCAGATAGTGAAATGATGTGCAATGTATTTACAGAACATCACCAACAGGACATCAGGTTTGGGACTGTTTACCGGTTTAAGGCCAGGTATTTTTGGGCACTGGACCTGATTCAGACCTGCTCGCTAGATGCGTATGCAAATTCTGCAAAGGCAGGCGATCGCACGGTAAGGCATTAGCAAGCCCACTATGTCTTGGCGTGCGATAGCTTTGTGTATGCAGACGCCTACCAGCCTGTATTAAGATGCCCACTTGAGCATGTAATCTCCAGGAAGTGTATGCAACCATCGGTAACATCGAGTACCATCAGATGTATTTGCAATGCTTGTGGTTGACCATACCCTACCGCAAGCACTGCGAGCGCTTCAGTGTAAAATTCAGCCAAGTGACGTGTACTATGACGCTTCCTCTTAATTATGTATGCCTTTGAAACGGCGTGAAGACGCTCAGGCACGCCTGCGTTCTCACCTCCACTCCCCAGTTTCTAGTGGCCAGCCCCTGTCACCATCCACAAACGGCTTCTCCTGTCACTCACTCAGCAGGACTGTCTATGCGCAGCGAGCGAACGCTTCTCAATCATTCACACTGGTTTGCGCACGCGCACTGGGATGCGTAGGCATGTGCACAATGCAAATATCTGCAATCTGCGTGCGAACGCTACTTCCTAGAGAGCAGGTCTGAATCAGGCCCGCTGTGCTTGCATTTCTAAAAGTACGTTGAGTAATAAATATAATGCATGCCAAATACAATGCCAGTGGGTGTAGTGACAACTTAAACACTGGGCTATACTTGGTATTTGAGGATATGAGCCTGTTTCAGAGGTGCACGCAAATCCCATCGTGACTTTGATTTTTTTATGCAGCGCTTCTGCGAAAATATGATAATGATTTAGCTGATGTTTTGTGCACCGAGATGCTCACCTCTGACATCTCACATCCGCCTCTTGCATACAAAAGACAAAAACATCGGGAACATCTGAGCAACTCTATGACGCTGGGGCCTCTGTGTATGAATTTGCTGAGGCTCACTAAGGCACACCCAGAAAACGGTCCCAACACGTCTGCATTTTTGTAGCTCTGCCACTCAGTTACTTCACGCAAATGCTGATGACTTGTCACTAACTTTGCGAAAAAAGGCCTGGTGTGACCACCGTCTCTAACCCATTGCCACAGGTGCGTAGTGCTGCTTTAGTGCATGCACAGTAGCAAGAAAATTAAAATAAATTACTCCACTGCATCTGCCATCAATACTGCATCCACCGCTGAATCATGCCCTATGTCCCTAATGAGCATGCGTAACACTTCTGAAGCACAATCGCCCTCCCCTCGTCCTAAAACACCTTGACTTGCTGCACTCACCAGAGGCAGTTAACTCTGCTACATGCAAAGTCCATATATAAACATGCTTCTCAACTTTTTGTGAGTTGGGATAAACATGCCAACTGTAGGACAGTGGCACAGTCACCTCAAATCCGGAGAAACATGTGGGCAGTAATGGGGGCGGGGGCAGACGGGTAAGGTCACTAAGCCCCACCCCCTCACTGTAAATTACCACAAATACTGCATATTTAACTTAACTAGGGGGCGTGGCCAAATGGCACGATTCTTATAGAAACGCATCATTAAGCTTCGCCCCCTACTGGCCTGACCGGTCCCCAGGAAAATCCTCCTATTCTGCCCACTTCACTAGGAAGTGGGCAGAATGCAGGAGAAGTGCCTACTCGGGGGTGCGGGGGGTTACCCGAAAAATCTGGAGCCTCAGTTCCCGGGAGAGTGGGCAAGTATGCCCTTACTGTAATTTCCACTAAATAAATGCTTAGTTTTAATTTTCCAAACTCTAATATGGATTTCTGTTTATTGGTTCACTTTATCATCACAGAAGTCTGCAGAGGCAAGTGAGCCTATGCTTCTGTAACTTATGCTGGGCATACACTGACAGATAAAATGGCTGTCGGTCTGGCACACAGTGTATCTGGCAGCCTGACACCCAGCCGATGTCATAGACATACACTGTAAGATATGTCAGAGTGTATGGCACCAGATATATGGCTTCCCTCTCCCTAGAGAGGAGACATTTCCCCCAGAGGTGTATTTATAATGGGTGCACACGGGCCCCAGGGTCCAGGGGGGCCAACACATTTTCCCGCTCTTAGTGCATGCGCAGTATGGAAAAAACGGTAAAATGGCTGCTGTATCATTTTCCTGGTGACCTGCACATGCGCTGTAGACTCATACTAGTGCCAAGAGTCTACTGCTGCGGCACTGCGCTCAGTGCGCTGCCGGCCGCCAGAGAGAGAAAGGGGCATACACTGCTCAATCTGGCTGACTTGCAACTTCAAAATATCACATCAGACAGACCTGATGGACAGTTCAGCATGCCCAACCGATCTACATTTCCAGATTGGTTGTGCGTATACACAATACAGTTATCTGGTGGATCGCCCTTAACATTGTATAGTGTATGCCCAGCAACACACATACTGTGCTATGACTTATGAACCAACATAATAATCCAAAACATTTCTAGACGTGCAATAAAAAAGGCTTCATACTCAACAGTGCTGGGGCTTTGGGTTGGATTCTGACCGGAGGGCTAATTGCATAGACATTGTCTGTTCTCCCCATGTTTGCGTGGGTTTCCTCCAGATGATCCAGTTTCCTCCCATGAGCCAAACACATACTATCCACTGGGGCAGGAACTGACGTGTCTGAATACAGTCTTTGATTGTACAGTGCTATGGAATATGGTGGTGCTATATAAATAAAGGATAACAACAATAATTTATCATATGACTGTAAAAAGTGTAGTTCGTACACCATTCCATAGATATACCCTTTAGACTAAGTAGCTAATCTGAGTTGTTTTACAAGTGAGCACATTAATTTATTTCTAAAAAAAAAAAATAACAATAATATTTATTATAACAACAACAACAACAACAACACATACATACCTGAGAGTATGTTAGATAATGCAACCTATCTTTAAAACACTAAGTGACATTTAGGGTTACTAAATGGTTTACAATAAGAGAATAGTTGCCCTTTGAGAGAACCTTACACTGAGATGACTGTTATAAAGCTGTGGTGTCCTGTACGCTTTCCTAGTCATATTACAGGCTGAATCACTTGCTTGATAAGCCACCTTCTAACCCTGTTTTGTTTTTTATTCCTGTGACATCATATGGATTATTTTTTTACAACATACACTGGTGTGACATTACAAACACTTCCAAACAAACTGGCAACTCTGCGGCTTTGCAAAGTATTTTTGTCATCTAATCCATATTTAACAAAGGGATGGAGGCTGCATTTTAGATACCCTGTAAATAGACTATAATTAGAGTTTCAGCTCTGTGCAAATGCATTTTAAGTCTTGTACGCCAGGAGTTCCTTCCATTCAGTACATGCGGTACTCAGCTTGCCAGGGGTGTTAATGGCAGATGGCAGCATCCCACTGTGGAACGACTACTAAGCCACATGCCATTTGGTGAGTTAAATCAACATCAATTTATCAGTAACAGAATCGGAAGGATGATTCAAATGCTGATTGTCAGATTAAAGATAAAAGGGAACCATGAGGGATATTTGTACATGAGATCCTAAAAGTAGTGTAATAAACCCATGAATACTGATATATTGATCAGAAATTAAAGGTAACATATGGAGTCATTTTTTATTATTACTATTATTATTATTATTATTATTATTAATAATTTGTATAGCACTTTTCTCCAATAGGATTCAAGGCGCTTTACAGATAGATGGAGGTCACTGCAGAAAAATAAAAAAAGTCGCCCCAACACTTTATTCTGTCACATGGTTTAAGGCTCCATTAGTGCAATACTCGGATATCAGTATACAACGTTGACCAACCAAAGTTTCACACAGTCCTGATTATGATCAGGATCTCTGGTCATTTGGGCCCAAGCATGCAGTAAAATAAAAAAAAATTATGTGGAGAATGAGAAATTGTTTCTTCAAATAGTTGCTTTTATGGCCATATTAATAAATCAATGAGCCAAAAAAAAGGAGTACTTTATATTTAACCTCCTCCAAAAGTAATACCACTGCCCATGTTTCTTGCTTCCCCAGCTGTACAGAGCTCTACTTAAAAAGTATGGTATTATAGGAAAACATGATTTCCCACACAAAAGCTGTACCCATACTGGTAATACAGTCATGGGAATATCTGCATGGCTAACAGAGAAAATTGCTTGCCCCATCTTTCAGTCTCTGTAAGAAAACATTATAATAGCACTAGTACAATGTAATTAATTTTGTTGCAATCATTTCATGGTCTCAGCCCCAGCCACTTCCAACCTTCTGCTCTAGAAAGTGGTAGAGGGTTCGGTAATTTAAACTGCCAGCCAAAGTCCGTGGTTAAGTAGCCAGAAAATGTATTACAATTTCATAGCTTATTGTTCATTTAAGATTAAGATTTGACTTCAAGTGTTATTTTCTGTATACCTAACTCCAATATTAACGCATTGTTTTTTGCTCTGGGTGAAGATACAAGAAATGCTGCCCATGTATGCTGTAATATTGCAACTGATTACATTGATTATGGCCTGAAAACGACCATGCTAACAGAAGGCAATACCACCCAAGTCTAAAGACAATTGTAGCATGATTATAGGGCATGTACATAAGTCAGAAACGTAAAGCAGATGGACCCAACCAGCCAGGATGTGTGGCATTCTGACCAACCTACAGGCTCTGATGACACCATAAGTGATCTAGCTACTCTGCCCAAGGTACCAAACAGCTGGATTTCTTAAAACCCAGTGGTGGAACTACTGCATTGCAAGGAATACAAGGCTATAGGTCTAGACAAGAGTGGGGTCATGTAGCAGCTGCACTCCATGTAATTCCACCACTCTCTGCACCCTATATCATATCAGCACTCAGCCAATTGCAATGAAAAGAAACGGGTTCACTGCACACATGTGTAGCTTAGAAGATGAGAGTGGAGGCTGTGGTAAGACAAACTGCAAAACTGGACCCCCAATCTAAATTTTGCTATGGGGCAGTGATGTTATGCTCTGTTTTTGATTACACCTTAATCTCAGAGCAACATGATCGGCCCTTGTGAGGCCAGCATAAAAGATCCAGTAAAAAAAGTTTCTCTGACAGTAACATACAGTAAATACATATATATATTTCCTACTGCCCTTCTATGGAAAGGTATGAAAAGAAGACGTGGACAGAGGTTAATTCTCATCATCAAGTAGGCTGGGCAAGACATGCAATGCTCATCACACCCCTGTTCAGCCGCACATTGTGGAGGGACGTGATGGAATATTTTGACTAATTCCCATCCACTTTGCAGGACAGTCTATGGGTTGTTATTAGAGATTTAAAGGCAAATATTTGTATTAATAAGCAGATAATTGATAATAGTATGAATGGAAATCCATTACATTTTTATAAAGAAAATATAATCCTTCTGTCTTTACACCATAATATACCAGTATGTATAGCAGCCAAAAATTAATTCTGGGTGGACATCCATTACTGAATCTGGAAGCTTTGTCCATCATGTAATCTGATCATGACAATGACCAATAGAATGGTAGAAGTGTGCCAATTTATATCCAACTCATACACCATTGGACCAATATGAAAATAGTTTCAATCAGGCATATTTTTCTGTGGTCAGAGTATATGCAACTCCACATATATTATATATTCTGTAATTCACAAGTCTGTACATTTATGTGCCCTGTAAAGGGGTGACAGTACAGTTTATAATTTAAATAACCATTAGATCTAGGGTATAGGAGCTCCAAACAGCTGTAGCCTTGTTCTGCATTAGCCTTTGGCTAATCGTGGTAAGACTGGACATCTATGGCGGGTACACACTAGACTATGTGTGTAGCCAGCGACGGCATAATAGATCGGGTGTCCATACACACTGCATGATATGGTGTACGACCGCCTGATATATCGTTCCCCCACTGCTTCCAGAAGCATGGTGATGGGCGCCGGATCTGCCTGCACTGCAGGCAGATCTGATACGATGAACGGCGTACAGGAGCGCGCAATATTGCATACACACTTGACAATGTGGACGATTTGTCGTTCTGATTTGCCTCAAATGACAAATTGTCCAATATATCGTCTAGTGTGTAACCAGCTTCATAATTTTCATAATAAATAGTTATACTATGTAGCAAACATTTACCAGAAACCGCAGCTCATATAATGTAAATTGCTGAGTTGCAAAAACTTAAGTGGTACTGTATACAAACGTGAAGCAAAGTTATACATGTGACGGCCAGGGCTTCACAAAGGATATCCGCGATTATTACTCACTAGGCGCAGTATTTCTGACATTTCTTTTGAAGTCATATCAGATAAAGATGGATTCCCAACTGAGACCCAGCATTGTTCCTCAAAACAAATACTGATTAGTCTCCCATATTTGTGGTGACAGTAGCACATCCATAGACATCTGACAGCTGGAATAGGCAGTGAAACACTTATATAAAGTGGTGTGCCTGTGCCTTTTATAACTTTACAACTTAGGCCTAAAGGACTGGGGGAATAGACCATATATGAAGGAGACATTCTACATTCCTGATGTCTATACTTTGGGAAGATTTTCCCATCACGTTGCAGAAACATTACAGACTCGCTGTTCAGTTTGAGACACAAACCTTTAGCTATATTTCCAGATTGCACCGAGAAGCAGACTAGCAACAGAATAAGGTTTGTTTTTCTTTTGATCCACAAGTTATTTCATGGGTGAAAGACAGTGAAAGACTCTACCTTACATAAATAGATCACTGCATGAAGCGTAAAGATCCAGGGAACCTAAATAAGTATTTTTTTAAGGAAACCAGTACACACTAGTATAGCCATAATATATACAACACAAATTAAAGTGAATGTGATTGGGCAATAGGAAACTTATCAACTCTTTACAGTTACCACTATAAAATGATAGTAGACTAATTTTAAACTTGGCTCTAGTGAATGTTATCTAAACCTTGTTCAACACTTTGCTTAGGTTGAAGCCCTTGTACTATGTTGTATGAATATATAATTTATTTAATATTTTATAGATGCACAGATTGGTACTTTTCAAAGAGTCAGTTTGATACCTATGTAACTAAAAGTTATTACAAACTTTTACTGTGTAATAATAACAATAAAAAATAATAATTGTTACATTTATGGTACAGCTAGGATAGCAAAACCCTGTATATGCAAAAAATAACTAACTTGATATAAGTGTAAGAAACTGTGCAAACTGTTACAAAAAATGCCATAAGGAACAAAATTACATGAAAGCTAAATATTTTTCATTTGTTTTTTTCCCACAGGAAACTAAAGCTTATTACATGTACAACCTAAATTACCTACAATGCATGTAACCCAGAATTCTTGATATTACCCCCCCAAAAAGAAATAACTTCAAAAGTGTGCATACTGGTCTAAACTATTATTATTGTAGGTAAACGAATCACCGTGAAACTTGTAGGTAGTGAGTGCAAATCGCCCCAAAGTCTTTTCTCCCCATCCCACGTGACTTGGTGTCCTCACACCCAGCACTGCCTTGTAGTGCACCACTCACACTCTGACCTGCCACACAGCCACTAGTGAGAATAGATGAAACTATCGCTAGTGACGTGGAACTTGGGATCCCCTGAAGGGTAACATAAGTTTGGACGTCCAGTACAAGTGTGAAGGTTACAGATAGAGAGATGTCAGTGTGGTGTGATTCTCCCTGCACACGGGGGGTTACGTGACACTAGTGGGGTTGGTACGTGAAACAACTGCCTCATCCACAAACCTCTGTCCTCTCCAAGGTCAGCGCTCTTGTTATATTCATACTCGAAGAGATAGTCGAAGTCCAGCTCCGGGTCCTCCCCTGGTGCGCTCATGTCTCCCCGGCGCCGTGCAGTCAGTGTCCGTGTGCTGCTGCTCGCTCCTCCTCGCTGTGGGGACCTGTTGCTGAGGCTGCTGCTGCTGCTGGTCCCTCCTCCTCCTCCCTACTGTCTGTAGTGTAATAAAGTCCGCTCTCCAGCAGAGCTCCTCCTGCGTGTGACTGGCACAGACCTACTACTGCTCTCTCTTCCTCTGTATCTCCTCAGTGCGGCCGTGCCCCCCAGGCTGTGCCACTCTCTCACCAGCTTGTTCTGCCCCTTTATCTTATCGGTCTCTTCAGCTGCCCTATCTCACACACTCCAGATTATATGCATGTCTCACCAAGGACTAGTTATTATCTCACTGTCTGTGTCCACTGCCCTGTGTATCAAACACTGGGCAAGCCCACCCTCGCTACTGCCCTCACCCGTGATGCCACCTGCTGGTACCTGGGATGTCAGAGTGGCGTTGGGCACGGAGCTGTCTGGTTCTGAGCTATCTCTGCCTGTAACCTAGATCTTTTTATGGTTCCCAGCCCCTAGCATCCCCTGCCCCCTCACCCTCCCAATGTTGATGTTTCCGGGCTAGTATAAACACAGAGATCTGCCGTGCTGCTTCAGCTGGATTCCCTGGGCTAAAATAAACCTGTCAGCCCATGGAGCACATGGTATATACTAAGCAAGCCATATACCCCCCTGCACCAAGGCCTCATCTCTGTGACAAGAGCATACTGTCACCCTGGGATCCTTAAACAACTGCTAATTAGTTTACCCAAGCTACAATAAGCCTGTCTTCACGAGGCAGTGTAAATTAGGGTCATATTACACTGACAAGAGTCTCCATACATTTAACAAGTACCTGGCTGGACACTATGACAGTCTGAAATTATATTATATTGTTATATAATATAGCTTCTACATTACCTGAAGTTGCATGCTTCCCCCAAAAATATTTGGAGAAAAGTAAATGAGACGTTTGTTTAGCGAATAAGGCAGTACATAAGCAGAAGAAAGCAGTGTATATAAAAATATATCAGATTTGCTATGTACCCTAGCACCCCACAAGTGTTTGTGTTTAGTTGTAGCACCCACTAGTGCTAAAGAACGAATCTCACAGCTCTGCTGAGAGGACATCCCTAATACTCATTACACTTCTCATGGAGATGCTGCCAGGCTGCAAAATATTACTACTGCCCGGCTGGAGGAGCCGCTGCTACTCGCTGTTATCAAGAGGAATGTATAAACCTCATAGATATAACCTATAACAAAATATATATATATATATATATATATATATATATATATATATATGCAAACCAAGGTATTTTATTACTATGACAGTCTGCTAATTACCTTTGTAAAACACACACACACACACACGCACACTACTGCATTTGCAAATCTTTACATTGAAAGTGAAAATGTAACAGATTTGTTACACTTGAAGATTGAAACATTGTTCTATTAGCTTCTCCTTGGACACACCACCCTCCCTGTAACTGAGAGACTGAGGCATTCGCCTAACTATGTACAGTAACCTACTGCCTTATATAGTTACCTGATGTGTGACTGGACTGTATATGTATATTGTTAGCTTACACATTGACAGCAGTGTCTCTTGCAGAGAGTGTGTTTATCTTGAGTCTTAAAAGCGCTTAAAGAAGATATTGTAATATATACTCCCTATTACACTGTAGTAGTTCTAGTTTAAACACAGGCCCAAAGTCCGGTGGGAGGTCAAACTGTTATCTTAGCAAACCGTTACACATGAGTGTGTCAGTGCTGGATATAGTATGTATGAAGCAAGTAACATTTTGTGTAGAACTGGAGTGATCCCTTAGTTATATATCATAATGGCACATTCACACTGTTGCAGTACATTTGGCGACTCGTAGCACAAGGTATAGCATAAAGTGGAATTCTGAATTATTCCAAAATAGATTATACTCTTATAAATATTATTACCTTTATATCTCCCAGTAAGAATTACGTTACCGTGCATAATAAACGCACAACAAAATAAGAATATCTTGTAAATATTAAACGATGACTGCATTAAAACTTTAGATATGTGTTAGTTGGCAGTACTGTTTGTTGACAAGCAGCCACTCGATTGAATAATATACTTATTTTTACTGAAAATTCAACATCGAGACTCGTGCATCCCTTTAAAAAGTTAATTACCTGCCTTAGTTTATTAGAAGTACCTTCCAAGTATAACTTTATACGTTAAAATAGGTATTTGTCAAATAATCGTCTCCTTCAATACATTGGTAAATTGCAATGGCTTTGTTGCATCCGATACTTATTTTTTATAGCAGTTGGTATTGGTTCAATTAATGATGCGCCCAACATCTGAATACATGTTTTAAGCAATTACAATAGGTTTAAACAATGATGCACTGAACCAATGTGTGAACAGCAAATCGTATTCGGGTAGGAATTTGAGGTGGATTAATCCAATATAGCATGAAAATAACTATTTTGAAACGTTACTGTTTCAAACTCATTAGAAAATATATTACTACAAGTGATATATATTCCATTTACACATACTGACAGATATTTAGATAATATTTACTCAAAGCAGAGCAATACAAATCTGAAGAGAGTAACCCGAGGACATGTCCCATCATTTATTTTAACTGCTATTATATCTGGCCTCCATGACTTCCTGAAATTACACTGACTTGACTGTATACTAGATTATATTATGATTCCTTACCAAACCATTTCTAAATAACTTTGAAGATATCAGCATACATTTTAAAACACCAACATCTATTCATTCTTCTTAACCCTGTAAAGCACGGATATGTTGGCACGATAATATACTTAACCACAGGGACATAACTATTCATATACAGTAAGTTATACAACAAATAATGCTGGCTTTCATTTACTCTAACTGCTTGCCCGAGCTGTGTTTTTATTAACAACGCAGCCACTATACAAACACTTGGCAAATACATGATAGCAATAGTCAGAATTTAATATCCAGCTGCAAAGTACTATATTCATCAACTAGCAACAACAACAAAAAATACATAAATTAGTTTATTTGAAGTTTGTACACAAATTTCCTGATATCCCAGCAACACAATCTTTCAGAAGAAAATGGTGTATGGACATTTATTACAAACATTGCATTGTCCTGAAGAAAACCACAGATATTTCCCAATATAATATAATTTCAAGTGACATAAAAATCACAGACAATACAGACTGATTCTTCAAAGTATTTTAACCATTATGGCAAAGATCTTACCTGGGCTAAATTAGACCTTTTTTATAATGTAAATGCTAAATGTATCTCTATCACTAAAAAAAAAAAAAGCTACCTTTATTGGTCTTTGAAGTTCTGTCTGTATTTTTCATGCAGTGATATACAACTTATCAATGGAAGAAACTGAAGTAGTTTTAATGACATGCTATTTACAATAAACGACAAACGGGACCAAAACACATCCAGAAACTTGTCCATATGTATAAGATCATTAAGATCTCAAACTAGAATCTGGTTCGTTTTAATGGCTATTTTAAACAAATAACCCATGACTCTCAAGCTCATATCTCCATACAGCACTAGAAAATAGCATTATTTTAGAGAAGATAGCCAAATTCATATAATATAATGTTTTGTAGTAGCCAGTGTGTAATATTTAAGAATGTAATATACTAGGGTTTAAAAAACAAAAAACAAAACCCTAAACAGATGAAAGGCCTGGAAGCTGTACTATCATGCACATTAGAAGTGTGTATATTGATGGTTACAAATGTGAATGTTTGCAGAACTAAGCATTTCACCTGGCTAAAGTCATGAGCAATGAGCCCTGCGTGTATGATTGTATAAGAAGCTCCTCTGTAATAAATCTCCCCTGACACGTGTACACTGCCAAATGATCTGCTCTCCTAGAACTGAGAGGGGAGCGAAATATTTGATTTGTAAAATATGGCATTCTTTAATTGACCACAATTCTCCAATCTTTTGGGGATTTCAGACATTGAAAGATTGCAGGAATGTTTTTAATTATGGGTGTGACTTAAAAGTGCTATTTGTGCTGGACCGATTAAATCTACAGTAGGACTATAAGTAACTAGGATGATTTCACTGCAAGAACAGCAACTTAGCGTATTCAAGTAAATTAGATGTCACAGGGTATATCAGCAGTGACCACATACAACCACTAGCCACCAATACACACCGCTATCTGAGCCAGGCTCAGACAGAGGAGGCACCTTCTGGAGGCGGAATCCCTGCCTAAGGATGACAACTGGTTGGGGGAATACCGGGAGACACCAGAGAGATCCAACTGCTGCAGCTGCAGACTAGGCTCCACATCCAATGCACACCCCCTGTGTCCTGACTTATTCCCCGCAGCAAAACAGTTCAGCATCCTCTGTATAGCAGCACCTGTGCCTGGTGGATCACATACCCCCTGGTGTACACCTGCTCAGCACTCGGTGCTATGTCACTCATAAGACAATGAGAAAACAGCTGCAGGTAGGGACACGCTACACATATAAGCAAATTCAAAGACTATAGACAACAGTGTTAAATCATGATAGAAGGCACTGCTAAGTTCGGTTACCATCTAAATGGTTTGGAAGTGAATAAACAGCATCCCATAGTTTCCTATATTTGCTTTTTGCAAAAGTAACATGAGTTATAGGGATGCCACAGCTGTCAGTCTGTCTATCACTTATGAACTGACCTAATGCCCACCTTTGATAAGGTACGTGGTCTGTTCTCTACTTCCTGAGTGCACTACCCAAGTCACCAGGGCGGAGGAGAACAGCAGAGGCTGGGCAATAGGTACCAATAGGTAGTACATCCAAATAAACATCACAAAACAGAATAGTCTATACTCGAGAATCACTCTAGACTACCAACTGTGCTGTATCACAGACACATCACTATCCTGTATGGCATCGGTAATAATAGTGGCATACTGTATGCAGCTACTTATACAGCTATCAGACACATTCACACATGCAAACTGTTATCACAGGTAAGGTAACAAATAAACATCGGGATATATTCATTCATACTTATATCTCAAACACTCATAGGTATAATACTGGAGCCATTCAATGATACAAAAACATGAATCAATAGTAAATCTATATATAATACATAAACTAATATAGTTATAACAATCTGAGCCATTCAGGCACACGAGCACTGACATCACAGGCACCACACACTATTGGAAATGGTATATTTAGAGGCACGAATTAAGTCATTAGTAAACTGACACAACAGTGGTATATGCTAGCATAAATACAGCCATCACTGTCAGGTATGCACACAGATCACACTGACAATATATTGCATTTTCCCATATATTGGTATCACTGGTACTGAACTATTCAGGCATCACTGTCCGTGGGTATGTGCCACTCCACTGAGACTAGTGCATCTATCACTCCCTGAGAGACCAACGCATAGATCACTCAGGGTCATTTTCAAGGTAGTAGGAGAGATAAAATGCTGCCTAAGGAACTATTCCCTGCTGTGCTAGATAGTGGCAAATCAGCAGCTATGTACATATACTCCGCGGAATATTGCTGGCAGTAGTGACAGCTCTGACAGACAAGTGTCACTGTGACAGTTGCACAGAGTCAGTCAGAGTAGAATACATCACACATGTCACAGACCCGGAGCTCGGACTGTACCTTCCTCCGCCGACATCATGATGAATGGGAAGAAGGGCTGGAACTCCACACTGTCTCTGACGCACGTCTGGAACAGCGGACCGAGGGGAAGACTGGAAGGAGCGGCAGCTGCTACACTAGTGCGTGGCATCCACTCGGTGATCCGAGCAATTATGTGCTGGCTCTGGCTACCCCCGGACTTATTCTTTCCACCTGATGAGTCGCCGAGGTCTGAGAGAGACGGGGATCTGTCCCTTACTGCAAACTAATTATAACACTGTGAAATACTTTGCTATATTATTGCACAAGGTGCTCGAGATGTGTGAATGGATCCTGTCCAATGCCTGGCAGCATGCAACTTTGTTCTAAACTGTGCTTGTGCTAGTCTCTGACTCTGATTGTTGATGATACACTACAAAATCTGCAGAACTCAGTTTAGTTCTGCAGACAGGTGACAGTAAGAGGTGTTGCATTGGTACATGTGTGCAAATGTGTCTGTGTGTGTCTGGAGTGGCATGTACTAATAACAGGGAGTGAGTAAAGTCAGGAGTTCAGGGAGTTTGTGATTTCTTTCCCTCTCTGTAGCTGTTTGTGTTAAGCTGGGAGTTCAGCAAAGTCTCCAAGTCTCTCTCTGACGCAGACCTACTATGTGCCTGCTGCTGCCTTTTTAAAGCTGGAAAACACCCCCCATACACAGCAGCACCTTCCTCTGTCCCTCCTTCCTCTCCCTCTCCCCTCTTGTGCACCTCCCCCAGCCCATAAGGCAGTGACGTGCTGTTCCTCATATGCTGCCTGCTGTGAGTACTAGGGGAGTGTCTTGTACACTGTGGGTAAAGGGAATTAGGTTGTGAGTGTCACAAGTGAGGTTGTAGTTCCCCCTTGACTCATGCTGATTGATTTGGAGACTGCCGGGATCTCTGTCCTCCTCAGTTTGAAAACTGGTGCTGACCTCATAGGTCAGCAACCTCAGCTTAGTTCGTGTCTCGGAAGGGTTAAAAACCACTGGCGGAGATTATATGTCAGATTTATTAAAGTCTTCATTTTCAAAAGTATCTAGAACTTTATGTGCTATACTTATATCACAATGTCCTCCGCCATGCTGACTGTTGGTGGTTATAGTGCCTCTGTATACACTTTGCGGATAATACTGTGCCTTAATCTACAAATATATGGTAAAGGAACACTACAATAAATACAAAATAATAATAAAATAATAGTATGTGTGTATGTATGTATGTGTAATATTATGTATATATATATATATATATATATATGTGTGTGTGTTTTTTATTAGATATATATTTATAAACAAAACCTGCATGTTAAAGTAATCATGTAAGTCATAGGCTTCCCCTGCTGTGGAAATTTGGAAAAGAGGAGCTACTGGCAGGCAACGGAAAGGAAAATCCCATTCTGCTAAATTACTTACAGATTTGGTGGATTTCATTTCACATGCTGAGGATTGTTATTATTGTCATATACTGTAAATATCTGACTTTTAACTCTTGCCATATTAATCAGTGTCATTCTCACAATATGAAGCACTGGAGAACAAGGACCTCAATAGATGGATTTCTTAACTCAAAGAATTCCCAAAATAATAGCACTTTTGCTATACCATTTATCCCACTCATGCTGCTGGGCATGTAACAGGTTAATGTAGTTTGATAACTGCACTAGTACCTGAAAATCCCAAATACACCAAGGTGTCTGTTTGTAGTTATGAAATTATTTGCACTTAGTGAACTTTTCAGGAAGCTCCACTCCTCTGGGTTTTATTTGTCTTTGCTATGTTTTTGTATGGAATCATATACTACAGTTTTAGCTTGGTGTTATTTTGCCACTGTAGACAGACATCCTATGGGAGTAGTGATAGCCATTTAGCACATTTGTGCAGGAATAGTTGTGTTATTCTCCTCAACCATTATTACTTAAACAACCATTACTACTTTACTAATAGCACACTTCTTTTTCTGTAACATATGATAAGTATTACACATTTACTAAGCCATATAAAAAGAGACTTCTACAATATAATTGAATGATCATTTGTGATATTCGGAGATGGGTGCCATTTCATTGTGGCATTGGATTGTCTCTGGCCCTGTGCTTCTTCAAAGCTTTAATGAAAGATCTGTCATTTATAAACCTATTGCAAAAATAAGTGTCCCAACACCTGTCAGAATACCGGTGCCAGCATCCAAAGGTAAGTAACAGGGTTAGGGTTAGGCAGTAAGGGAGGAGGGTTAGGTTTAGGGTGCGGGGAGAGGAAGGTTAGGTTTAGACACTAGCAGGGGAGATTAAGTTTAGGCACTAGCAGGGGAGGTTAAGTTTAGGCACTAGCAGGGGAGGTTAAGTTTAGGCACTGGAGAGGGAGGGTTATGGGTAGGGAGAGTTGGAGGGTTAGGATACCGACCGACAGGTGTCGGTATCCTAACCCTATCTGCATACGGCAGTCGGGATTCTGACTGCCGTGAACCCGAGCGATGGCATTCCGTACCCAACCCCATGAAAATGCTATAATGATATCCCAAAAACATGTTCATAAACTTTTTGTGTATTTATCCGTGCATTAAAAAACCACTGATCCATTATTCATTTTGATTGGCTCACGGAATTTAAGCATCTCACTCACTCTGTTTCCGAGGAAGATCTAAATCTAACAGAACATTTCAGTATTGCTTCAGTGCAGTGATAGCTTTTCTAAAAATCCCTACTACTAATACTTTTGTTGCAAATTGATAGGGGCAAAACTTTATACTGCTGGGTTTCTCCTAGCAGTGCTACTGTGCATTCACACAGCGAAGTCCAAGGGAGGTGTAGGGATCCGAATGGATCCCTCTTCACAAACTCAACCTCCTTCCAATAGAAAGGCGTAGGCATACTTACAGTACCTACTCTCACGGAAGTCCCCCAGAAGTGTGCGTGGATTTCCTGCATTCCTAGTGAAGTTGGCAGGACTGGAAGAATAATACCAAAAAGCGCGGGTCAGTATGGAGGGGTGTGGCTAATATGATGGGATTCCTTAAGAATTGCATTATTTTAGTCCATCTCAGGGACCCACGATTCGCAGCATATTGCATAGATGGGGGCGGGACATAATGACGCGAAGAGCCTCTGCCCCTTGAGTGGTCATCAGCAACTCCTCTCTGGACTTCTCCCGGGGAGGAGAAATGAAAAGTTAGCAAGTATGGGAACGGGGCTCAGTGGGCTTTTGCTTTCTGAAGATGACATTTGTTACAACAGTTTTCTGAGCTTGATGAATAATCATCCCACACTAGACACTTCCATTCTGTAAAAGACAAAGAAAATATCCATATTTCCTGAATGTCACACTGTGGGTACTCAGACCCTCTTACCTAACCTGACTTTGCTGATTTACTGGCTGGCAAGTAATCTCAGGATGTTCCTGTTTGTGACAACTTCAGTATAGAGTTCCTGTGCTCAGGGCTGCATGGGCACTGCCATCTTGCCTGAGGTCAGCTGAGTTTATTGCAGCCAATTACAGGAGGGTTACTTCTTACATGATTCCAGGATCCAATCCTGATCCAGGGTGTCCTATATAAACCTTTCCCAGGGACATGTTTTTGGCCATTTTAACTTGGTTTCTAGATACTCTTGGCTCCTATATCTGATAACCTGTGCAGTTTCTACACTTCAAAGCACCTACAGCATCAATCTTCAGGTATGCATCCAGCATCCAGGTGGAGGGGATGCTGACACTTACAATACTGGCGTCAGAATACAGACGCCAGTCATTATACCGGCGCCAGCATCCCAACCGCCAGGATGCTGAAGGTAAGTAGCGGGGTGGGGGAAGGGTTAGATTTAGGGGTTAGGGTTAGGCACTAGGGCAGGGGTCAGGAAACATTTTTACCTTTTACCCCAAAATATATTTAGATACGCCGACATTACCCCCTTGATTTGAAAGGAAGGAAATCATATAGTAGTGCCCTCATATAATGCCCATGTAGTAGTGCCCCAATAGTTATGCCCCTGTAGTAGTGCCCCCATATAATGCCCCTATAGTAGTGCCCCCATATAGTGCCCCTTTAGTAGTGCCCCCATATAATGCCCCTGTAGTAGTGCCCCTGTAGTAGTTACCCCATATAATGCCCTGTAGTAGTGCCCCCATATAATGCCCTTGTAGTAGTGCCCCCATATAATGCCCCTGTAGTGCCGCTTGTACAAAAAAAAAGACACTTACCTTAATCCCCGCTCCTGCATCCGCCGCTATCCTGTCCGCCCGGCTGCTCCTCGGAACAATGGGAGAGACGTCATGACGTCTCTCCCATAGAGCGCATTAAGAGAACTCCAGCCTCCGGGTAAAACGGCGTTGCAGGGAAGGAGCTGGGCACCCGCTGGTAATACCATCTCAGCAGGCGTCTAGTGTAGAGCCTCCCTGCGGCACAGCCGGGCATGCATATGAATCATTATAGAATGATTCATATGCATACCCGGCTGTCCGTCCATTACCCACAGGATTTTTATTTTTAGCCCATGTGGGGCAATTTCACCCTGTTCCCCGACCACTGCACTAGGGGAAGGGTTAGGCTCTAAGGGGGGAGGGTTAGGTTTAGGGTGTGGGGAGGGGGAGGTTATTTTCAGGCACCAGGAAGGGAGGGTTAGGGTCGGTAGAGAGGGAGGGTTAGCATACCGACCACCAAGTGTCGGTATGTTAACCCTGTTAGAATCCAGGCGTCGGGATTCTGACTGCCTGGGTGTTACAAGTCCCAAGGACTGCTCAGTGCAAACCCCCTAGAACCCAGGCTAGCGAGCTCTTCTGCCACTAACAGCCACCCATTGTTCTCATAGAACTAAACACGTTCACCGGTACTTAATACTCGGGGTAGTAGCGGTTTGCACAAATAATCAATGGGATCTAGTGATGATGTGAGGAACAGGAAACAAAGAGTCAATGGCACGGCAAAGGAGCCAATGGTGCAGCTTAGGAGCTGATGATGTGGCTTGAGAGCCAATGCACAGGTTAGTGTACTTGAGTTGCGGCCGATGGTGCGACTTGAGAGCCGGTACACAAGTTGGTGTACTGGAGATGGGGCTTTGGGAGCCAATGGTTCCGGCTTAGAGCCAGTAGTAGAAGTTAATGAAATAGTAGTGGCTTTAAGAGCCGATGGTGCGGCTTAGAGCCGGTAGCAGAAGTTGATGAATTGTAGTGACTTTGAGAGCTGATGGTGTGGCATAGGAGCCGACGGTGTGGCTTGAGAGCTGGTACACAAGTTGGTGTACTTGAGTTGCAGCTTTGAGAGCCGATGGTGTGGCTTGAGAGCCGGTACACAAGTTGGTGTACTTGAGATGCGGCTTTGAGAGCCGATGGTGCGGCTTGAGAGTTATTACAAAAGTTGGTGTACTTGAGTTGTGGCTTGGGAGCCGGTGGCAGCACGGAAGCTGCTGGTGTGACTGGAAAGCCGATGGAGTGGCTTGGGAGCCGGTGGCAGCATGAAAGCTGCTGGTGTGGCTGGGAAGCCGATAACGTGGCTAGGCAATACCACTGGAGGACTAGCACACAATATAGCGAGAAGGCACAGAATGCTGACCATGCAGCAGAGCCGAGAGAACCAAAAGGAACGCTATATTCGGCGATGCGGCAAAAGGCCAGCGTGCACAAATAGGAGAAGGAACCAATCACGCCATTCTGTGGATAACACGTGACCTCCTGTGGCGTGCAGATCACCTAGCAACTGAGGGAACCGGAAACCACAGCATCAGGAGAGGGTAAACTGTCAGATGGAGACAAATCGTGACCACGACTTGTAACACTGGGTCCCATGTGTCGATATTACATACCGATTCCCAATCTGCAGTCTCTTGCAGTTTCCACACTGCAAGCATCCATAGCTCTACTCTGTTAAGCACCTGCAGCTGCAATTTGCAAACCAGAGCAATCCTGTCATTGCTACCTACTAGCCTGCAAACAGCTATCATTTGCAAATCTGAATCAGTACCAAACTACCCAATAGCAGGCAGGGCCGGCTGTAGGGGTGTTTGACCAGTGCGGTCGAACATGGACACCACCCATAGAGAGCACACCCCTTCCTAACATCCCGATTTCAGTGGCCCGCGGGTGGTCAAGTCATGAGGTTGGGGACCCGCAACGCCGCAGCTGTGTCTGAGTCTGAATGGATGCTGTGCGCATGCGCATGGCATCCATTCAGTGACAGGAGGGGGGCTGGTGGAAGCCCAGCTATCGAGGCTCCCCCCAGCCTGACGTTATTTGGAGGTGTGCTGTGAGGTTCTGGTTTTGTTGTGGACCCGGGGTGGTATCAGGAGCAGACATTGAAGCAGATTTAAAGGTAAATGTGGAACTTTTAATGAGTGGCTTAACAGACATGGGAATGGCAAAATAAATAGTCCAGGTATAGCACTAAAGTGCACTAGATAACTGTAGTGGAGTAAAAGGGAGAATGTCCAGAAAGTGACAGGCAGGAACAGTCCAGTATGCAGGTATGGTGAGCTGTAACAAAATGCAGGCAGAGGTAACGAAGTCCAGCTGGGTATAAGTGGAGGCAAGGTGCAGGGAAACAGCAGGTTCAGGTTCTCAGGCAGGGGAAAAGGTAAATGGAGGGTGCAGGGTAAGTCTAGCTGATACAGGTGCTCAGGCAATAGGGAAGGTAATTGGAGGAGGCAGGGGAATCCAGCAGGATTGGAGCAGGTCAGGTGAAGCAGGCTTAGGCAATGAAACCAATAGACAGGAACTCTCTCTCTCAGCCCCCATGAGAAACAGGTTGCACTGGCAATGCAAGGGAGCTCTGAACTCCCTTAAATCCCCAGTGCTCAGTCGTGACTGGTCAGAGAGGAGCATGTGCACAACAGGATAGGGCAACTAGGTCACCTGACCGGAGACAAGATGGCGGCGCCCATGCCAGAACAGAATGGAAGCACCACCAGGCCTAACCAGACCAGAGTGACAGCATGCCCACACGGAACCACGCACAGCCAATGCTCCCCACCAGGAACCAGCGCCATCACCAGATGCTCCTCACCATAGCGTCCTCACAGGTATTACCCGTCCACTACTACGCCGAGAAACCCTGGTCGTGACAGTACCCCCCCCTTTATGAGTGGCCTCAAGACACCTTCTAGGCTTTTCAGGGTGAGCCAAGTGAACTTTGTTGACAGGACTGGAAGCTTTGGACATCCTCAGCTTTGGCCCAACAGGAACAGGCACTGGAAACTGAAAACCCCTCCTGGGGTACGAGACTTGAGACCCCTTCCTGGGGTGTAAGATTAGAAATCCCCTCCTGGGGAAAGAAACTTGAAACATCCTCTCGAGGTATGGGGTTGAAAACCCCATCCTGGGGCTGGACACTCAGAAATTCCTTAAGGGGCTGAGGCTCTGGAGGCCTCCTTTGATGTTGAGACCTTAGAAACATCTTCTGGGGTTGAGGCTTTGGAGTCACCCCTCCTGGGGCTACAAAGGACTTCCCAACAGGCGGTTGCAGTTGTATCGCTGTCAAACCTTTTGCCCCAAGCATGGGTGTATTCCGTAGTGTTTCTAGACCACTATCGGGGAATAATGACTGTGACAAGGCATCGGTCTTTGGAAGGCAAGACCCTTGACATTCCACACTCCATGACAGAACCTGCATAGTGTTCCAATCAATTCTGGGGTTGTGCTTACACAGCCACGGGTATCCGAGTATGACTTCATGGGAAGTCTTGGGTATGATGAAAAAACTGATATGTTCAACATGGAGCGCTCCAACACGAACTAAAACAGGTTGAGTTTTCTTAGACACAGTTCCATTACAAAGAGATTTACCATCAATAGAGGTCCAGGAGACAGTATGATCCAAGGTGCTGCAGGGAATTTGTAATTTATCTGCCAAACGAGATGACATAAAATTCCCTGCTGCCCCTGAATCCAATAGGGCAGACACAAACACAGGGCTAGAATTAATGTCTAAGACAATGGACAAGACAGAGTCAATACGTTTAGAGGACAGAAGAATTGCTTCTAGCTGAGTGCACCCAGAACTAGCTAGAAACGGGACGCTCCCCGGCTTGCGGGTACAGGAAGCCACCAGGTGACCGGAGTCTCCACAGTATAGACAAAGGTTCTCTTTAAAGCATCTCTGTCATTCTTCATTAGAAAGACAGGTCTGATTTACCTGCATGGGTTCTTCCTCGGAAAGGGAGGAAGTGGGATGGGTAGGGGAAGGGAAACGCTTAGCTCTGTGTTTTTCATCTTGGCGCTCTCTAAAGCGTATATCAACTTTATTACAAAGGGAAATGAGATCACTAAGACTAGAGGGTAATTCACGAGTCACTAGATCATCCTTTAAATGATCTGATAGACCTTGCCAAAAGGCCAATGTTAAGGCTTCTTCGTTCCACTTGAGTTCAGATGCCAAAGTCTGAAACTGAATGACGTACTGGCTGACAGGACGGGACCCTTGTTTTAACTTCATAATACTGGAGGAAGCAGAGGAAGTTCTTCCAGGCTCGTCGAAAATCCTCCTGAATGTTGCTTGAAACTCTGGGTAATTGTCCAGAAGCGGATCTGAACGCTCCCAGAGTGGAGAAACCCATTCTAGGGCAGAGCCGGATAACAAGGACACAATGTAAGCCACTTTGGTTCTAGGAGCAGGGAAATTAGAGGGTTGCAAAGTAAAGTGCACATCGCACTGATTGAGAAATCCACTACACAGTTTTGGAGTACCATCAAACTTATCAGGTGTGGGAAAATACAAATGAGGAGTAGATCCAGGGGAAGAAATCACAGTAATGGGGATAGGAGTAGCTGCAAGCACACTAGGAGCCGTTGATGTTGCTTGTACAGTATCCAGACGGTGTGCAATGTCTTGCACAAACTGCCATCTGTCACTGTATAGTCTCCACACCCTCCAAGCGAGTTGCTATGCTCTGAATTAAATCCATGAACTGAGCCATTTGGTGCTGCATAGCTTCCAGGTTTTCCAAACGGCCTGCAATACTTTGGAATAAATCCGCTCCAGACTCCCGTCCCATGGCCGGATCCATGGGGCCAGTGCAAACTGTGAGGTTCTGGTTTTGTTGTGGACCCGGGGTGGTATCAGGAGCAGACACTGAAGCAGATTTAAAGGTAAATGTGGAACTTTTAATGAGTGGCTTAACAGACATGGGAATGGCAAAATAAATAGTCCAGGTATAGCACTAAAGTGCACTTGATAACTGTAGTGGAGTAAAAGAGAGAATGTCCAGAAAGTGACAGGCAGGAACAGTCCAGTATGCAGGTATGGTGAGCTATAACAAAATGCAGGCAGAGGTAATGAAGTCCAGCTGGGTGTAAGTGGAGGCAAGGTGCAGGGAAACAGCAGGTTCAGGTTCTCAGGCAGGGGAAAAGGTAAATGGAGGGTGCAGGGTAAGTCTAGCTGATACAGGTGCTCAGGCAATAGGGAAGGTAATTGGAGGAGGTAAGGGAATCCAGCAGGGTTGGAGCAGGTCAGGTGAAGCAGGCTTAGGCAATGAAACCAATAGACTGGAACTCTCTCTCTCTGCTCTCAGGATAGGGCAACTAGGTCACCTGACCGGAGACAAGATGGCGGCGCCCATGTCAGAACGGAATGGAAGCACCACCAGGCCTAACCAGCCCAGTGTGACAGCATGCCCACACGGAACCACGCACAGCCAATGCTCCCCACCAGGCACCAGCGCCACCACCAGACGCCTCTTGCCATAGCGTCCTCACAGGTATTACCCGTCGACTACCATGCCGAGAAACCCTGGTCGTGACATGTGCCATGCGGGCATGCCTCCAAATAACGTCATAGGTGGGGCGTGACCTATGGTAATTAGGTAACTCCCCCATTTTCGGTCGCACGCAGCTTCATCGTGCGTAATGTTGGGGCACACTGTAAAGAGCCGGCACCAACCCCTGGAGCCGGCCCTGATAGCAGGATCTTCATCCAAGTTCTCCCTGCTGCAATAGTGGTATAGCTTCCTACATTGTCTGGTGCCCAGTCTCCCATTACACTAGTGTGCCCCTCTGCTGCATATCTCTCTTCATGCAGTCTTAAACCTGCATATCTTTGGCTACAGATTCAGCTTGACATTTACTATGAACAGTGTCAACCTGTGCATACCTGCTTGCAATATTATTTACAGACTGGCTATTCCTGTGTATAGCTTAAACTACAACCTACTTACCATTCAAGATCTACATCATTTGCAGAGGGCACATCTCCCTAACCTGTATTAAAGTGACATGTGGTGAGGTCAATGGCTCGGGAGGCACACATGTATGACAGGAGAGGCTCTGCTGAATTCCTGCCTGAACCTATACTTTGTGTACCCGCTTCTTGTGCATTACAGGTTCCAAACCAGTTACCAGCTGCATTGCCGTTCATAGTCTGGTTACCAGTTGCATTGCTGATCCTAACATGGTTACCAGTTGCATTGCCAGTCCCAGTCCTGTTACCAGTTGCATTGCTGGTCCTAGTCCGGTTACCAGTTGCTTTAGCGGTTCTAGCCCTGTTTCACACTTGAGGGTTGGTTTGGGTAGGAACAGGCGTGGGAGGCTGAAAGGGAAATCAAATATGCATGAAGGAACGGGTGGCTTGAGCCAGGACCTCCTCTTGTATAGATGTGAGGAGGTAGAGATACGGCAGTGGATAATGGGCCCGAAGGCGAGGACAGAGATAGAAAGTCTTTATTAAATAGCAGGTTAGAATGAGAACTGGAGATGATAATACTGAATGAATGAGTAGAATCGGATTGGGACTGATAATGCTGGATTGAGAGCTGGATCAGTTTGGGACTTATGTTGATTATTTGAAGAAGTTAACTAATTTGAATCTGATTTTGAAGAATTGATGAACTTGATCGCCTTGAGATCAATGTTGAAAAATTGAAGAACTGAATTGATATGAGTCTGATGTTGATGAATTGAGAAACTTAATTAATATGAGTCCAATGTTAGCATCGGGTGAGACTGATGGTTGGAGGTATTACTGGAACTAATGGTGGCTGTAAGAACAAGTCTCAGTGGTAAAAACCAGACTCGTGTGCAAGATGATATAGGAGACTTGTGTTCAAGATATAGGAATTGGATTTAACTGACTGGGACCGTTCAGATATAGAGTACTTGGGAGCTCAACACTAAGCTGTAACTTCAGCAAGAAGCAACATTATACTAGCAACAGAGGCCAGTCTGGAAATGGAATTTATAGGGGAGGATCACCAGGGAATGGATGCCGTGATCAGCTGGTCTGGGAGCAATGCTGCCAGTGAAGGAAGAGCGTCAGGTGATGGCTGCACCCATACTGTTGTTTAGGGGGGAACTGTGGCGTGCAGCCTGTGTGCCATCATGCTGGGAAAACATAATGTGAGCATAGGCTGTCGAGAGAGATCTCCATGCTCAGTAACAGAACACTTAGCAGCTAGGGCAGGAGCAGCACAGACAGGAGCGATGTGCAGCATGAGCGGACCTCTGTGCTATCCTGGATAGGCACCGGAGAGTTAAGAAAGTGGTTTTAATAGTCCAGAGTGTGACACCCAGTTACCATATACAAAATCGTTTCCAGCCCTGTTACCATAAGCCATGCCAGTCCCAGTCCGGTTAACTCACGCATTACTGGTCTCAGCCTGGTTACTTTATGCTAGAACCCATCTAGTTAATATCTTTGGACTCACACCTTGCTATCTCCTTGTCCATTGCCTACATCTGTCCTCAGTCCTTACTCCATACGAAAGAACTTTATCATGCCACCTAGCTTTCTTTACATAGATGCCGAACCTAAGCTCCAGTCCAGGTACAGAAAAATCCTCAATACTGACAGTTTGAAGTGGCCCAAATGGATTTGCCTTGAGATGAGGTTAAAGGAGCAGGCTCAATGCAAAGCCTTGTGAGCCATCTGGGGAATCAGGAGTCTACGCAGAGACAGGTTATGAAGTTCTTACAGGAGTTGTCTACACATCTGGATAATATCCAACACGGGTAGATTCAATTCTCTGCGGGGTTGTCCCCGCGACTAATTGCCGTACAAAATCCCATGCGGCACTGGGAAAAGCTATTCAATTAAAGAGCCTTTTCCCTGCACTGTTAAATCGTGACTCACGCGCGTAAACACATTGATTCCACGTAAACTGCAGAATCAATGTGTCTTTTCCCCACGCTCGAGGCCAATATGGATGTATTAACGTGGATTTTACCTCGCACCACCAGGTGCTGCGAGGTAAAGTCCGACTGCGGGGACTCGCGCGCGGGGTCTCGGGGACTCCAGTGTGAGGAATCCCCAGCAATTGAATTGGACCGGCATGGCAATTAGTCGCGGGGACAATCTGCAGCTAATTGAATCTGCCTCATAGTATTGATCAGTCCAGTTCTGTTCCTCAGACACTCCAAGTTACTTCCAACTCCTTTAATCCTTATCTAAAATTGCCTACTCCAGAGGGATTCAACAGTGATCCAAATTGGAAAAGATAATTTTGTAATTTGCATGGTATTCATGCTGAACTGCAACCTAACAACTGCTGTATAGGCATAGTACATGAGAGAGTATTCTTACCACCACTTAACCCTCAAGCCTCTGAGCTGCCACTTCTCTTTAATTCAGTGCGACTCGGGGTATTCAGAGAAATGTGCTAGTTCAATTGCAAAATCAGTTAACCGGTATACTACTAGTATTACCTGAGGTCTTGGAGACATTTCCAGATCCTGAGATGATACCTTCTGGGGATTCCACTGCTAAGTGCTTCTCAGGATAAAAAAAGGATTTGTGAATTTGGTGCTATAAAAGCAAAATGTTTTATTACTGCTCAGAGCCAACAAGCCCTACAGTTTTCTACAACCTAGTCTCTTGTAGAGAAAGTGAACTTTGTTTCTACTGCAGGGTTCTGGATATTTTAATCAAACTTGTCCTATTTGTAAACCAAAGAATGGTGCCAATGGCAACCTTAAGTTCCAAACACTAGGGAACGACCTCAATTTGCAATGGTTGGGTTACAATTTCCGCTTTCTTTGTCTTCTGCTTCTGAAGAGAGTATTTAGCTCAAGGAAGGGCTTCAAGTCTTCTAGCCATATGGAGAGTTTCAAAAGCTGCCTGTCCCAAAGAGGGACTTCTGTCTGCTGGTCCCAGTCAAGGACTTCTTTCTGTTGAGCCTAAGGAGGGACTTATATCTGCTGTTCCTAGTCAAGTACTTCTGTCTGATGTCCCTGGTGAGAGACTTCCATCTGCTAGTCCAGACAGTGCTGTCCAGCCAGAGTTTCCTCAAGGTGCCACAGATCTAAGAAATAGTTCTGACTCTCCAGCCCCATGAGGGGCATCTTACTCTCCATCCCCAGGAGGTGCGTCTGACTCTCCAGCCTCAGGAGGAGCATCTGACTTTCTAGTCCCAGGAGGTGCATCTGATTCTCCAGCACCAGGAGGGGCGTCTGGCTCTCTGGCCCCAGGAGGGGCATCAGAAATTCCAGCCCTCAGAGGGGCGTCTGACATTCCAGCACCGGGAAGGGCATCTGAGTTCCCAGCACCAGGAGAGGGCTCAGAGTGCAAACCTCCAGGTGGGACCTCTAGTGTGATAGATACAACACTCAAAGACTCTAGATACATCTAATCCACTCTAGTATAAAAATGGCTCATATGGATATGACTTATGAGAGCTGCCCCATACTATTAATGGTAGTATCCCACACTCCTTTTACACTGTTGTGCAAGCACTGCAGCAGCTGCAGGAGACCCACGTACACAGCCGGGAGCTGGAACCTTCAGCACACGGGTGACATTTCGGTGCCGTATGCGCTGAATATAAAGAGGAACCCTGTGCAGCAGTTGAGCAGCTTTTCCAGAGGTTACCTGCAGGAAAGAGTTGTATCTAGGCAGAGCTCTGGTCCTGGTGAGGTGCGGTGTTGTTCCAGTGAAGGAGTCAGTCCAGAACAAGAGGCAGAGCCAACAGGAGTACCGAGCTGTAGAATAGAGACTTTGGGCTTATAAAAACAACCATCCCAAGGGGTGGTGCTGGGAGGTGGCTCTGAGTCCACTTATCCTTGGGAAGCAGACAGTGAGAGAGAGGTAGACTTCTCTCTTCACCCCTCCAGAGGTTCATCCTCCAGAGGGGTGGTGCCCAGTCCTGCCAGAGTGAAAGGAGCGAGGTGGTGCAGCAGTTAGCAGCTGTTACAGGAATTGCTTATAACTGTTATGTGCCACAGATCACTGAAATAAACTGACAGCTCCTGCATAATTCCCATCAGTGATTATAACACTGACAGTTTAGGAGATGACAAGGGAGAGTGTCCGGCTTTACAGAATAATAAAACAATACAGCCCCATCATATGCTACCAAATAGGATAGCCCTTCTACAGCTCAAGTCAGAAAGAAATAAGGGCCTGATTCAGAGCCGGACGCAAGTGGCCGTTTGTTCGTTCGGCGTACGAGCGAAAAAATGTAAATTCAAGCGCTCGCTCGTATGTTCGCTCACAGCTAATCTTCCGCCCCATAGTCTCCCAACCCCTCCTCTAGCTAGCAAACGTTCTAAATTGCGACTGTCTGTCTCCTCTTTGGTTGCAGGGAACGCTCGCACAAGTCAAGTCTGGAAGTGGGCCTGTCATTTTTCAATTGCCTGCTATTTCATTCTGCCAACATACTTGAATCGATTAATAGCAATCAGTATATTCATTAGCTTAATTGGTATTCACATCTTTGCAATCTTTTTTTTTTTTCACTGTCAATAAACTTTATTCTTGTTCGTGTGTGTCATTCCTTCCGCAGAATACGTACGTTTGTACCAAGGGGATGTTTTATCAAATTTTAAAGTTTGTTTGAATGCTACTATTGTTTTGCGTTAGTTTATATGCAGATTTATCATCTTTAGTAATAATATTTAAATTAGCTTACGCATGTCACTGCATCAAGCCTATCATAACTCACATTATATTTGTGAGGGTGTAGGTCACATGACTCATACAATAACCAATACAATGCTTTCTGTTAATTTTCAAAGTACATTAGCCAATCAAATTTTTTCTGGGACCTTTATTAAAACTGTTTTGTGTTGAAAAAATCATTGCCATCATGAGAGCCGCAGCAATTACTCGCAGAGAACTCTTGGTCCTCACAGATGTGATGGACCGGAGAATCACGGAGCATCCGGCCCCCATCACTAACCTCCGCAAGCGGCTCGTCTATGCGGAGGTGCAGCGCCGCCTGCGTAACTTGGGCTACCGCTGCAATATCGGCCAGCTCGAAAGGCGCTGGTCCGATCTGCACCGCAGATACCCACGCCTTTTGGCCAATTTGCGTCAGCAAATTAGTGAAAGTAAGTGTATTTTTTAAACATTTTAAATGTAAGTATACCTGCGTGTGCCTTTTTTTTTCCGTCTAGCCCTGTTTCTTTATTTAGGACATACCTGCGTGTGCCTGTTTTCCGTCTAGCCCTGTTTCTTTATTTAGGACATACCTGCGTGTGCATGTTTTCCATCTAGCCCTGTTTCTTTATTTAGGACATACCTGCATGTGCCTGTTTTCCGTCTAGCCCTGTTTCTTTATTTAGGACATACCTGCGTGTGCCTGTTTTCCGTCTAGCCCTGTTTCTTTATTTAGGGCATACTTACGTGTGCATGTTTTCTGTATTGCGCTTTTTTTAAAATACATTTTTTATTTGGGTTAATTTTTTACAAAACCAAAATAAAAATTAATATTAAAAATTTTGATCCATCATTTAGGGGCTGAGCGCAGACTCTGACGTCTACTACATCAATGACGTCGGCCTCGTCCCCTATCCCCCACTCACCCCCAAACCTCCTCTCCCCAACCTTCCCCAAATTCCCCCTCCACCCCAGACCGGCCAGACCATGATGCCCCTCCCTCTCCTAATATTCCCATCCCTCAAAATTCACCCTCCCCTCCACCCCCCCCTCTCTTTTCATCACCCTCCCCTCCACCCACCCCTCTCTTTTCCTCCCCCTCCACACCAAGCCAAATCACCCCTCCTCCATCCGACCAGCACTGGCCCACCTCAGAGGAGGACGATGTCTGGGCTCCAGGACCAGTCATCATTCTGACCGGTATGTTTCCCTTTTTGAACTATGGTTGCTTTTGCATTTTTTTGTTTTTGGGTGATGTTGTCCTTTTGCCTGTGCATTTCCAATTTGTTAAGTATTTCTAATGTTTTGGATATATATCTTTGCCAAACAATGTCTAGGATGTTTTCCCCTTACACATATCACACATGTCCAAACACTCATACTTGTGTCTTTCTTGCTTACTGAACCAACAAATGTAGTTTTTTGGCTTACTTCTCCCTTTTTTTTTTTGTATTTTTATGTGTAAATTTTTAAGTTTTTATTTATACAATCTTTGCGTTTGCCATTACTTTGGTTTTTTTTGGATTCGTTTCTCTTTTTTTAAAGTATAGTCTGATTTGTAAGTTGTTTGTTAACATATAAATGAAGGTGTCAGTTTAGTAATCCACACATTTTTTTAACCCACATAGGACCAGAGGCGGATGCAAGAAATGCAGGATGGCTTGCACAGGTTGAGGGGCCATGTTGTAGGCATGCTTGTGGTCCTGGATCACATGTTGGCGCTTCTGCGCCACTAATTTTTTTGTTTTTTCGCCATAAAAATGTTCAAAATAATAAAATATATTTTGATTTATTAAAGTCTCATTCCTTGTCTGTAAATATTAGATTGTTAACCTTACATAAGTCGACTATTGGAGCATGTTTTTGGAAGTAATGTAAATTAGATTGTAGAAAGCTCAAGTAAGTATGTAAGCTGGCACATTAAACACCTAAAAATACCAATAGGTTTGTAGAAGTACCAGCAATTTTTTTTTTTTTGGGTAGGTAATGTAAATATTAAATCAAACCTGCTTAGGCCTAGATTAGAAAACATACTGATTCACCATAATACCTTTGGTGTTTGTTTTTCACCACAAAGCATGGTAAAATACTTTACAATTGAACACATTACAGGATTAGCCATTCAGCAAGTTTGCCTTTTTTGGACCAAGTTACACTTGCTTGTAATTTACCAAGGAAATTTATTTTTCATGTTAACCAAAAATGTATTCCACACAAATAATAAACACAAAGTGAATTGTCACAATCAATTCACACAGTAAAAACACACTCAAAAATACAACCAACACCCAAAATAACAACAACAATCAAAAACTGTTTGAAGAAGTAGCATGCCAACATGAATCCACAAATGAGGCGAAGAAATAATTGTTCCAGAAGTTATATCCAATGTGGCCACATGAAGTAAATTTTTAGGATCAGGTAGTAGGCATCGTTTTTTCGGTTAATTTTATGGAATAAAAGACAAAAATAACCCCCACAAATTAAAATTGGCCATTAAAATCTTACATGTCTACATTGTGTCAATTACCTAAATTTTTAACAATAATTACCTAAAAAATCTGGCCACCACATCATCGCGTATGGCGCCCCACATACTGACCTCCAACCAACCTCGGGGGGGGTCATCCTCAGGCAAGGCATCCTCTGGCTGCATTGGGACACCACTCCTTATGGCGATGTTGTGAAATATCCCACACAGGACCACAATTTTCGAAACCATATCCGGCAAATACATGAGCTCGCCACCAGAGCGGTGGAGGCATCTGAATCGGCCTGTTAAAAGGCCGATACAGCGCTCCACCACCTGCCTGGTGGCTGTAAGTGCGGAATTATACTCACTTTGTGGCCCTGGTGTGGGAGCCAAATAAGGAGTGAGCAGCCAGGGCGTGCAAGGGTAACCACTGTCTCCTGTGAAAAAACAAACATCAGGACCATTGTATAACAAGCTTTGCATTGGTTGCAACAGAAGGTGTCAACTTACCCAGAAGCCACGCATCACCAGCTTGTAGGTTGTCTAATTTGTGCCAAATCCCTGATTGCCGGATGATGAAGGAATCATGTGCACTTCCGGGGAATTTGGCATTCAGGGACAGGATCTGGAGGGAGGCATCACATACCACCATTACATTCAGTGAATGAAAGTGTTTGCGGTTCCTAAAAATAGCAAGGCTGGAGGCTGAAGTGGTATATGAGTGCCATCCACAACCCCTATGATGTGTGAGAAGCCAGCTACTTGGTAAAAATTGGCCTTCGCCACACTAAGGGAACCCATATCCAATGGTATTGTAATAAAATGATGGAGGTGTTTAAAAATGGCCTCCATCACTGCCCTCAGGATCCTTGAAAAGGAGGATTGGGAGATTCCGGCAACTATTCCCACAGTGATTTGAAAGGATCCTGAGGCACAGAAATGTAACACCGACATTAATTGCGTAAGTGGTGGTATTGCTGTAGGACTGTCAATTTGCCGTTCAAGATCACTCTCTATTAATGAGAGAGTGTCTAGGATGATTTGGGGAGGAAGACGGTATCGTCTTAATACCTCATCATCTGGCATTCCAAAATTGGTGACACGTGTTCTATATATCTGGGACCTTGCACGCCTACGAGGCCTACGCCTGGGACGAAGTTGAGGTTAGTCGGGTTCTGGAACCATGGCCAATATAATACGACCAACATCAACCTGAAATGGTAAGCCAGGTAGTTATTGTTTTAGACAAATGTGTAAAGAAAAATATACTTATCTTTTCTAAGAAATCCAAAGATGCTTACAGGCCGGGGTCTTGTCATGAGTAGAACAACCTAAATTTCAAAAGTAGAAAATATTTTTAGCATTTTTTTTTAAAACTTGGATTGTAAACACATTTTTTTGGGGTAAAAAATAGAGAAGGGAGCACACATTAGTTCGGAAAATCGCATGCTACATTTAGTGGTAAAACATGATTTTACAATGAACAAACCAAAACACATTAGTGCACTAAATAGTACGCATTTTTGACACTTACATAAGGAGACATTAGTGCGCTAAATAGTACGCCATTTATACAGTTAAATAAGGAGACATTAGTGCGCTAAATAGTACGCATTTTTGACACTTACATAAGGAGACATTAGTGCGCTAAATAGTACGCATTTTTGACACTTACATAAGGAGACATTAGTGCGCTAAATAGTACGCCATTTATACAGTTAAATAAGGAGACATTAGTGCGCTAAATAGTACGCATTTTTGACACTTACATAAGGAGACATTAGTGCGCTAAATAGTACGCATTTTTGACACTTACATAAGGAGACATTAGTGCGCTAAATAGTACGCATTTTTGACACTTACATAAGGAGACATTAGTGCGCTAAATAGTACGCAATTTATACAGTTAAATAAGGAGACATTAGTGCGCTAAATAGTACGCATTTTTGACACTTACATAAGGAGACATTAGTGCGCTAAATAGTACGCAATTTATACAGTTAAATAAGGAGACATTAGTGCGCTAAATAGTATGTTCATTTTAAATTAAAAACAACTCAAACATTATTTCGCAAAAGAGTACGTTATATTTAGTGGTAAGACATGATTGGTCCAAGAAAAAAAACAAGATTACTTAGTGAAACATATGCGAAGACCAACACATCGAAATTGTAACTTCATGAAACTAAAAACACTTACCAAAAACAGACAAATATCCCAAAGTACAAAAACTTCAATGGGGCAATGCCAAAATAACTGTAAAAAGATAAAAATTAAAAATAAGTACTAACATTTGTAAACTATTTACTATTATTTTTTACGGTGGTTTTTAAAAAGACACTCAAAAACTCCAAAAAAAAAAGCTAAACAATAAAAAAATAGCGAACGGAAATTAAATAAGTAAGAAAACAAACAAAACGATCACAAGTGTAGAAAACCGCCTCAAACTCCAAATACCGCCAACAATCAACTCCTACGCCAAACCTCCAACATTCATAACCCGCCTCCTCGACTCGAGTCACACCAAGCCATAAATAGTCTTTATTTTCCCGCTCAAATTAAGGACGGACAATAGGAGCGCACAATCAATGATGCGGCCGAATAATGCTGACGCATGTATAAAAACGTCACTGAAAACCCCAATCGGTCTGCTGTAGTGAGACCTGAAAGTCAAAAATGGCTACAGAGCAGCAAAGCACTGGCAGAGGCGCCAGGTAAGTATTTGTCTTTTTGGGACTAAAGGATTATGTCTAACAATAATTTGGGTAACTTTTGACATTATAATTTTTACAATCTTTTAAAAAAAAGGAGTGGAGGATGCCATGGAAGAGGCTGCTGGGCCTAGTAGGCCAACTAAACCCCCCAAAAAAGGCAGCCACAATTCACAAGAAAGGAGATGGAGGTTTTGGTGCAAATGTGCAATGACAACCTGCCACAGGCACCAAGGAATATGGGTGCAAGCCAGAAATGGAAAATGTGGGATGACATAGCCAGTGGTGTCAATAGGGTGGTTGATTGTGAACGTTCAACCCGGGAGGTCAAACGCCGGTGCGTAAAAACTACATTTTAGTAAAAAGTGTTTACAGGTCCAAATACTGCAGGAATAATGCCAACTTTTTACCCCACAGATGGAGCGACTTCAACTATCATCTTAAGCAAAAACTGGCTGATAGGGCTAGGCATGCAGGGGGTACAGGTGGGGGTCCCACCCCTGTGTCACTGGAGCTCACAGATTTGGAGGAGCTGGCCCAGGGATGTGTGCAGGATGAGGAGGTGTTTGGTGTGTCGAACATGGATACCAACATGCCAGACTTTGCGGCTCCTCATGTTGCCCCAGGTAAATGTTGTAATGTTAACAACAGAAATGTGTTTGGGACAATATCTAGATTATAATGTTACTCTTTTCTCTTTTTTCTCACAGAGACACAGGCGGATGAGTCTGCTCCAGAGGGGAGCTTTGGCTGCAGAATTTCTGCTGGCTCTGCAGGGGAGGAAGCAGTAGATCCGGCTGTGGACCCTGTGGCAGACAGTCCAGGGCATTCCCCCTCGCAGGCAGTGGGCTTCCTCACTGATCTCAATATTAAAACGGATCAGCAGACCGAGATTCTGCTGAGGATAGACGCAAATCTGCTACGGGTGGCGGACACCCTGGAGCAAAGTGCTGCGGCCAACGTGACCATTGCTAAGGCCCTGGCGGAAAATACTGGGGCCAACGTGCGAATAGCAAATGCCCTGGAGCAGCTCATTCGCCAGCACATGTTGGAGCCGGCCTCCCTTCCTGCCGGAACATCAGGACCCTCCACCTCTGGCACAACAACAGCCACCCCTCCAAATGTGCCTAGCCCTATGCCTAGTCCAGAGGTCACAACATCTGCCTCTGGCCAGGCCAGCAGAAGGACATCCCGGACGCATTCAGGCTCCCTCCCTACCCCGGCCAAACGGGCCAAAAGGCGATGACAGCACTGGCTAATTTTCCCACAATCTTTCTCTGTGTTTGCCCCATATTCCTTAATGCCCAAAACCTCCCTCTCCTTTCTTGTGAATTTTTTATTAATTGTGTTTGTTTGTGGATTTCAAATGCCACTTATTTTGTTTGTGTGTTTTTAAAATCATTTGTTATTTGTTTTTACGTTATCAAGTTTTTTTTATTTCCCCAAAATTTGTTGAGAAATAAACAAAAAAATAAAAAAAATAATGTTGAAAATCTGCACAATTCTATTGTTAATTTATTCAAAAACTGGTTAAAAGGTAATCCCGCAAACAACATTACAAACAATACAACGGAAATCTAAACATTTTTGAGGGAAAAGTAAACCAAGGGTTAAAAACAATTTATGAGTTTGAATTAACACTTAGCAAAAAAAAAAGGATGATTGTTTTCTTGGCCCCTAAAAAATGAAGAAAAACAACCAACTTGCGTACAATATTGTTGCCTGAAAATATAAAAAAAAAAACAATTTGGAAAAAACACGCAAATGTAAAATAAATTTGTAAGCTAATTGATTATCTAACCCAGAAATTATCAGCTGAGTAGTTCACCTGCGTACGGTTTTTTTCAACAAAAGAAAGGCTATTTGCTAAACACCTTACAAGCCTTTTTGCAATTCAAAACTGATTGTTTTTGAGGCTTCAATTGATCAATCGGGAAACCATCGATGAGCCACGGGAAGAACGAAGAGACCATCGTCATTGCGGTAGAGAATACCAGACCACAAGCTGAGCGAGCAGTTTGAATGGAAAGTGGATCAGACAGTGACGTAACCCTTGTTCCGTTCACATTGGCCGTTCGCATCAGATAATTTATGTATGCCCAAAAAATGCCTCGACACGCCTGCGTTTTCCCATCTCCACCCCCGTCACCGCCCCAAGACGGACAGTTCTGTCAATCACATTTGACATGTCACTTCCTGTTCGCTATTCGACGAACGACTGGAAAAATGATCGCAAGCAGCCGTACGCACATGCGCACTGTTACACCGACGCATGCGTGGTTTTACAACATCAGATGACTACGAGCATACGACCGCTTACGAGCGGCTCTGAATGAGGGCCTAAGCTCTAAGCTGACTCTTAAGCAAGAAGGCTAGCAAACTATTACCCAGTGACGTAACTAGGGCAGGGCACCATGGGACTGGTGGCACAGGGGAAGGGGGGGCACCGCCGGCCATGGTACAGGCCCGCCCTAGTCACTCAGTGTAGTGCAGACCACAGTGAGTGAGGTCCACACTACACAGTTACACACACATTGCCACTGGCGCTGTGACAATGTGTGTGTTTCAGCAGCCAATGAGAGTCAGACAGACTCTCATTGGCTGCAGCGCCCACTGCCAGAGCTGGGCTGGAGCTCACTCATGAGCTCCGCCTTCTGGCTCCTGCAGTGGGCACTGGGAGAGACGTCATGACATCTCTCCCATAGTACCGAGCGGAGGACGGAAGAGCAGACAGCGGAGTGTGTGGCAGGAGTGGGGATTCAGGTAAGTCAGTGAATATTTTGTGTGTGTATGTCATGTCTGTGTCTGTTTTGCACTACTGGCCAGGGGCACTGAACAGGGAGGACCCCTATGGAGGTACTACATAGGGGGGATCACTACTGGGGACACTGCATAGGGGTGATCACTGCTGGGGGCACTGTATAAGGGGCACTACTGGGGGCCTGCATAAGGGGGACCTCTACTGGGGGTACTGTACTGTATAAGGGGCACTACTGGGGGCCTGCATAAGAGCGACCACTACTGGGGGCCTGCATAAGAGGGATCACTACTGGGGGCACTGCATAGCGGGATCACTACTTGGGGTACTGTATAAGGGGCACTACTGGGGGCCTGCATAAGGGGGACCACTACTGGGGGCACTGCATGTGATGGCACAGTATATGGGTGCACTACTGGGGGCATTCCATAAGGGGCATTGTATAATAAGGGTGCACTACTGGAGGAACTGTAAAAGGGTGCACTAATGGGAGCACTGTATGAATGGCACTACTACATGGGGCACTGCTACTGGGAACACTGCAAGAGGGGCACTACTACTCGGGACATTAAGGTGTATATGTAATGGAAAGGAATGTTCCCAGAGTGACGAGAAAGGTGTGTGTGTCATGTTGACACGCCCCATTTTTCAGTGGCCACAGCCCTTGTGGCATGTGACCACACCCATTTTTTTGGCGCGTCCAAATTGGGGGTGCTCCATTTTCCATTTTTTCTACTGAGCAGTAGAAACATTGTGCAATATTCAATTGTTCTAGTTACTACTACAGAGTACTACAAAACCTTTACAGAACTGGGGCCCTGATTCAGAGCCGGACGCTCTGACAGAGCGCTCGCTCTGAATCAGGGCAGTCCCTCTGAATTTTAGAGCGGCCTCCTGGCCGGTCGCATAGCTGTGGGTAACCACCCACAGCTATAGCGAGCAGCCAAAAAGATGGTCGCGATGGTCAAGACCATCGTGACCATCGGGCTTGCGACGAGACCCTTGTGGTAGGGTCTCCTTGCCGCAAGCCCTGGAGTGCTTAAGGCTCTATCAGAGCCGAGAGCACTCCCACTGACATAACTTGTGATGTCAGTGGGGCCGGCCCCAGATGGTAGGCGTTCCCATGGGAACGCCTCCCTCTGGGCAGCCACGCCCCGGCACGCCCACCAAAGGGGGCATGCTGTCACTCACCATCGACAGCACGCCCCCTTTGTAGTGAGACCCATAGCGATGGCTTGGCCGTCGCTATCCGGGTTTTGCGCATGCGCACAATGGAGCTGGCTCCCTCGTGCGCATGCGCACTGGGCCAACATCGACCGCTTGCGAGCGCTCAGTGCTCGCGAGCGTATCTGAATCAGGCCCTGAGTAAGAAAACAGTGTGCAGAAAAGGTTACCAGTGGAGTTGTCTGCTGCTTAGTTCCTAGGAAAATAAAATTTAAATTGTTTTAAACAATTGTGTTTATTACCTGTGATTAAACTATATTAATGTTACATTTCGAAAGGGAAACTTACTTCTCTGAAAAAGGATGGGTAATTCATGAAGCAGTGGGAGGAAACCCTTTACTTTTCTATCACATATTTAGTTTAAGAACCTGCAAAATCATCACAAGAAAAGCAAGTTTTGGGGTCACCACAATAGTGCCAAAATCCCCGGGGGAGTCTTTAGTGTTAAAACCTCAGGATCGGTCTCCAGTGCCAAAACCCCATGGTGGTCTCTAGTGCCAAAACCACAAAAGGGGTCTCCAGTGCCAAAACTCAAGTGCCATAATCTCGGTGGAGAATTCCTGTCTGTCAGTCCCAGTTGGGGACTCCTATCTGCTAGTCCCAGTCGCAGACTCCAGTTTTCCTGCTTCTGAGAGGGTGTCATCCCTCCAGCCTGTTGCCATGTTGACTGCATCTTCAATGGTCTTTATGTCCTCTACCAGTTCTTACCCTCCAGTGCCAGAGGTCCGAGAATGTCTGTCATCAGTCCAGACTTCCAAGTCGCCAGCTGAGGCCCAGCCATCCAAATACTTTGACAGAGATCCTGTTCAATTCCGCGCTTTAATGCACCAATGCCACATGTACTTCTAAACTGCATCTCCGATTCCTGTCACTACAAATCTGGCAGTGAAAAACCTTATCTTAGCTTTCAGAGGGAAAACATTGGATTGGGCTAATTAACTTATTGAATCTAAAGACCCAATGCTTCACAGTGTCTCATTACAGCAAAGAATTGGTTCAAAGTCAGAACAGTTGGGGTCATCTGAGTCTCTTGCTCTGCCTGCCAAATATCCATCTGTAGCTCAGTCCTCTGGTCCTTTGGATTCTGAACGAGACCTGGCTTTGTTGGAGTAATACATTGCTGTTAATAAGAAAAACATCCCAATATTAGTACAAAGCTCGCAAGTCCATTGAATTAAGAGTCAATTTCACTTCTCTGTGTTCAGCTTCTGGTCCTTTGGGGGGGGGTCCTAATCCTTCACATACATCAACCACTACTGATGCCATTCTTAAGAAGAAAGATCCAATGTTAACATTGGACTTAGACTCCGATTCAAAATATGACCCACTTGAGGATGCTACTCCATTTATTGGGGATCCCATGTTCCCTGTCATGTTTTTCCCCAAAAGAAGATCCTGACAGCCCCAGTGAGATCAAAAAGTTCTCGGAGAAGGAATAATAGGGGTTCATTCTGTGAGCATCTGGATTCCGCTCGTGTTGCTCAATTGTCTTTCAAGGATCCATTCTACTTTATTAAACTTTTTTCTAACCCACAGGGTGTCCTGGGGCCACCCATAATTGGTGGGGTACTATTACACTATGGGTACTCAGACCCTCTTACCTCAGCTGGTGTTGCTGATTCACTGGCTAGCATGTCTCTGCTGAGACTATATACAGCCATTTACAGGAGGATTATTTTTCACATGATTCCAGGATCCAATCCTGATTGAGAGTATCCTATACTAACCTTTCCCAGGAACATTTGCTTGGCCAGTTCAACTTCTTTTCTAGCTACTCCTCGAACCTGTATCTGCTATCCTGTGCAGTTTCCACAATGCAAAGTGTCACGCTCTGCTCAAATTATGTGACTTACATTACCATTTGCTGCAGGTCAGGATTTCTGCCTGACCTTGTTCGAGAACCATGCACTGACATCACCATCATGCACTATGTCAACTGCTAGCATTCTTCCAGTGGGAGTGCTCCTATCTCACCTGACCTCAGCAGCTTATCAGGGACTGGCAGCAGTACTACTACTGTACTGCATGGTATAATGTGAATGAGCTTTGGGTGGCTTAAAGGGAATGGGCTCTACTGTGTGGCATAATTTGAATAATGGGCACTACTGTGTGACATAACTTGAATAAAGGGCACTACTGTGTGATGTTACGTGAAATTGGTGCACTACTTTGTGATGTAAAGTAACTAAGTGGCACTACTGTGCGGTGCAATGTGATGAAGGGGCATAACTGTGTGGTGTAATGTGACTAAGGGGCATTACCTTAGTCTGTTGTGTGGCCACACCCCTTCCCAGCAAGTCCACACCTGTTTTTTTCTGCTTCAGTTGTGGATAATGCTCTTTATGTACACAGGGCACCAAAATGTGTAGTTACGGCTCTGCTTTAGTGTGCACAGATTTATTCTCCTCTGTGTTCAGCACCCCTGCCCTAAAAAAAGCCTACAATGAAAACTATCTAATTCTCTACAACTGCTAAGCTAGGGCTTCGTCAATTGGGAAAATGCCTTCCGCTCTGACGACTTGCATTGTCGACTTGCTAGATCTTGTGCGGCTAAGCCTAACATGCACAAACACACAGACAATTATTAGAAAAAAAGACAATTAATTTTTTTTTTAATGCTCCAGAACTTGGGCCCAGAGCACAGATTGATCACAACTGGAGTCGGGCAAGGACTAGCTTGCAACTTGCATTGCTGGCTGGATCTTGTGCGGTACTGCAGTTAAGCCTAACATGCACGCAGACACACATATACACACAAAAATATGAAAGACACTATAATTGTTTTTTTTTTTTTTAGCATGACTGGAGTCGGGCACCACTAGGTTGCAACTTGCATTGCTGGCTGGATCTTGTGCGGTACTGCGGTTAAGCCTAACACACATGCACACACACACAGAAAAATATAAAAGACACTTTGATTTTTTTTTAGCACGACTGGAGTCAGGCAGCACTAGCTTCCAATTCATTGGTGCAGCCCCGGGCTGAATAAATAATAAAAATAAATTCATTGGTGCAGCCCCTGGCTGTAAAATTGATAATAAATTAATTATAAAAAATTCATTGGTGCAGCCCTGGGCTAAATAATTAATGATAATTTAATGTAAAAGTAAAAAATAATTCATTGGGTGCAGCCCCTGGCTGAATAATTAATACAAATAAATTCATTGGTGCAGCCCCTGGCTGTAAAATTGATAATAAATTAATTTAAAAACAAATCATTGGTTCCTAAACTAACCATAAAATTAATTTCAATTGTCAGGCAGCAATGCCCCAACCAGCACATAATGAAAAGGAAAAAGGTGCAAGATGGAATAGTCCTTGGGCCCTCCCATCCACCCTTATGTTGTATACAAAACAGGACATTCACAGTTTAACAAACCAATCATTTCAGCGACAAGGACTGCCAATTGTGGCTGAAATGATTGGTTTGTTTGGACCCCCATAAAACAAGCTGCCAATGTGCATTGGACATGGAAATTAAAATG
This sequence comes from Taudactylus pleione, assembly GCA_031769625.1. Lineage (NCBI taxonomy): Eukaryota > Metazoa > Chordata > Amphibia > Anura > Myobatrachidae > Taudactylus > Taudactylus pleione. Next base: position 16,448,814 of record JAUIMM010000178.1, read on the forward strand.
ATCCCATACACAAACTGGCTTTACATTACAAGTTGTCGTCATCCTCGTCCTCATCATCCCCATCAGTGTGTACATCCTCTTCTTCACACAATATTAATTAGTCCCCGCTGGAATCCACCATAGACGCCTCTGTAATTTTTTTATGTAATTGTTGGTAGAGGTCTTCCTCATGGAATTTGTAATTCATTTTAATGAACATCATCTTTTCCACATTTTGAGGAAGTAACCTCCTACGCCGATCACTGACAAGGTTCCCAGCTGCACTGAAAACTCTTTCGGAGTCCACACTGGAGGGTGGCAATTTAAGTAATGCAAAGCCAGTTTGTGTATGGGACTCCAAATTGCCTCTTGTTCCTGCCAGTACTGAAAGGGACTGTCTGACATGCCTATTAGGATGTTATCTCTGAAATAGTCCTCCACCATTCTGTGACCGTATCACACATAGTCACGATGAGGGGAATGACCTTACTCAAGCTGGCAGTGTTTGAACTAACATCACCTGTGGCAAGTTCAAAGGGTTTGAGAACCTTGCACAACATGGAAATTATTCTCCACTGCGCTTGAGTAAGGTCCATTCCCCCTCCACGGTCTATGTCATAGGCCATTGTATAGCCCTGGATGGCCTTTTGCTGTTCCTCCATCTGCTGAAGCATATAGAGGGTAGAATACCACCGAGTTACTACCTCTTGCTTCAGCTGATGATAGGGCAAATTTAACAGTACCTGCTGGTCATGCAATCTTCGACAAGCGGTTGCTGAATGTTTAAATTGTCCAGATATTTTGTGGGCCACCGAGAGCATCTCCTGCACACCCCTGTCATTTTTAAAAATTGTTGCACCACCAAATTAATCGTGTGAGCAAAACATGGGACGTGTTGGAATTCACTCTCACAATATTGGTGGCATTGTCCGTAATCACAAATCCTGAGGAGAGTCCAAGTGGGTAAGCCATTTAGCAATGATTTTGCTGAGTTTTTCTAAGAGGTTCTCAGTGGTATGCCTCTTAGTGAAACCAGTTATACAAAGAGTAGCCTGCCTCTGTATCAGCTGACTTTTGGTAGATGTTGCTGCTGCTGTTGCTGTTGTAGGCAATACACCTACCCAGTGGGCTGTCACAGTCATGTAATCCTTAGTTTGCCCTGTCCCACTTGTCCACAAATCAGTGGTCAAGTGGACAGTGGGTACAACGGCATTTCTGAGGACATTAATAAGGTTTTTTTTAATGTCCTTGTACAGACTTGGAATTGATGTTCTAGTGAAGTGGAATCTGGATGGGATCTGGTAGCGAGGACACAGGACCTAAATTAACTTTTGAAAACCCACAGCAGTAATGGTGGATACTGGATGCACATCTAATACCAGCATAGCTGTTATGGCGTCAGTAATCCACTGTGCAACTGGGTGATTGCTGTCATACTTGTTTGCCCTTGTAAATGATTTTTTGACATTTAATTGTCTTTTAGAGGATACACTACAAGTAATCTTCCTCCTGGTCCCCTTCTGGGATGAAGATCCACTCACAGCAACAGCAGCAGCAACAGGCATAGTCATCAAGGATCCTTCTAAGGAATCACGGATACGAGAGGAGTCAATCATGCTTTGAATAACAATATTGGATGCAGCAGGACTACTCCCGATGATGAATGAGGATGTTGATGATGCAGGTGTTGGTGGTGAAGATCAAAGGCACTTGGATCCCACAGAGAGGGAGCAAGTAGGTGACACTGGACTTGTTACGTTTTTAGGTAAATTTGGTAGTAACTGCGCTCTAAATCCTCCTTAGTATTGTGTGTTGGTAAATGGGGTTCAAAGAAAAAGTACTCTAGTGTTGGTATAGATGATAAGGTTTACTTGTGATGGTTCACAGAATAGATTATGAACATATAATATATTTAAAATTTGCACATATCGAGCAGTAGATGTACACAAAACAAATTATGCACTAGAAATAAGAAATGTCTGAAGCAATGGGGATAACTGAGATAAACGAAAAAATAAGGAAACTGAAAAAAACTGAATGAATATTGGACAACTGTTGAACACAATGGACGAAAGATATCAACTATATATAGTCTTGATACCAGATTCTAAGTGCCCTGCAACGTGTGGTGGAGGCACACTATGCAGTAATTGCTGTAGTCGGTTGAGTGAAAAATCCAAATTCCCAGGTACAGTGTCAATAAGTTTGATGGAAGTGAAGAGAGAGTTAATGACTGACTGTGGTGTCCCGCTAGTCAGTGTAAGCTGCTGAGAGATGGTCAAGTGGATATTGCAGTGCCCGGGGATGAAACTTCTTGAGGCAGCAGTATGGGACTGGAGGAGTTGGGGGATGGAAGTCTCTCAGCTAAGAGAATCACAGCCTCGTGTGTGTGGAGGCACCCATCCGATTGAACAGACAAGCACTGCCAACACCCATGAGGCAGACCGCACTAGCCTAGGGGTGGGGGTGTGGGGGCTGTGGCTCTTGGAACCAGAGACCGTACTCCCCCTCCAGTGTGAGACTTACCTCCCTTTTTCTCGTTGAGGTCCCGCTCTTGCCTCTTGCTGGCGGATCTTGATTGCAACGGGTTCCTTCTGATAGCTCGCTTCCGGGTCCCGTGGTCCTGTGGTCCGTTACGTTTTGAGTTTTGGAACTTGGCGACATACACTTTGATATTTGATGAATGCGCACCAAGTGACGTAACAAGGAAGAGGTTCCTAGGTGGATTAGGTCCCTCCCTCTACTCATTCTTGCTTGGCAATGGTTACATATGGCTTGACAACTGTTGTCCGGATTGGGGTGGAAATAATTCCACACATGAGAAATGAATTCTTTTGTCTTTTGCCCTGGCATGACAACAATGGGCTTTGGCTTTTTAAATCTATGGGCATCAGCTGTTGCCTTACTAACACAAAGGACATCTTTGGCATCAACATCCTCATCACCAACATCTTCATCATCAACATCCTCATCATCCTTAGTTCCTTCAACTACCAAAATATCCTCCTCCTCCATGTGCAATTCCACAGAAGCATCCTCAATTGGATGCAGCAGGACTACTCCTGATGATGAATGAGGATGTTGATGATGCAGGTGTTGGTGTTGGAGATCGACGGTGCTTGGATCCCACAGAGAGGGAGCAGGTAGGTGACATTGCACTTGTTACATTTGAGTTTTGGAACTTGGCGACATACACTTTGATATTTGATGAATGCGCTCCAAGTGACGTAACAAGGAGGAGGTTCCTAGGTGATTTAGGTCCCTCCCTTTACTCACTCTTGCTTTGCAATGGTTACATATGGCTTGACAATTGTTGTCCAGATTGGGATGAAAATAATTCCAAACGTGAGAAGTGGATTTTTTTGTCTTTTGCCCCGGCATGACAACAATGGGCTTTGGCTTTTTCAAACCATGGGCAACAGCTGTTGCCTTACTTACACAAAGGACATCCTCTGCATCAACATCCCCATCAACAACATCTTCATCATCAACATCCTCATCACCAACATCTTCATCATCAACATCCTCATCATCCTTAGTGCCTTCAACTACCAAAATATCCTCCTCCTCCTCCATGTGCAATTCCACAGAAGCATCCTCACTTACTATGTATGCAATATGTTGACTGCCCTTCCCCACATTTACAGAGGGCACACAAATGTTGGAACTTGGAGGATCCTCCAGTACACTAGTATTTAGGTCTGGCTCACATATGGCAACCGCGGGCACACTTGCACACACTTGCACTCTCCTCGGGAATTTGTGATTTTGATTTCTCATGGCACACAGTAAGTTTTTCCGGAGCTGTCTTACTCTTCTTAACAACTTTAAATTTTTTAATGGTACCACCACCACTACTACTACAAGCAGAAGGGCTATCAGAACCAGCAGTCAACATAAATAAAGGCCAAGGCCTTATCCTTTCCTTGCCACTTTGGCATATTGACAATTTTTTGTTTATCTAAAGGCAACTTGCCGTTCGATTTTTTTTTTCTTTACTACAATAAAAGTAGCTTTACCATATCCATGGCGTGACTTAAGCCCTGGGGCATGGGTCTTTATAGAGGACAAGGAAGTTGACAGCCTTGCATTATCATGATGACTGCTGGCAGCAGCTACAACATGTGGTTCTTGGCCTTGCTCTCCTTTCATGTGACAGCCCTCCATATTTTCTGCGGTATTGAAGCAGTGTCACAAGCACCAATAGTGTAGCCAAGGTGTGTTTAGAAAATTCACACACGTGCAGTCGTGCGCACACAGAAAAAAATCTACAAAAGACACTATTTTTTTTTTCGGATCCAGAACTTGGGTCCAGAGCACAGATTGATGACGACTGGAGTTGGGCAGCACTAGCTTGCAACTTGCGTTGCTGGCTGTATCTTGTTCTTGTGCAGCTAAGCCTAACACGCTCACACACACAGAAAAACATTAGATAAAAAAAGACACTTTTTTGTGGGTTTTTTTTCGGGTCCAGAACTTGAGCCCAGAGCACAGATTGATGACGACTGGAGTCGGGCAGCACTAGCTTGCGTTGCTGTATCTTGTGCGGCTAAGCCTAACATGCACACACACAGAAAATAAATAGATAAAATACACAATTTTTTTGTGTTATTTTTTCGGGTCCAGAACTTGAGCCCAGAGCACAGATTGATGACGACTGGAGTCGGACAGCACTAGGTTGCTTTGCTGTATCTTGTGTGGCTAAGCCTAACATGCACACACAGAAAAAAAATAAAAAGACAATATATATATATTATTCTTTTTCGGGTCCAAACCTTGGGCCAAGATGGACGCAGCAGACAGCACAGCACCAGCCCAGATGGACACAGCAGACAGCACAGCACCAGCCCAGATGGACACAGCAGACAGCAAAGCAGTAACAGCACCAGATGGATCAGCAGTGCACCAGCCCAGGACCAGAGGCGTCACTAGGGCTGGTGTCACCCGGTGCTATAACTCATGGTGACACCCCCCCTCCAAAAAAAAAAAAATTGATATGCAGCTCCACGAACTCTCCCCAAATACCAGTCCAGCAATCACACTTACACAATACCCCCAATAGTGGTGCCCCGTAGATTGCAGTGACCGCCAGATAATGCAGAGAGCGTCGTAGTAACCGCCAGATAATGTAGAGAGTCACAGTGAATGCCAGATAATGCAGAGACCATCATTGACCCACATATAACACATAATATGAATACACCCCTTATACACACAGAAACACAATAATTATACCCACGCACATACATTAATCACCATCCCCAGCATAGACAGTATTACCTCCCCAAGTTAAAAACAAATACACCCTCCCCCATTGAATAAGTATATCATCCCCCTAGGTCTGATGGGCAATGTCGCTGACGAAACGTGGGAGCAACCCTCGTCAGTGACATAGCAGGTACACACTGGCCGATATGCCCGATATGTACATATCTTCTAGTGTGTACCTGGCATTAGGTTTAGGGAGGGGAGGTTAGGTTTAGGCACCAGGGGGGAGGGTTAGGCACTAGGTGGGGAGGGATAGGGCTATGCACTAGAGGTGAAAGGGTTAGGCACTAGACGAGAGGGTTAGGGTTAGGCACTAGGGGAGAGGATTAGGGATAGGCACTAGGGGAGAGTATTAAGGTGTGGGGAGGGGGAGGTTAGGGTTAGACACTAGGAGGGGAGGGTTAGGGTTATGCACTAGAGGTGAGAGGGTTAGGCGCTAGGAGAGAGTGTTAGGGGGTGCGGGGAGGGGGAGGTTAGGGTTAGGCACAAGGAGGGGAGGGTTAGGCACTAGGAGGGGAGGGTTAGGGTGCAGGGAGGAGGAGGTTAGGTTTAGGCACTGGGGAGGGAGGGATAGGGGTTATGGTTAGGGGTATGGAGAGGGGGAGGGTTAGGCACTGGGGGGGTTTGGGATAGGCACTAGGGGGGAGGTTTAGGGTGCGGGGAGGGGGAGGTTAGGTTTAGGCATTGGGGAGGGAGGGTTAGGGGTTATGGAGTAGGAAATAAAGGACAGGGACAACACAGCCCCTGCAGGCACAGGTCTAACATAACAAACACACTGACAGGTAATGCCCCCCCTCCTCCCTCATTGAATTATTTACATCCCATTACACCTACTGTATACGCTGTGCTGGCTGCTGCTGTCTCCCAGTTCCTTCTCATCCTCGCTGACTGAGAGGTCAGAGGGTCACGCTGGGAAGAAGCAGGGACCGTGTACAAACTACTTGTCAGTATTCAAGTGTAATCAACAGTGTCTGAATACACTTGAACACTGGAAAAATGTTTTGTAGACTGTCCCTGCTTGTTCCCAGTGTGACGATCTATCAGACAGCAGCGAGGAGCAGAAGCTCAGCTGCCATCCATCCACCCCAGCGGCTTCAGCCAGGCTGATCAGTAATCAGCCCCCTGCCTCTAGCACTCGCACCCCCGCCCCACATGGAGAGGACTGCATGAGGAGCTCAGCCGCACTTACTGTATAGAAGGCTGCCGCTGGCTGTCTCACTGTGACAGGCGCAGCGACAGCCGGCAGAAGCAAAAACTGTCTCAGCAGGCAGCTGCTGCAGGGAGAGCGCCTCTCCAGCCTGGCGTCTCCCTGCAGTGCAGGACCTGCTGAGCGGGGGGTGGGGATGAGTCGGATTTTGGTGTCACCCCCTTGGAGGGTGACACCCGGTGCGGCCCGCACCCACCGCACCCCCCTTGTGACGCCACTGCCCAGGACACAGCAAACAGCACAGCACCAGCACAGGTAAGTAGTACTACCTCTCCCAGCCCTACACTACCCACCCTCCCTGTTCAGTCTCCACAGCCGGAGTGAAATGGCGGCCGCCGCGTGGTCCCTTATATACATAGAGACGAAAGCTCGCGAGCTGCAAGATTTTGTCTCTATGGTTTTGCCTCGTTGAGATCCGGGGCCAGCAGGGGAACCGAACGCATGTTCGGTTCTCGCCCCGGATCTCAAAATTCGGGTGGGTTTGGATCTCTGAGATCCGAACCCGCTCACCTCTAGTTGCAACTGTGCCTGAGGCTCCGATGGTTTCACAGACTTGAAAAGTATTACGGATGTGAGTAAGGGAAAGTGGGCGTACTTATGTTGGGCTGTGACAGCATTGCAATTGCAAACATTCGCATATTTTTTCAGTGGGTCTGCGTGCTTAATATCAACTGCAATCACAATAGCGATCCATAATGAATCAAGCCCTAAATCCATAGCTGATCCTGAGGGACATTTTCTGATTCTTTTTGGCACTCTTCACTGTGAAATGATTTTTCTTATTGTTTACGCTCCAAATAGCAGCAAGAGCTTATTTTTGTCTGGATTCTTTAGACATATTGAGCAAGTTGCACAGGGAACATTATCTCTGGGGCTGATTTAAACACAGTGTTAGGCCCTACATTAAATAAAACTGACCCTCCTCACAATAGGCCTGCGGCTAAACTCGTTCGGGCTTCCCTGCTTTTACGTAATGCAGCGGTATGACATACCAGCACTTTGTTCAAGCACTAAACATTTTTGTTACAGTATCAGCTTCCTCAGAGACTGCAGAGCTGAGGCTGAGGGCAGAGGTGTGGCTTGAGCATTACGCGAGGAGAGCTGTTGCCTGCTCCAGAGCCAACCGTCCACCCCCAGTAATGTTGAAATGTAGAGCCCTACTGCGCCGCCTGCCTGCATGCCTCAGGCAATACTGACGCTCCGGAGCCCCACTGGAATACCCTCCCACCCCCAGTAATGATGACTTGCGGAGCCCTGCTGTGCTGCCCGCCCCATCAATCCTGATGCTCCGGAGCCCTGCTTTGCCGTCCAGCGTCCGCCCGCCCCGGCAAAGCTGACTTGTGGAGCCCTGCTGTGACCCCTACCCCCAGCAATGCTGATGCTACGGAGCCCTGCTGTGCCGCTCGCCCTTGGCAATACTAATGCTTTGACTGAGCCATGGAGCGTCTTCCTGCTGCCAGGGTCTCTTACTTGCTGCCCCACCCCCTCTCTCTCTGCTGCCACTGGCTCCCACACTGTCTCCTGCTCCCCTACTCACCATTCCTCCGGATCCCACTAGAACCAACCACTATAACCCTCTCACCTGGGCACCTGATGGAGCAGCAATTGAATTGCTTCGTCAGGCACCCATTAGCTTTGACGCCGCACAGAAGTATTGAATTCCCCCTATGTGTTTTTTTTATTTCCTGTAGTGGCCTATGTGTTTCTTTTTTCCTATTCTTGCCAATATGTATGTTTTTTTTTTATACAAAGCCTATTTGTTTTTTTTTATTTTCTGTGGGGACAATGGACCTCATTCAGAGTCGTTCGTAAGCGGCCTATTGGTCGTACGCATCCGATGTTTCCAAACCACTAATGCGTATGGTTAGTTGTGCACATGTGCGTACGAGACCTTGTGATCCAAAATGCTGTCGATCGTACGGCTTACGAGCAGGAAGTGGCTTCCGAGAGTTGATTGACATGAAAGGCTGTTTGTGGGTGTTGACGGGGGTGGTGGTCTAAAAAAGCAGGCGTTCCTCACCGTTTTCAGGGCGTACATAAATTTCCTGCTACGACCGACATAGAAGGTCGTAAGTAGTAAAACGTCACTCTGCGAGCAGGTTAGAGGCCTGGCTGATCGTACAGCTTGAGGTTGGGTATGGGCTCTCTCAAGTACAATCGATACTATCGAATGTGACTGATGTTATGTTTGATGTATCTATTTTGTGCTACACAATGCAAGCTGCTAATAATCGTTTGTTGTTGCTAATAACACTGCTAATTGGCTTGTAATTGATTCAGTTGCGTTTGCATTAGCGAATAATAAGAATAAATATATTTCATGGGGATGGCTTATTCTATGTTAATTTTTTATGTAATTTGCACACTACACAAGCGGCCACAACCTTCAGAAGAAAATTAACATACAGCAACTGATAACGACTGACAACGCTTGACTCGATCGCTAGCTGCTATCACTTGTTAGCTAGAGGAAGTGCTTTGTTCATGTATGGGCGTCACTTTGGTTGCGATCGCCCGGCCGTGCGATTGTTTTTTTTACTGATTCTCGATTGTTAGGCGTACGACCGAGCGGCCGCTTACAACCGACTCTGAATGAGGTCCAATGTGTGTGGCTAAAGTGACAGGGCAGGAAGCCGGTAGGGATACAGGGGGCAAGAGGTGACAAGGGGCACGAGTCTGGTTGAACCTCTGTTGTATGATGATGACATTGGTTATAACTTATATTCCTACACAAACAGGCATCTTCCGGAACATGTCATCTCATACTGACTGAAGACACCGTCTACCGAGGGTGGATTGGTTTCTTCAGAGGTTCCCCGTTGTAGAGAAACCACCATATAGGTAAGGTATATTTGTAATGGAATGTACAGGAATGCTCCCAGAGTGACAAGAAACAGGCAGTGTGTCATGCTGTGTGACTCCCCTTGTGACTCATGACCAAGCACATTTTTCCCGCGTGCCTTCGGCGCAAACTCTTGTCGCTACTGGCATGCTTTTACTACTTGCACCGCTGCCAACACTTCTAAATTTTCCATACCCCCACTTCAAAATTCCCACTTCGACCACTGCTTCAGAGGTTAGCCCTTCAAGATACCTTGCATCCCAAAAAAAGTGCCTCTGCACAGGATTACACACATTTCTCCAGCTCACATCTAATCAGAAATAGACATGCTGCTGGTCTCCCAGACATTTCCACAATGATCTCTGAGGCTGGCATTACCTGTTTTTTGTGGACCGACCTTGTATGATCTGGGAGGTGCAAAAAGCCACCATATGGGGTAGATTTATGAGCAAAGCAGTTGCTGCCAAGAAATGCGCACAAGTAGAAATAATTTCTCTCGACGTGTAAATAAATAGGTTAATGGTTTTGTATAAACAATCCCCCTCTGCTGACCTGCTCACCTGGATCGATGGTTTTAGAGGACAGATAAACACTATGGGGGTCATTCAGACCCGTTCGCGAGCGCAGGACGCTCGCAAGCAGGTCGATGGTGCCGAATTGCGCATGCGCATGACGGAGGGAGCTCCGTCGTGCGCATGCGCGAGACCCGAATAACGACGGCCAAGCCGTCGTTATGGGTCTCGCACCAAAGGGGGCATGCTGTCGATGGTGAGTGACAGCACGCCCCCTTTGGTGGGCGTGCCGGGGGCGTGGCTGCTAGACGGAGGCGTTACCATGGGAACGCCTACCGTCTGAGTCCGGCCCCACTGACATCACTAGTGATGTCAGTGGGAGTGATTTTGGCTCTGATAGAGCCAAAATCACTCCAGGGCTTGCGGTCACCGAGACCCTACCACAGGGTCTCGTCGCAAGCCCGATGGTCGCGATGGTCTTGACCATCACGACCATCATCATGGACGCTCGCTATAGCTGTGGGTGGTAACCCACAGCTATGCGAGTGTCCATGAGGCCGCTCCAAGTTGAGGGAGGAGGGCCCTGATTCAGAGCGAGCACTCTGGTCAGAGCGTCCTGCTCTGAATCAGGCCCTATATTGTCACGCAAATCTACCAACACATTGAAAAAACTTACAAAAGTGGTTTTATGATAAAGCAGACAAGACAGACTCTGTCCTGGTAAGCCTGGAGGAGGGCCCTTGGAATGAACAACAAGCTTAAACTTAATGAGGCTTCCAGGATAACCTAGCATCCATCAAAGAATACAAAAGAGTTTCATGATCTTTACAACTTACAGCAGTCTCCTACTAGTACCAATCACATGGGCCCTTCCTCTGACTCATACCTAGGCGATGCTCCACTCCTTCTGCTATTTGACCAGCTGTCAATAGTACTGAATGTTGCCATTACAGCAGATGAGGTTCTGGCGGCTAATAAAGGTCTTCAACCTGCGGCGGTTCTATTGGTCTCCCACCTCAATACTTTCAGATGCTTTAGTGCTTTTTTGACAGATTTCTTTAATAAAATATTTGACAAGGCTTCCTTTTACTGGGCAACCATATTGGCTAACAAAACAATGTTATGATACTGAAACCTGGCTATGACCCAGAGCAATGTACCAATTACAGGCCTATTTCTCTATTGAATGTAAATATCAAAATTTATGCCAAGATCTTTGTAGATAGATTTGGTCCTCTGCTACCGGACTTAATTTATCATGTCTGTTTTATTCCTGGCTGTCAGGCCTTAGATAACATCCGAAAGAACATCAACCTCATCCACTCTATACATGCTCAAAAAGTCACCACCCATGATTCTCGGTTTAGATCCAGAATAAGTGTTCGACTGGATAGCCTGGACATTTATGTTTTGGGGTGTTTTGGTCGATGAGATTTCACGGGAAGTTTTATAATGGCATTGCAGCCTTTTATAACAACCCTAGAGCATCAGTGTTGTCCAAATTGGTCACCTCTTTGCCCTTCTCTCTCACAAATGGCACATGCCAGGGATGCCCTTTGAGCTCCTTAATTTATGCACTAGTAATAGGACAACAGATTTGAGTCAATTAAGAGAATCAGGGTTGGTGGCGTTGAACACAAGAAACTCGCTGTATATGGATGATATTCTCCTGACGGTAGCAGATCCCGCTAGCTCTCCCACACTTGTTCCCTGAAATTGCTGCATATGGCAGTCCCTCCATCTACAAATGAACGCACAGGTGTTAGACTTTTATATGCCAGGGCATCTGAAACACACACTAGAACAAAGTTGATTAAATAGCTATGTGTCTATATACTTAAATATTTTATTCTCATGTTTTTCAAGCTAATTATCCCAGTCTTCTGGCATGCTGGAGTGGTTGTTATATCTCTTGGCTTGGCCGGATCAATGCAATTAAGATGAGCCTTCTACAGTGTTTTCTTTATTTATTCCTGTTAGAGTCCAACCTTTCGTCTTTAAATATCTTCAACATATTACCTCTCAGTTTACCTGGTCTAAGAAGTGCCCTTGAGTCAAGCGTAATGTTCTTCAGAGATCCACTCCAGGGGGTGAGTGTCCCAGACTTTACATTGTACTATTTGGCAGCTAGACACACTCAATGTGTCCTGGGGAATAGGCCCAAATCAGAGAAAATTTGGGCTAAAATAGCAGCTGGAGTAGTGGGTATGGAGTCAGCCACCTCCTGAGGCTTCCCAGACAGGCCCATCCTGGATCTTCTAGGAATCACCCAGTTATAGAGCATACCCTAGCACTTTGGAACTCATCTAATCGTCTCTATGGTTTGGCTCCCCATTTGAGTCCCACAATACCATTATTTTACAATCTGGACTCCCTGAAAGGCTCTAACCCTTCTGTATTTGGCCTTGGCTAGCTAGAGGGGTGAGAATGACTCACCCAAAACATTCCTTTCGTTCATGGAAGTCCAGGAAAAGTTTTTTTATACCTTATCAAAACTTTTATCCGACTTGGGAGAGACCTTGGACGATAAAATGCCTGCCGCAAGTTAGCTGCTAGGTTTCATGCAACTCTGCTAGCATGGGTGTCTTTTTTGCATAAACTGGACACACCAGGAGATTCCTCTGATTAATTTGATATGCAACGGGATGTATATCTGTGTGACTGCATCTGTATATGAAGCACAATAGAACTTGGCATGGAAAAAAACAGCGGCCACTGCATCATAGCAATTTGTTTATATATTCAGAGATCATTCAGGCACAGATATACAAATGTCACTTATCAAATTAATCAGCAGAGTCTCCTGGTGTGCCTATATCACATCACATTGAGACTTAGATGCATTTTCAGCAAAAAAGATGCCTAGCGCTAGCAGAGTCACACGGGACCTGGTGTGCCAAGAGGGACAGATTGGCTTAACTGCAGCAATAATGTATGAGCACACAACTGTATAAGATTTTTTATTGATGGTACTATGTTCCGTCTTGGCTGAATGAAATGAACCCTGAGATACCCAAACTCTGTTGGAGATTGCGGTTCTGACACAGGAATTTTCTTCATATGAGGTGGAGCTGCCCTAGACTCCCCCACTTCTGGACTGAGATTTAAACCCCCATAATTGGCTTGGCTGTGACTCTTCATCCCAAATACTTCCTACTGCCTCTAAGTTTCCTGGACACCACATGTCCTCAACATAAGTTGACCAGACACATAGTATTAGCAGCTACCTGTCAGCTGGCAGCATATTGGAAGCATACGGAAGTCCTAGATATCTAGCAGATAATAGTCATGATTTTATACCATGAAATACATTACTAGCATTCTAAATGACCCCACCAAAAAATTATTTTTCCAACTTTTATTATTTTGGGTGTAATTGACAGGGACACAACACTCAGCAAATACTGTAATATATGCTGCCTCTCAAAAAAAACACAATCTTCCCTTGAAATATCTACATTGAATTATAAAAGATGAGATTTTTTAAACTGAAAAAAAATATTTTTTCAACTTTTATTATTTTTAGGTGTAGCTGATGGGAACACAACACCCAATAAGTACAGTAATATATGCTGCCTTTCAAAACACACAATCTTCCTTTGAAATATCTTAATTGAATTATTAAAGACTTTTTTAAACAAAAAAAAATCTTCTTTGGGATGCAGCTCACAGACACAGCATGCTATTTTTTGGTCAGCTAAGTTTGCAATCACAGTACTGTCTTTGCCCACATACATATATATATACTGCAGTACTGTGTAGATATATACACCTGTGAAAATCAAATGTAAGTAAGTGCCACTCACTTCAAGTTCACACTAATATACATGAGGAGACGGTATTGCAGTCTGCAGTTGCTAGTGTCTGACAAACATACACAGGAGCCTGTATTGCAGATTGTATGCTTTCTATTCCACCCTTCCCACCCACTCCAACCACCTACAGCTCTATAAATAGAGAGTATTGCAGCACAGTTACAGCTCAAGGCCTTCTCCATGCACTCTCCTGTGGGAAATGGTACCTGAAATGACAAGGGAGGGATTTATATGCTATCCAAAACCCGTGAAATCTGAGATTTCTGGGAAAATTTTATTTTGCCTTGTTTTGAGAACTGAATTTGATCGGAGGACCCAAGCCGACGCTCAATTCTACTTGGACACTTAAATTGAGTTCTGTTGCATCTTTCCAAAATTGAACCTCTAATCTCTAATATCGTCATCACTGTGGCTCCGCAAAATGACACATCCACAGTGGCAACTGCATGCACCTCTTAGTCAGGCACAGAGTAATCTTCGCTACTGAAAGGGTGCAGAGGTGGTGTGGACAAGAGAGTTTTTGATGAGTTAATCAGTATATTTTTATGAAATTGTGAGTAAAGATTATTTACAATGGTTGGATGGTATTAAGAGCATATTTACTAAGTGGCAAGTTGATGCAGTGATCTACTAAACTCAAAACTGCCACAATCATGCCAAGAAACCACACAGAATGGAAATCACTATCAATATTATAATCCATTAAAGTAAATAAATGACCTGCCTCTAACAAACGGTTTAGTTCAATGAGCTGCATAGACCCATAGGATCTGTGCATGCATCTATATGTAAAAAATGAGAAAAATTGCAAAATGGAAAAAAAATGGCATTGGGTCACCCCCAAAATTGATAACCAGCTCTATGGGGACAAAATCATGGGCATCCCCTATTTTTAACTAACCAGGGCTAGGCTGTACCATCCAGAGTTTGTTAAACCATAGAGTGGAGAGTGTCCACCCACCATGATTCCAACCAGGCCAGATGGTACTATAGATGGGTTCTCTAGGGAGGTCAAACATGTCAGGAATATAAAATGTGTTTTAAAAATATCTGTTTGACAGCTAAATTTATAATGCACAGACACTTTCTTTCGAAAGCATATTAGTTGTATTTCCATACCTCCCAACTGTCCCACATTCAGCGGGACAGTTCTGTTTCTCTGGGACTGGCCCGCTGTCCCACCCTCTGGCCACAGTGTCCCATGGTGGGGGGGAAGGGATTGGGGTGAGGACACACTGGTGCTCATAGCAGAGCACCAGGTAAGCAGTGGGAGAATAGATGCAGTGCACATGAGCATGTGAGCAAGGTATATATTCAAATTGTAGGGGGAGCCTGAGGGTAGCCCAGCATCTCGGAGTGCTGAGCATGCCCCCACAGTGGTGTGAATGGGGGTTCCATGAGGCTCCACCTCCTTTCCCTGAGGCTCCACCCCTTTTCCAGACACCTTCAATGCAGGCATTGTCCTGCATCCAGGACCCGCAAAGTTGGTAGTATGTATTTGACTCCCATATCTATTCATTGTTATATAAGAGTCCCAGATTTCTACTCCTCGTCCACCATTCCCAACTCATTCCCACCCCTCATCTCTCCTCCTCTGCTATTATTAACCCCCTCTTAATTAGCTTAATTACCATAGGGATGCTGTAATACCTCTATCTGCTTTCTGCATTTTGCTCAGCTTCTTCTTCTTCTTTTGGCTCCTTTCCACTGCTAGCATAGTGATGTCATTAGTTGATGTCCATAATGCTGAAATGAGCAGAGAACCGTGCCCCTCACACTCTGCAGTGTATAATATGGTCCCACCTTCCTATGAAAAGGACCCTCAGGCAGTGATCTTCCCAGTACCGATGTCTGACAATGCACAAAAGTAAAACTTTTGATAAAGACCATTCCAATGTCCAACACTTATTATTTATACAGACATACATGAGTAATATAGTAAAAAAAATTTGCAGTGACATTTTTACCGTTACAACCTTCATATTTTCCATAGTACCTGTGCTTCCAAAGACAAGGAAATAGACATGCACCTAGTGGAAAAATATACACACTGGGATAAGGAAAAAGCTTAATGTCCACTTTATGTTGTCTTTTCATTTTAGCTGAAATGATCAGATGACAAGGGTGGGACCAATATGTATGATAGGGCACTATCATTTACCAGTCCCTTGAGCAGTGTTAATTCCACATAAATCCTTACATGTATTACCTTATTTAAACAATATGTTATTTTGTCCCCTGTGTATACTTTTAGTTATAGCTGCTGATCTCTATGTAACATCTGGGCACACAAATCAATGCATGTAAACTTAGAAACAACCCTCATTCCAAAAAAGAAAGCAAGCTTACCGGTACGCAGATACCCACTGGCATAGTTTCCTAAATGATTAGTAATAGGGCAGATAGGGAACCAGGCGAATTAAATAAAACAAACAACTCATAATTTGCCAGGGCAAATGCAACAAAAACTGGTCAGAAAGTTACAGGGTTTACAAATTAGAAGAATAGTTAGTAAAGGCATTAATCGGTATGACACCTACAGTAGGTTTACAAGCAATATAAAAATAAAGGTCAGGCCTGGACAGGAGATGTGACCACCCGATTCAGAAGCCAGCAAAAGCAGCAGCTGCCGGGGCTAACTGTCTGCTGCCCCGCAGCCGGCCACTAGGAGATCACTACGTCGGCTGCTGACGGAAATTCACTCACTGTGGGATATCAGCGCCAGCGCTGCTGGACCCGGGAACCTGGCGTGCTGTGACAAATAGCACCAGACTTTTTGAGCTGGTACTGCTTTAAAAAATATGGATGACAAAAAATGTAGATGTCCCCCATATTTAATGAACCAGCACAGGGCTCTTGGCTTCGGTGCTGGTTGTAAGAATATGGGGAAAAAATGTTGTGGGGTTTCCCGTATTTTTGCAACCAGCACCAGGCTCCACTAGCTGGGGTGTAATGCCGCAGCCAGAGGATCCACTTCACGGGGTCCCCAGCCAAAGAATTCTCACCCTACACTAGTCTGCCTAGGCCGGGGATCCCAGGGGAGGTTGGAATACCTCCAATAATAGGGTCCCCCCTTTTCTGGGTACACCAGGCCTGGGATGAAGCCCAGTTCTATCTTCCACACTTTTGGCCGGTGGGTGCAGAGTTGATAGGTTTAATAATGTATGTAAAATAGTATTGTCTTTTACAGGGGGGCTAGTAGTCCCAGCAAGCCTCCCCTGCATGCCGATACCTGTGGAACTACAAGTACCAGCATGCAGGGCATTAAGAGCCCGCGGGTGCCACTATCCCTCCTGTAAAATAAATATTTAAAGAAAGACAGTACACACACCATAGCTTTTAATCTTTCATTACACTAAAGCTGGGTACATATTAGATGATTTGAAAACGATCCAATATCATTAAAGATTTCCCTTGAACTCCTCAGGATTCCTGGACTAACGACATAGTGCACACACACTGAAATTTACTAACAATCAAACGATATAACGTTCATTGTCAAAGATTTTAAAATCATCAGATAATTAACAATATATCGTTTGATGTCCCAAATACCATCTTTAAGATTTAATAAAAATGTAAATAATGGGCTGTACCATGAGACACAGATGCATTCACAGATCAGTGAGATCTGTGCATGCATCTGTGTAAAAGTGTAAAATAAAAAAAATGACATGGGGTCCCCCCCTAAAAGCAGAACCAGCCCCGGACTTTTCATAGCCAGTCCTGGTTGTGAAAATGCAGGGGACAAAAGACATATGGGTCCCCTGTAATTAGCACAAGCAGCACTGGGCTCAGCTTGCCGGTCCTGGTTTTGGAAATACAGGGGAAAAATGAATAGGGGTCCCTTATATTTTCCATAACCAGCACTGGACTCTTTCTAGTGACGGTGTAATGCCACAGCCAGGCAGCCAGAGGAACCCTTTCAGTGGGTTCCCTAGCCAAAGCATTATGCCTGACCGCTATGTTGGGGATCCCAGGAGAGGTTAGAATACTTCCAATAACGGGGTCCCCCCTCTTCTGGGTACACGAGGCCTGGGATGAAGCCTGGGGCTATCTTCCAAACTATTGGCCAGTGGGTGCGGAGTTGATAGGGTTAATAATGTATGTAAAAATAGTATTGTCTTTTACAGGGGGCTAGTAGTCCCAGCAAGCTTCCTCTGCATTCTGATACTTGTGGAACTACAAGTACCAGCATGCAGGGCATTAAGAGCCCGCAGGTGCCGCTATCCCTCCTGTAAAATGAATATTAAAAAAAGACAATACACACACACCATAGCTTTAATCTTTTATTACACTAAAGCTGTGTGTAATAAATCCTGGTCCTGGTTTTGGAAATACAGGGGACAAAATGAGTAGGGGTCCCTTATATTTTTCATAACCATCACCGGGCTCTTCCTAGCGGGGGTTTAATGCCACAGCCAGGCAACCAGAGGAATCCTTTCACTGGGTTCCCCAGTTAAAGCATTATGTATGACTGCTAGTCAGCCCAGGCCAGGGATCCCTGAGGAGGTGAGGACCCCCAATAAAGGGGCCCCCCTCTCCAGGGCACCCCAGGCCTGGTCTGATAGCCCAGGGCTATCCCCGCACCCCTGGCCAGTGGGTGCTGGGTTGATAGTGTCAAGTGTAGTGTAAAAAATAGACATAAAACATTGTCTTTTACAGTAGAACTACACATCCCAGCAAACCTCCCCTGCATGCTGGTACTTGGAAAACCACAAGTACCAGCATGCAGGGCATTAAGGGCCCACTGATACCTCTAGTTCACCTGCAAAAGTAATGTTAAAATAAACACAAGACACACACACTGTGAAAGTACAACTTTATTAAAACATACATGCACACTCACATTCACACATATACAACTAGAATCCCTGTAGCCAATCACATCCTCTTCTCCAGTAGAAATTCACTATACCTGTAAAAAAAAAAACCTATATTCACCTATTCCTAGTGTAGATCACATCCTCATCGTTCCAAGTAGGCATCCACGGTCTTCTTAAAAAAGAAAAAGCCCAGGGATCACCAGGGTTTGCCGACCTGGGCTGACTAGCGGTCAGGTGTAATGCTTTGGCCAGGGGACCCAGTTCCCCTGGCTGTGGCATTACAGCCCCGGTAGAAAGAGTCCAGTGCTAGTTATGAAAAATACAGTGGGCCCCTACTAATTTTGTCCTCTGTATTTCCAAAACCAGAGCCCGCGGGTGCCACGGGCTCACTGAGCCCAGTGCTGGTTGATGCTTAATATAGGGGACCCCTACGTCTTTTGTCCCCTGTATTTCAAGACCAGCACTGGCTATGAAAAGTCTGGGGCTGGTTGTGCATTTACACAGATGCATGCATGGACTGTGCATGCATCTGTGTCAAGGGAAATGCCTGTCAAGTGACATCTGCATCGGTTGGAATGGCATATCATTTGGCTTGCTTACATACTGCACAATATGTCACAAATCATTACTGAGATTGACAAATCTTTTTACATGTAGGGAAGAAAAGAAGATATGACCAACGACCGACAGGAGCATGTATCATGATCGTGATCAAGTGTACAAAATGGATGATATGAGCAATTTGTCATTCCAATGCGTCGTAATCGACCAAAAAACTCCCGGTATCATCTAGTGTATAGGGGCCTTTACACTCACTGAATCACTCACTCACCTGCACTTACACTACATACTTACCTTGTCCCTAGCGCTGTTCTTTCCCCTTGTCCAGTAGAATCCACAATCGGGATCTGTAAAAAAAATATCCATACTCAACTCACTCCTTGGTTCAGGACCTTTACTTTCCATGTAGGCATCCTTGGTCTTCTTAAAACAAAAAAAACGAGATTGCAGGATTGCAGACCCATTGGGCAGAGTACAGTCCTCTAAGGATGTTACTTCCCGACTGCCACGCAAGCCACTGCATTTCCAATAGAAATGCATTGCCTGAATGTTCATTGGCTCCGCCTCTCAGCCAATGAGCGATCCCCCATTGACTTCAATGGTGGGAACTGCAGAGTTATTAAAGTTCGTAGGTGTTTTTTACATTTTAATCATTTATTTGACAAACAGTATCACATCTGACTGATATGTGCAGACTACATGTTCAGGTGTGTTTGACGGGTAATACAGGGAACACAGGTAGGAAACATGATCACATACTCCATCAAAAAACATGATTCAGCAAAACACGATTCTTGATCAATTTGAGTGTTTCAGCTGACAAAAGTCACCCGTGTTCCTGTAATGCTAGCCTATAAGTGTTTAAACTCAGGCACTCTTGGTCCAGACACGATTCTTAGTATATTTACCCCTAAGTCTTGGACTCAAGAATACAATGTCGGTGATGTACCTTCAATTATCTCTAATGACAACTGACAATACAGGATGTAGTCATTGATTTCAAATTGAAGTTGAAGTAAATGAGCTTGTACAGAAGAATCTGGAGATTTAATGTACAGAGGGCCTGATTCAGGTTGGCTCGCAAGGCTGCTGCGTTCACACGCACCCGCTCACTGCAAAAATATGCTAATGAATGCAATCGCACGGCAACCACAGCACTATACCAAGATGCCAAACACTGTATAAAGCCACCCAAGTCAGCGAAAATATCGGTAACATTGAGTTACATCGAACCCATACGCACAGTTGTGGTTGACCAAGAACTGCTGCACAAATTGCTAAACTTCCTGTCGCCATCTAGATCTCTGGCTACAATATTTAATCACTATATATATAGGAGCACAATATTTAATCATTATAAGGGAAAGTATATTTAATTATCAGATATAGGGGCACAATATTATTACATGTTCTCAATAAGAAAAACAGGCCCTCATTCAGAGGCGGTCACAAGAAGCGATCACTCTCTCTGAATGAGGGTGGCCGCTTCTTTTTTTAGTGCGGCCTCCTGGTCGCTAGCTAAGCTGTGAGTTACCACCCACAACTTAGCGACCGACCAGGTTGATGATCGCGATGGTCAAGACCATCGCGACCATCGGGGCTTGCGACGAGACCATAAGGTTGGGTCTCGGCAGCCGCAAGCCCCAGGGAGCTTCCTGCTCTGATCGAGCAGGAAGCTCCCCACTGACATCACTGCTGATGTCAGTGTCGCCGCTCACAAAACGGTAGGCGTTCACTTGGGAACGCCTCCATTTGTGTAGCCACCCCACCGCCAAGCCTACAAAACGGGCTGAGCTGTCGATCAACATCGACTGCCGGCCCTTTTGTAGTGAGCTCCGGAGCGAGAGAATTTCTCTCTCGCTCAGGGGCTTGCGCACGCGCAGTGTGGCCACTGCACGTACGCAGGCCTTAACATCGACCCAGTTTGGGGGCGCTCAGCGCTTGCGACCGGGTCTGAATGAGGTCCACAGTGAGTTAGAAACTTATAATTTTTTAATTATATTTAGAAAATCATATTTATGCTATAGGATTCTGGAAATGTTTGTCATTATTCTATAAGATTCTAAAATGTATACTGATATACAGAGAGAGTTAATTTAGGAAATATAATCCAGATGTCACGGTTAAGCCTACGCCATAAAACCTACAGTAACAATAGCCACTATATATCTAAGATAACCTAAAATAATATATTATGTCTAATGATACTATGAATATATCTCATACATGTTTTTGGAGCTGCATCACCCCCTGTTTTACAGTTCGCAGCCGCAATCATCATCATTAGTATCTGCACTTGTAACTGCACTAAGGGCCTGATTCAGCACGGATCGCAAGTCTGCAATCGCACACACCCGCTCGCTACGAAAATATGCAAATGAATGCAATCGCAGCACTATACCAAGACGCCCATCAGCTTATAAAGCTGCCCACTTCCCATTACATACATTCGCAAGTCAGCGATAACATCAGTAACATCAAGAAACAATCGGACCCATGCGTAGAGTTGTGGTTGAGCATGACATGCCTCACAACCTGCGAAGCGTCCTATCGCCATGTAGAGCTCTGGCTGTGTATGCCGTCGCTGGGGCTTAATTAAGCATGCCCCTGTAACACTGTTCAAATGCACAGGCACGCCTACGTTCCTTCAACCACTCCCCCTCCACCCCCAAACGGTGCTTCCTGTCATTCATTTCTGTGTGCCGCTGCGTATCCACTGCATTCGCATACCCGATTGCGCAATGGCTTGCGCACAAGCACTGCAATGATTAACATGCGCAGAACGCAAACATCGACTGGTTGTGTGCATCCCCAGCCTTGCGATCCAACCTGAATCAGGCCTTAAGTTAGGTGCAAGACATCCATTAGAAACATGCTATCCTTTGCGGTACGGGCGCCTCAGAATAACACGGAACTCTGGTTATATGCCATGACACTCCCACGGGATGGATTTCTTGTATGCGACTGCATTGTTGCTGCCCATGAACACCTAT
This sequence comes from Taudactylus pleione, assembly GCA_031769625.1. NCBI lineage: Eukaryota > Metazoa > Chordata > Amphibia > Anura > Myobatrachidae > Taudactylus > Taudactylus pleione. Next base: position 16,470,817 of record JAUIMM010000178.1, read on the forward strand.
TCCATGTGCAGGTAGAGATCTGGCCAACATCTTATCATCTTAAAATATAAAAAAATGGGAAAATTGGCTTCAGCACATGAACAGTGTGGTAAAACTGACTATTCCGAGCTGCATTCGACTCAGAATCACCCACTGAAATGCTACATTAAAGGGTCTATGTACTAAGCCTTGAAGAGAGATAAAGTGGATGGAGATAAAGTGCCAACCAAACAGCCCCTATCTATTTACAGGCTGTGTTTGAAAAATGACAGTCAGGAGCTGATTGGTTGGTACTTTCACTGTGATACTAACAAAAAAGTCACTGATATTTACCAATACTTACCCCTCCGGTGAGGTCCCGCGAAGTCCTCATCCTCAGCGAAGTCCTCCGCTGGGCTGCTGGCAGTCTAACGTTGCCAGTGACAGGGCTCTGGTGTTTTGCGCATGCGCGTTGTTCCGTCTGCGCATGTACATGACACGGGGTCCCGACAGTGCTTGGTAGGCTTCACTGAAGCCGGAAAAGCACCGCCGGGTCTGAATTGCCGGCAATGGGGCATCGCTCTCATTATCTAAAAGATGGAGGCAATGCTGTGACAAACTGCGGTAATCGTAGATTACTGCTGTTTATTAAATGCAGAAACGAGGATATAACCCTTTAGTGAGCTCTAAAGGGGTTATGTTTCGTTGGTAAATGGGGGCATCTATCTGTATCCACTTTATCTCTCTCCAAGGCTTAGTACACAGATCCCTGTGTCCTTGTGGTGAAACTGTGTTCAATTTATGAATCCGCCAGACTTCCCTTGAACAACCTCTGTCTCCACCCACTGCACTGTAGGAATCCAAACTATCAACATATAATGCATATTTGCCACCTGGTGTTTGGCTATAAAAATTGTTTAGCCCTTGGCTTGTCAGAGTATTCATTTTTTTATTGTGGATAATGGTGTGATGTTGGCATTGGTTAATTTTCAGGAATGTTTTTATCGTGAGTTGGTAACTTAGTATTAAGTAATGGAAATAACAGTAGTGTTTGTCTACAAAAATAAAATTTCTAAGTGCTTATTATAAATTATTGCAAATATGCCACAATCCACTGTATTAGCTTATTGCTCTATCCATTTGAAAATAATGGGTGGCTTTTGGGGGGGTCAAAGTCTATTCAAAATTCCATTTGGTGGTGAGATAGAAAATGTTCTTTTAAATGTTCAGTTAATCTCATGTAATTAGTTTTTACGGTACATTCCGAGTATGAGCTGTAGTAACAGGTTGAATGAATTCTAAGTAAAATACATTTTGTAGATGGAAGTTTGTCTTACTTGCTATATTTCATAGAACATATTAGTGTGATCCCCACTGATATCACTGTAACATCTTATTTCTATAATAAGATCACGATAAAAGAAAAGAAATTGAAAATGTATGTATCTCATTTATTTGTTATTCCTAAATATCCTCATGAATCTATTAGACAATGCAACTGCAATCACAACGTATGTGCCACCTAATGGCTTACATAAGAAGTGACATCACTGTTACAGGTGGGAGAGGTCACAGTCATTACCTACGTACCAACACGATTTTCAAGATAAAGCAAGAAAAGACTCTTATGTGATACATGTGATTTGCTCCAGGGATCTTGCGGACTATGGTTCTGATTCATTATGAATCGCAACTGCAACAGCGTACGCAGTTGGCCGATTGTTGCGTACTGAGCATGTGTATGCATCGCAGTGTGCGTGCGCGATGGCTACTTTGCAATCATACTGTGATCATGCAAAGTATGGTAAGCAGTCGCAGAGTGATTGACAGGTAGTCAGCATTTGGGGGTGGTCACAGGGGAGTGGTTGGAGAAATGCAGGCGTGCCTGTCCGCTTGAACGCCGTTGCATGGGTGTGCATAAATTAGCCACTGTGACGACATACGCAGATTGAGTACTTACTGCGTACAATGAGGTTCATACGCGCACGCAGGGGGGGTTTCCGAGTACCTAGAAACCCCCCCTGGCCGCCGCTCCATCGCTGCCCGGCTGAATCATTATTTTTTTTCTAAAGCGAAGGAGCAGCCGGGCCCGGAGTTCAGCTTAAAACTGGCTGGGGCTTGGCTGCTGGCTGAACATAGGGGGAGCTGCAGCGGCAGCGCGCAGCTCCTCTCGGGTGTTTCTGATGGGGCACTGTGAGGGGCGGCTGAGAAGCTGAGCTGCCGCCGGGTGCTTACTATTCCCGGCACTCTCTCCTGGAGCCGCAGGTGAAGGGGGGAGTGGGTGCCAGGGGGTGGGGGTTGCCGGCGGGAGGGGGGGGATTTCGCTATTAAATGATGCAGTTGTTGTTTGCCTGCTTCAGTGTGTGTGTTTGTGTAGTCTGTGTCAGTGTGTGTGTAGTCTTTGTGAGTGCCCTATCAGTGTGTCTGTATCAGTGTGTGTGTGTAGTCTTTGTGCAAGTCTATCTGTGTGTGTGTGTGTGGGCAGTCTTTGCGAGTGCCCTATCAGTGTGTCTGTATCAGTATGTGTGTGTATTCTTTGTGTGTCTGTCAGTGTGTGTGTGTAGTCTTTGTGTGTCTGTCAGTGTGTGTGTGTAGTCTTTGTGCAAGTCTATCTGTGTGTGTGTGTGTGTGTGTGTGTGTGTGTGTGTGTGTGTGTGTGTGTGTGTGTGTAGTCTTTGCGAGTGCCCTATCAGTGTGTCTGTATCAGTATGTGTGTGTAGTCTGTATCAGTATGTGTGTGTAGTCTGTATCAGTATGTGTGGTAGTCTTTGTGTGTCTGTCAGTGTGTGTGTGTAGTCTTTGTGAGTGCCCTATAAGTTTTTCTGTGTCGGTGTGTGCAGTTTTTGTGAGTGTGTCTGTCAGTGTGTGTGTAATGCTGAACAGTCCATCAAATGTAAATATATCTATATATATATATATATAGATAGATATATATATTTGAAACAACGAGTGCTGCTTCTTGTTTTATATCAAATAGGCACCGTTGGAGGGGGGTTTCCAATTTCCAATTAAAAAAATCCACACATACACACACACATTATATATATATATATATATATATATATATATATATATATATATATATATAATGTATGTATGTCTGTGGATTTTTTTAATTGGCTCTGTATTCGGAAATTGGAAACCCCCCTTTCAAAATCCTGCGTTTGCCACTGAGGTTAGCAATTTCAGAGTAAGGTCAGACGTGCTGTAATTCTGCGTGAGGGGCCAATGTTACTCGATGTTACCAATGTAAACACAGGACTGCAAGGTATTGCGGCTGTGAGATAGCGGTAGTGGGAGGCAGTTGGCTTCTCTATGTTGGCTGTGCTACAGAATTGCGATAACACTCATTAACATATTTCCGCAATGGGGCTGGGTGCCTAATAGCATTTCCTAGTGAATCAGGCCCTACTTTCCAACTAGCAATTCTGCAAAGAAGAGTGGGACAAATATTACACCACAGCAATGTGAAAGACTGAACTCCAGTTATCAGAACGAAGCACTTTGTTGTAGCTGCTAAAAGTTATTAAGTTTAGGGGGGCAATTCATTTCTCACATGGGTGATATAGGTGTTGGATAACTTTTTTTCTTCAATAGATTAAATTATCATTTATAAACTGTATTTTGTGTTTTTTCGGGTTGTCTTTATCATGCAATCAATTCTGTTTGACGATCTGAAACAATTAAGTGACAAATGTGCAAAAAAGAAAAGAAATCAGGAAGTGGGCAAAAACTTTTTTACACAACTGTACAGGACACGCTAGAGAGTTTATGATACAGGTTCACCTGAATTTATTAACAGGTTGGGTACAGGATGCCGGCACTCAGTATCCCGGCAGTCAGGATGCCTACGCCGGCATCTCGACAGGGTTAGGATACCGACACCTGCAGGTAAGTATCCTAACCCTAACCATACCCATAAACTTAACCCTCCCTCCCAGCAGGCTAAACCTGACCCCCCCCCCACACAGCCTAAACCTAACCCTCCCCCCATAGCCTAACCCTAACCCTCCCCTTAGTGCCTAACCCTAAACCATAACCATATCAAAATACTTACCGTCGGTGGTCAGGATGCTGGCACCAGGATTTTGACTTGTATCAGGATTCCAGCACCAGCATTCTGAGCACCAACATCCCCACAGCCGGGATATAAACTACATACCGTATTAACTGTTCCCAAAAATGAACCATGGTGAATATCGATTCTTAAGAGCTCTTAATGCTTAGTACAATCTAGTATTCCAAATTAAGAGCTAAATTTATTAAACAATGGTTTTATTAATTCAAAACTGACCGGCATTGCCAGAAATTTAGTGGCTAAAAATACAGTATTCAAGCATTGACTTTCACTGTCATTTTAAATCTGTCATTTTGAAAGCAACTGTTCTGCCAAACCTGACCATCGGATCTGTAGTCCCACTGTAAAGAACATTTTTAACTTTTTAACCCTGCACCCACCACCATCAGGGGTGCAGGGAATAGCCCTGGGCTTCAAGTTAGCTCTAGGGTATCCCTAGGAGGGGGGTTCTCACTTTCTGAGGATTCCAAGGGCTGGAATGACCAGTTTTTGGGGCTGGTTAATGTGATGGTAGTGGGACCCTGTAATGTGTGTCCCCCTGCTATGGCATTACCCCCCGGCTGGTTGAGCTCAGTGCTGGTTGCTGGAGAGATGGGGGAACCCCACGCCATTTTCCCCCAGAATTTTCAGCACCAGAATGGGTTCTGAGGGCAAGGGCTGGTTATGGTTTTGAGGGGGGCCCACGCAGATTGTTTTCTCTTTTATAACTCTTACTTTACCCTTTTATACTTACAAACTATTAATGAAACCACTGCTCAAGTTACACATACAAATATCTACACATATCTTACATGAACAAAAGAGGGCAAACTTGGAGATAATTTTTTCCACCAACCCCACCTTACCAGAAACCCAAACAGAGGATGAAAGATTCTGCGCACAATTCCTCAGACTGGAAAAAAACTATATACAAGAATGCAAACTATGGTGGGAAATCACTACATTAACAAAGTACTTGGATAACAATATAATCCCCAGAGGTCTTAGAAAACAGAAAAACCCCACATTTGAACATTTACAATGATTTCTTTATTAAGTGGAATGAGGAACTAGAAACATGTTCTAGAAACCTAATAAAACTAATCATAGAAGACAGAAAACTGTCTCTGGACAACACTAATGAATCAATTAAAACTACAGAGCAAAAATGTGAACCTCTGCACAACATGAAGGATTTCGAAAACCTCATAAAAATGACAAATGACAAGATTGCAGGGATAGAAGAAAGCAACAAACAACAAACACAGAAACAAATTCAGAGGGATATAAAATCAAATTTTACATGATCAAATACAACATATGAGAAGAACAAATAATTGGAAACAACACCAAGAACCACGAAAACCCTAACATAACCAAAAATTACAGAATGAATGGATGCAACCCTCACAAAATATAGGGGCACACGAAATAGAAAGGAACCACTAATCAAAACTAAACTAAGAAAATACCAACCATATGACAACAAACACTTTTCCTACCAAAACACATCTTATTACAATCCGCATCAACTAATAGAAGAATAATTTAGATTGGGAACACAGACAGCCAAGGTAGAAGAAAGACAACAAGTCCAATCGCTAATAGAAAACATTGAAACCAATAAACAGATAAAGCAACATATAACAATGGACAAAAATCAGAGAAAAAGAAATCTGATGGTCGAACAAGAGCAACAAATCGACAATGATTTTTTAGAATTAATATGGGGGAACACCAAACCACCAGAAAAAAATAAAAATGAAAACAACACACAAAAAAAATTAAAGAAACACTCTCCCAGAAAGAGAGGCATACGAGTAGGAAAGAAGAACAAGAAACCTGAACCAAGTTGACTAACATTAGAAACTGAAGGAAAACAAACCATCTCTAATCTAAGCCATAAACCTTTCAGCCAAGATAAGACAATAAAAAAGGGATTAAAATTCGCCCCCCACTCAACCACTAACAAATTCGCCGTTTACATTGATGTACAGAAATTTGTAAGCAAACCATGAATCAAAAAATTCTTTATCAAGGATCCACTAATGAAACCCACAAATACCAATTACCCATTCCAACACACACAGGATTCAGACCAAACTCGAAGTTGTACCCTGCACACATAAAAGGACCGCAAGTGCAAACATTCCAAAAACTTATGGAAGAAGTAATAATGAACCTCCTGAAAACAACAAACAAAAATATATCCTCACAGTGTGAGAGAAACAAGCTCTTAAGGAATTGAAGGAAGACATGTCGCTGGTAATTAAACCAGCTGACAAAAGAAGGTGGATTAGTGATTCTAAACTGAATACAATATGATGAAGAAGCAAAAAACCTTCTATTGGATATAGACACATACAAGAAACTACCATCAGATCCAACCAAAAAATTCCAAAAACAGCTCAACGCACAGATGGACAAAGGTTTGCTAATGGGAATCATCAACAAAAAAAAACATGAATACATCAAAATAAAAACCCAAAGATACAAACATTTTATCACTTACCAAAAAATGCATAAAAACACAGAAAAACCACCAGGTCGACCAATTATTTCTGGAATTGGATCCCTTACTATACACTTATCCTGTTACATAGACCATTTCCTGCAGCCACTAGCTCAAAAACAGAAAAAATATTAAAAGGACACAATACATATTGTACAAATACTGGACACCATTGAATGGAAAAATTAATACACACTTTGTACTAGCGATGTCAAATCACTCTACACCTGCATACAATACACACTAGGATGCGATCACACAAGACATTACCTTTCTAAACAAACAAAAATACCAAACAAACAAGTCAACTTAATTATGGAACAGAGTATATATTGAACAACAACTACTTCTGGTATGATGGAGAGTTTTCCCTACAGACTAAGGGAACTGTAATGGGCACATCATTTGTGCCTAGTTATGCAAATTTGTTTGTCACAAAATGGGAGGATGATGTCATTTGGCACAACAATACATTTCGTGAAAACCTAATCTGCTAACTTTAAAACAAGAAATGACACATAGCTTAATTCCAACAGAAGAGAAAGAAGAAAGTATAGACAGAGATACAAAAGGGTTCTACACCTGTCTAAACTGCATAGCATGTAGAATAATGGAGAAGAAAACTACAAAACCAACACTAAAGTTCAAATCCAACCAAAACTAATAAGGACTGTGTGATAAAACAACACCTCACCTGCGAGTCTGAAGGGGTGATATACTTATTGGAATGCCCCTGTGACTCACAGTATGTGGTCCAAACAAAAAGAAAAATGATAACATGTATAGCAGAGCATATCTATAACATCAAAAAAGGATTGGCTACACACAGCGTATTGTAACATTTTGCTGAAGTCCACGGAAAGAACCCCCATGGATTGAAATATACCGCCATCCAGAAAATAAACCCTCAATGGAGAGGAGGAGATTTGGTAATGGAATTAAAAAAACCATAGAGAAATTGGATTTCTACATTAAACACCCTAAGACCAAAGGGTTTGAAAATCAACTTAGAGCTCAATGCCTTTTTATAACATCTTCCGTTTTGTACAAAATCTACTTTTACCTTCTTATAATCTCATTCCTCACTTTTTAGCAATTTTATCATTCTCATCTGGTATTGCCTCCACCCAAATTGCCCTAAACATATTTTAACATGAACACAAGTTTTATACATTATTTTTTATTGTTTTAACAATGCTGAACACTGTGAGCACAAAACATGTGCTTACCACCTTTTAACATACAAGATCCGCCCAAGGACTTCCATTTGTTACAATTTATACTAATAAAGTTTTTGAAAAATTTCCAAATAAAAATGGATCACCAGCACCTAGCAATATCCTTGGCAAAGTGTCTGAGTACATGAAACACTTTGGATACTGGCATACCCGGCATTTGCCACACCGAAAGTGATGCGGCCGTCCGCTCCAGCACTTCCGGCTACACAAACATCGTCAGCGGGGAAGAAAGACTGGGTCTCCCCAGGAGAAATGAAGACCTGACCATTGCCAGAAGACTAAAGGTGAGCATAAGGACAGTTCAGTCAGCTGCCATCAGTGTCTTTTCAACATTTTGCACACGGCACTGCTCTCCAGCTCTCATCCGGAACCCTGCTCCACGGCTCCCTTACCTACTCTTGAAAGATCTTTTTAAACATTACTGTGCAATACATTTATTATATTTTTATGTTCCTTGCTCTGACTGTGACTGTTAATCTTTTAAGTGTATCAGGATTGTTCTAACTCATTACTCTTTTAATTTTAGCTTTTATGTTTTCAATGTTATGCTTTTATACACCACATATTTTACAAGCACTCCTTTTTGTCCACATTATCTGAAAATTACCGGGAGCAGCTAATAACTTGTGCGGCACACATACCTTTCTATTGTTACTTTACACAGTCAAACACAAAAGCACTACACAGACCTGACTGATCTGTACAGTGCTACGGAATTACATGTGCTCACAGGTACTTCTGTTGATTTCGTCTATTCTGCTCTGAGTTTGCTCCATGTTCTATTATGTTTTGAAACATAGGAGCTTATTCAGACCCAGTCGTTAGCTCTACGAGCTTGCAACCGTGTCGATGTTGCTCCATTGCGCATGCGCACGACGGAGCCAACTCCGTCGCGCGCATGCGCGAGACCTGGCTAACGACGGGTGATCCGTCATTAGGGGTCTCATAGCAGACGGAGCAAGCTGTCAATGTTGAGTGACAGCTCATTCCGTTTGCTGGGCGGGCCGGGGGCGTGCCCAGCCAAATGGAGGCATTCCTGTCGGAATGCTTGCCATTTGGGGTGGCCCCACTGACATCATCAGTGATGTCAGTGGGGAGCTTCCTGCTCAAACAGAGCAGGAAGCTCCCTGGGGCTTAAGGTTGATGAGACCCTACCTTAGGGTCTCGTCGTAAGCCCCGATGGTCGCGTCGAAGCTGGATAATTGGCTGAGACAAGACCAGCTTAAAATTAGATTGTAAAGACGCCATCTTGCGATTGGCCGCAAGACACCATTTTAGAAAATGAGATCGCAAGACGGCATTTTTCGAATGGCCGCCCAAGCACCATTTTAGGTAAGCTCACACTTAAGTACATATGGCGATATTACTATTAGCATCATGCGATTGCATCTTTCACCATTTCTCATACACACATTAATACACACAATTGCGCTGTTAACTAGTCGTATATTAGCGAATGCATAAAAACCTGTATGAAAACGCTGTTTATTAGCTTCATGCGCACGCATCTGCCCCAAGTTAACTAGCGTCTTTATATCAAACCCCAAATACTTACACAGTACATATTCACATAAAAGGTCTCATAAGCTTTAAAGTTTAAGATTAAAGTTTGTTAATTTATTATAATTGCTGTGAAATAAAGGTTATTTGGTAGCTAAGGTTTAATACATGATAAGTAAGTCATGTTTGATATTATACTGATCTGCACTCTTTCAACAGCATTCTGGTATCGTCAGTGTGAAGATCGCAACATGCATTCTCAACTTATGGACCGCAGAGACTTAAAGCACTGAAATGTACATTATATGACCAACTGTTAGGATGTGCATGAGGCAGGAAACCATAGACAACCAGTTGTTAGAGGCTGGACTGTGTCTATTTGAATCAACCTGTCAAATGCTCTGCAACATATGCATCCTCCTTGGGAACCAATGGCATCAGCGATAAGCCTCTCTATTGTGTTGTCTGTTTCTGTGAGAGTATAAACGTGTGTGTTGTGACCCCAGTCTGGGTCTTCTTGCTGAATGCTGATAGACGGGGGTTTCTTGCTGATGCCTACATCTGGTCCAGAAGCGCTGCGTATGTATAACTGTACTTGGGTCTGTATAATTATTTGCGCTAAATTGTACTTTGATATTTCAAGTAAAAGTACAGTCAGTTACACGCTATGATCTCTTTGTGCTTTGGAACCACAGGTTCAAGGTCTGGAGTCTTTATTTACTATATGACTGTGTACGCAAAATAGCGTCATCCTTAGAGGTTTATATGCAGGATATTAGAAGGTATAGGCAGGATATTAGAAAGTATAGGCAGGAGTGTATAGAGGTTCTAATTCAATATCCTTAGTCGCGATGGTCTTGACCATCGCGAACATCACCCATAGCGGTCGTTAGAGCTGTGGGTGTTAACCCACAGCCTAACGACCGACATGGAGGTGGCCATTCAGGATGCAAGCGGCCGCCCTGTTTCAGAACGACCGCTTGCATCCTGCGACTGCCTCTGAATGAGGCCCATAATTCTTAATACATCTGTGAGTAGTATTCCTGTCTATGGAAAGTACTCGCAGGTTGCTTCGATGGTCCATTGACTTCAATTTGATTGTTTTGCCATCTATTTTGGTGTGGGATGGTGTTTTTGCATGCATGTTTGCCTTTAGTAAATCTCCATGTTGCAAATTCAGGGAAAAATCAATTGGAAATGCAAACTCAGCCAAACATGATTCTTAGTAAATGTACCCTCTGGTGCCAGCAAGGCTGCCAGGGCATAATAGCTCTTGGCGAACCACAAGTGTCAGCATGCTAGGCATCAAACTGTAAAAACAAAGGATATGACACACACAATGATTGTTGCAAAATGTTATTAATTAAAACGCTCCGCGGTCACCAATTTATTACTCACAAATCCTTGGAACAAGTCTTCTTTGGTCCATGTAGCATTCACAGGTTTTTGCAATACAGACAGATGCAGCTGATAGGCCGGCTTTATGTCTGGCTCTGACCAATTAGCGCAGCCCAATACATCTCTATGAGAGTTTCCACTGTTCACCTCCCAATTGTTTATTTGTTTTAAACTTTAATTTTAAAATACATTAAAATATTAAACTGTGTAAATTTCAAACAAAACTGGAAAAATGGGGCATTCTAAGACTTTTGACCTATAGTGTATATTTTTAATTTACAGTATACCACAATTGTTTATCATTACTATTCACTTGTCCCATTAATAGGTAGAGATGCTACCAAATAGGAGATCCCAAAGACTGGAATTCTGGGATGAAACTCGTAACTAAGTAGAAGCAGCAAAGATGCAGCGTAGACAATACAGAAAGTATTTAACTAAGGATATTTTAAAAGTGTAACTGGAGGTACAGGTTATTAGCAAGTTATGATAACTGCAAAGCAGAATAGTATTAGCAATATAGAATAAAATAGATTAGAAGAGTGGTCTAATATTGTCAAGCAGGACTTTAGTCTTAAACATTTCCAATATTCTGCTACATATGTGGGCAAATAGTAGCAAAGGGTCAGGTACAGGAGTAGAGTAATCTTAAATAGCTCCAAGGGTTTGAAACACAAAGAGGTGAGCAGTAGCAAAGGGTGAGACTGAAACACGATTTTAAACCGCTTTAATGGTCTGATACAGTGGCGGAACTTGTGAGTGGTGGGCCCAGGTGAAAAAAATTTGCTTTTGGCCCCCCTCCTCCACCCTACTCCAAGTTCAAAGTGCAGTGGGTGAGATAGTGGGTGACAGGGAGAGGGGAGAGGCAGTGGGTGACAAGGAGAGGGTGATTGGCAGAGGTGAAAGGCAATGGGTGACATGGAGATGCAGTAGGTGCCCGACATATTATACCAGACTGTAGTACCCCCCACATTATGTCACACTACAGTGCCCCACACATTTTGCCACACTATAGTGCCCACACATTATGCCACCTCTAGTGCCCACACATTATGCTACACTGTAGTCCCCATACATTATGCCACCTGTAGTGCCCATACATTATACCACATGTAGTGCCCACACATTATGCCACACTGTAGTATCCACACATTATGCCACTTGTAGCCCCCACACATAATACCATTATGTACACACATTATGTTACCTGTAGTGCCCAGACATTATGCAACCTCTAGTGCCCACACATTATGCCACCTCTAATGCCCACCCATTATGCTACACTGTAGTCCCCACACATTATGCCACCTGTATTGCCCACACATTATGCCACACTGTAGTCCCCACACATTATGCCACTTGTAGTGCCCACACATAATGCCACACTGTAGTCCCCACACATTATACCACTTGTAGTGCCCACACAGTGTACTCACCAGCAGCATCCTCAGGCAGCCAGCAGAGCAGCAGTCACAGCCTCACAATGAGTCACACCCTTGAGGCTACACTGCTGCTAAACTCCAGGTAAGAGTTGGGCTCCTCCAATCAGAGCTCAGCACATACTCCTTTAACCCAACTGCAGAGACTACTGGGAGTTATTACCCAGTAGTGCACTGCAGTGCTGGGCCTGACTGCACTGTGCCCTGGTCCTCTATGCGTGTAGCTGCCGGCCGGCTAAGTCACAGCCCTGATGACTGCTCGGCAAGCAGCTGCACTGCAGGCAGCCATTTACAAATGGTGCAGGGCAGTGTGGACCCCCATATTGCAGTGGGCCCCCGGTGCAGTGCACCGGCTGCACCGCCGGTAGTTCCGCCCCTGGTCTGATAACCGTTTGACAAAACAGTACTGGAACCAGCCATAAATAGTAAATGGAGAACACACAGCTAGGTCAGTACACAGGGAATAACAAGAGATTATTATAGTGAACTTTAGCAAAATAGATTAACTACAGATTATACAATCACTTAGCATTGAGTGCTAGCACCAGGCATCATTTATACCCCACAGAGACAGGAACAGAGGTTACAGGAAGCTGCTGCAGCATCACACATGTCCACTCTGGTAGACACTGGACCACGGCATGGGTAAATCCTGTGGGTAATATTATATTATATTTGTGACCCATATTACCTTACCAATCATTTAAAGTAAGAGGCACGAGTGGGAAAGCTGCAGACTGGAACAAGATTCCTGATATAATTTTAATATGATAAATTATTAAAACTAATAGTTACCAAGTTGATGTCAAGAGTTGGCACAAACATTACATATTTATGAGTGTTTGGCATGATTATTTACTAGCCTGAGGAAGGGCACAATGCTGTGGTTTTGACAATCAGATGTTTTCAAAGTTTTGTGGCAGACAAATATGTCAATTCAAAGAGGTGCAAAGTTATGGCAACAAAGGTCCTGATTCAGAGAGTGCCGAGTACCAATGTTTAAGCATCTGAGTGATTATTGGTGATCTGCGCGTACGTATGAATCGTATTGTGCATGCATTAAGTTCATTATCTATTGTCACTCGCAGTGAGGATTTATTAGCAAAGTGATTGACAGGCAGGGACAGTTTTTGGACGGCAACAAGGGATGGCGGTTCAAACACATGCAGCATCTCAGTTCCCTCTGCCATTCTGTGCGACCATAGGTTTACTCAGAAGGCCGATAATTGACTGATCCGCGACTGATGCTGCAGCTTTGTAAGCAATTGCTTGGATTTGCTATGCCGCCACTGGGGGTCTAAATATAAATCCTGGCGGCTGAGAAATTTGCATATTTTTGCATAACCACTGTGTACAAATTAGCAGCAGCGGCAGCATTAGCTCACATCTTCTACAATTTCTGAGTATATTTGAGGTGTATAAGATCCATCTTTGCTATTTAAGGTATCAAAAATGTAAGTTGACTGTGCAAAAAAAGAATGACAGACAAGGCACAATGGTTGTGCAAAATCCTAACAAGATCACATTAGCACAGTCACTTTTAATGTAGACACAACTGTAGCAGTGCCCCTCATGTCTAGAGCAGAGCTGCACTGTTCTCCCCAGCATTTTTATTGTACACTGAATCTAGGGAGCACCAACAAACACCAAAACAATCATATGCCTAGGATATACTATCTTCATTTAGTTGGTTTATACATTTCCATAGCTGCATTTTTATTCATCATGTTCAAAATTCCAATCTCCGATCTAGTCACTGTTTTAGTAAAAATAATTTTGATAATTTTCACATGTTAAAACAATATATAGTTACATAAAAATAGACATGGAAAGGTTTTAAATAATAGTGTCTCATGTATAGATTATACATATTTTAAATTATTAGAAGAATATTAATTTAGTGAGTAGGGATACAATTGTAGGTTAGGTGAAGAAAGTAACAAAATAATATTATCTGCTTTCTGATATGCTATAGAAAATGCTATTTGATAGTAACTATATTAAAACCATTGTAGACTCTCAGCTCACTGTGATATTTCAATTTTGCTTCTTTTTCACACAACTAATAAAAACATAAGAATACCACTCCGAAACGGTGTCATTTTTTCATCTAAAGGTTTGAAGACTGATGGGCTGATAACAGACTAGTTACCGTCTCTGACAATTTAATCGCACATTCAGGCTCTTGCTCCTACTTAGGAGTCACCCTTGGCAGGCTTTAGGTACATATTTTAGAAATAAGAGTATTAGGGAGGTTTAAGTCTGGGGTCTAAGAAAAAAAGACATAAATCTATTGCACAACACCAGCATGTGGTTTTACATAAACCCAATAAAAGCAAACTATCCTGTAGTTCTGGGAATTCATAGGCAGTTACCTGTTCTTTTGTCAGAGCCAATTCCTTTTCTTAATCATTATTTCAAAATGTTCCACTGAATGCACTAAATACCTCTCCTAGTATTATCCTTATCCTTCAGGCTGATCGCTAGGAGGCTTCTTCTTCTACACTCTGTGTAATGAAATATAGTCATTCTTATAATATATTGGGGTGTCTACATCACAACATAATGTACTGTTGAAAGAAATTAACATGCACAGTAATTTGGAGACCTGAAATTCAATAGAGTGGAAGTTTACAACCCACCAATGTATCAGGCTGATACTCAAATACATTTATCTATCTATCTATCTATCTATCTATCTATCTATCTATCTATCTATCTATCTATCTCTATTTACTTTTGAGTGATTCTTTTATTTATTTAAATTGAAATTGCACAGCCTTGAGTACTGTAAACTACAAATATCAGCAACCTGAAGCAGTAAGAAAACAGGAATTCACATAATTTTGCCCACAAAAAAAATTCAATGGTTTGGAACCCGAACAACAGGAAGAAAGAATAAAAAGAGAGAAGAGGTACCAAGGAGGGAGGCAGTGTGGCAACATTGTATAGAGAGCAAGATATCAGCCCAGGGGACCAGAGAAAGGGAGATGCCATCACAGAGGGAGAAGAGTTCAGACATCCTGAACCAACCAGCACCAATCTGGTTTTCCTTTTAAATGAGTGCCCCCAAACTGAGCAATGCCTGCAAGTTGCAATCTATTTACCCTAAGGGGTATATTTACTAAAGTCGGTTTTGTTTTTTGGGGCTATTTACTGATAATTTTGCAAACCAATGATTGTCAGAAAACTGTCCAAAAACCTGACTTTAGAATATCGATCCTACAATCGATAATTTAACATAGACCAGAATAGGATCCGCAGATGTACCAATGATCAGTTTTAAAATGGACCAAAACCCAACCATAAAACAGAGGCAGACGAGCTTGGGAGAAGCACTGCAAAGATCACTATGATCTGTGCAGGCTTCATTAGGTTAAAGTGTTAAAAAAAGGTTAAAAAAAAAAAAAGCTTGAGGTCTCCCCTCCAAATCAGTAACCAACCCCAGACCTCTCAGTCTGGACTGGTACTGGAAAATAGAGGGAAAAAAGTGCATAGGGTCACCCCTATATTCCAATGACCAGCACCAGGCTGAACCAGCCGGGGGAATAATGCCAAAGCAGGGAGACATACAGCATGGGTTCCCCCTACCATCACATTAGTCAACCCAAAACTAGTCAGCCCAGATTCCTTAGAAAGTGGGGATTCCAAAAATAAAATGGGTCCCCATCTCCCGATGAACAACCAGCCCTGGTGGCAGTGGATGCAGTGTTAATAGT
This sequence comes from Taudactylus pleione, assembly GCA_031769625.1. Taxonomy (NCBI): domain Eukaryota; kingdom Metazoa; phylum Chordata; class Amphibia; order Anura; family Myobatrachidae; genus Taudactylus; species Taudactylus pleione. The sequence goes on from JAUIMM010000178.1 coordinate 16,486,638, forward strand.
AAAAAAAAATAGATCATCATATTGTTTGTTACAGACACTCTACAAGTACAGTACAAGGCAGCATTCTGGCAATTGTGAAACAAGAAATGCCAGTATGCCTGGACATTAAGGACCTGCTGACACCTGTGGTCCATCTGTAAAGAAAATATTAAAATAACCACGTCACTCACTGAGTGACGTGGTTATTTTAATATTTTCTTTACAGACGGACCACAGGTGTCAGCAGGCCCTTAATGTCCAGGCATACTGGCATACTGTTGTACATTCAACATTCAATATAAACCAATTACATACTTACCAAATCCTTGGATGGCCTCCTATTCGTTCCATGTAGGCAGTGCTTCTCACAAACTCCCCTGCCACAGACAGGTCTATTGTTTTGAGGGGTTTGTCGTAATTTTTTTAATTCCATTTGTCATCAATTTGAATTGAAAGATCAAAACTAACGGACTTTAGTTTCAATAAACTACTGATATTGATGTCAGGTTTCAATTGAAGCTGAAACCCGACGGATGGTAAATAGTCATTTTTTTACACAAATGTGTGTCTGTTTTAGTTTAAACCAAAACCGGCGCTTAGTAAATATACCTTCTAGTCTTCTGTGACATAGCTGCATTGACTGGATGGATTCAGTAGCTACTATTGCTGGCACCGGGTTGCTGCAGCAATTATTATTATTTTATTATTAAATGTCCACAGTGCCATAGAGAGGGCAAACAACAATACAGTACATGTAATACAATAAACAGTACAATACAGTACACAATAAACAAATCACTACAACACAACTATTGATGCAAAGGGCGTTAGGGTGAATATTCAGCGTAAGTTGAAACCTCTTTGGTTGTACACAACTGACCGACCCTTTGTAAATAGTACTCTGTATTAGAGATGTGCGCCGCACCATTTTTGCTGGATTTGGATTTGGCTCTGATTCGTCGTCCGGCTTTGGATTTGCCAAACCACCGTGACTGGATTTGGATTTGGATTTTTTACAAAAAATTACAAAAAAAGCTAAAATCACATTTTTTTTGTTCCTATAGTATTATTAACCTCAATAACATTAATTTCCAGTCATTTACAGTCAATTTAGACCACCTCACAGCTCACAATATTGTGTTCACCATTATTGTCCAAAGGCTGCAGTGAGCTGGCTTGTTACTAAAGTGACAGAGCAGCGGCACAGACACTGTAGTTTAAAGCACATCTGTGAAACATTGCCACACAGTAGTGGCAGAAATGGAAGGTAGTGCAAGATGTATTGTCCTTGGCTCCTCCCACCCACCCAGTGGGGTACAGCCAGCAGAGTCACAGTACTTGTATACACAGTGGGCTACAGCCCAAGGAGTCACAGTGCTTGTATACACAGAGGGGTACAGCCCAAGGAGCCACAGTGTTTGTATACATAGAGGGCTACGGCCCAAGGAGTCACAGTGCTTGTAAACACAGAGGGCTATGACCCAAGGAGTCACAGTGCTTGTATACATAGAAGGCTATGACCCAAGGAGCCACAGTGCTTGTATACACAGTGGGCTATGGCCCAAGGAGTCACACTGCTTGTATACACAGAGGGCTACAGCCCAAGGAGTCACGGTGCTTGTATACAGTATACACAAAGAGCTATGGCCCAAGGAGTCACAGTGCTAGTATACAGTATACACAGAGTTCTACGGCCCAAGGAGTCACAGTGTTTATATACAGTACACAGTGGGATACAGCACACAAAAAATGTTTTTACTTTTATTAATTTTTTAAAACTTTTTTATACTTTTAAAAAAAATATTATTATTTTTTTTTTACACTGGAGCAGATGGGCATGAGTACAGATCAGCATACATCAGCATGCCTTGTACACAGCCACTTGTGAGTCTGGACACAATCACTTTAACCAGCAGAGTATAGCGCAGCATACATCAGCGTGCCATGCAGTGTGCCCCCCTATACACAGTCACTTAACAGCACAGCCACTGGAGTCTGGACACAGGCTACAGCCACTCTAATCAGCAGAGTAGCACAGCATATATCAGCATGCAGTGTGCCCCCTACAGTCACTTTACCAGCACAGCCACTCTGGACACAGCCACTTTAACATATGCAGAGAGACATTGCAGAGGAGCGCGCAGCGTGCGAGTGAACAGTGAAATGGCACCGATTTCCGGTTGTGGTGCCTTATATAGAAACAAACTCTCACAAAAATCCAACGTCAGGAGGATGACTTTGGCCTCGAAGTGGGATTCAAGTCAGGCAGTAAAACCCGAGCCGAGGCTCGGGTTGACTGGGATCCCCGGTGTTTGAGGCCATTCGGATCACACAGAATCTGAACCGCTCATCTCTACTCTGGATCCTCTTTTCTCTAGAACTCTAGGGCAATTAGATTAGCTTCTAGATCAGGCATATATAATGGATCTTTAATGTCTGTGACAACTGCTTTACCTTTGATTCTCAAGCGTATTGTAATTGTCCCAACTTTTGTGGTATTTAGGACCTTGTCTCCCATTCCCCTGATGTTTACTGATTTACACAGCTTTAATGACTTGAGACAACTTTCATTACAGCTAAAATGCATTGTGGCTTCTGAGTCCATCTACCAGCAGTCCATTTGGTGGCTGTCTTCTACAATAAATGCATTCCCACTGTCACATTTAGGTGATGAGGAGCCACTTGATCTGCATTCTGAGGCCTTATGTCCTAACCTGTGACATTTGAAGCATCTATACTTTGGATTTTTGTGCTCTTAGAATGCAGAGCAGAATTTTCAGCATTTGATTCAATAGGTATGCACTCTTGAAACTGCAGTAACTCAGGGCCTGATTCTGAACTAAAATGCAAATGCAGCAGGAAGTGCCTGTAGGAAATAAACACCTCCTTCATGTAGCAACAAGCCAAGTGTTGTGACTGTTGATGCAGCATTGGATCACCATCAGCCAAAGCTTACTCAGACTAGTCATCGTAACTGGTCAGCCAGGTCCAGCCAGGCCCCTACTTCACCCACCAAAATCTGCAGCATGTCAATCATGCTGGGGCTAAGGAGGAACTGTGAGCAATCACGCAGGACCCATTCTGCACATGCGCAGATCCCCAAACATCAGATTTATACATAAACCACTGGGTTTGCGTGCAAATCCAAATAAGGCCCTTAGCTCGTACAGTCTCTGTGATTAGCTTCATAGTACTAGAATCTAATGCCACTACTAAGAAATAGAAGAACTCTAGCATAACTTTTTGCAGCATTTTCATTGCAAACTCCTCATCATCTACTATGAGACCAAATGAAGTCAATTGCTGAGATAGATATAATTTTGTCTATATACTCGTTCAAGTCCTTGCATGCACTATTTTGTAGCATATAAAGTAAACTTGAGTCATACTTTATATGCTACACAACATAAGTCCTTTATCTTCATAAGCCATTTGGTTAGCCACCCACATATCATGTGCGGTTGGCTTCTTCCACAGCTAGACCTATTGTCCCCATAGCTCTGTCTACTTCTTCTGAGCTTGGATTATTACCAGGTTTGCTTGTAACTTTCCGTAGCTTTTCCCACTTTAACTGCATTTTCATGGCAATCTTCCATGCAGCATAATTTTCTGCGCCTGTCAGCTTTACAAAACTCATGCTGATCCCTACACTGTACATTTTGATACAGGTGAATAAGAGTCTGTCCGTACTCACTCAAATCCTCTTAATCCATGTCACTATGGTCTGTTATCTTGGTATCAGCTTGCTCCATACCAAGGTATCTAGACTTTTGGCAGCCAGAGTCATGGACTCTGAGTCTATCGCTGGGCTCATATCCTATTAGCAGAGTGACCAGGGTAGGACATTGGGTCCATAAACTATTAGCAGAGTGACCAGGTTAAAACATTGGGCCCATAACCTATTAGCAGAGTGACCATGGTTAGGACTAGGTCTGTAGCCGCGATGCATTCGGCATCCCAGTGGTCGGGATGCCGACGCTTACATTAATGGTGCCAGAATACTGACGCCAGTCAGAATCCCTCGGCGCCAGCATCCCGACTGCTGGGATGCCGAAGGAAAGTAGCGGGAGCGGGGTGGGGGGAGGGTTAGGTTTAGGGTTTGGGTTAGGTACTAGGGGAAGGGTTAGGGTTAAGCACTTAGGGGGAGGGTTAGGTTTAGAGTGCAGTGAGGGGGAGGTTAGGTTTGGGCACTAGGGGGGGCGGTTAGGTTTAGGCACCAAAGAGGGAGGGTAGGGTAGGGAGACGGGGAGGGTTAGCATACCGACCAACAAGTTTCAGTATGTTAACCCTGTCGGGATATCGGCATTGGAATTCTGACAGCCAGGATCCCGACTGTCGGTATTTCATATCGATCCCCTGTAATCTATCAGCAGTATATTAGCTCTATTAGTTAATATTAGTTGGGGCTCCTAACAGTACAGCCTTGTGAGTATTGATGGTGTGTGCTGGATTGGTGAAGTGCGCAGCAAAGATGCTGGTTGCGGTTACTCCACATGTGAAACAGTTAACTACTTAACTGGCTAATATTTTTTCTAAAAAACGCTGAGAAATTGTTTGGGGTTTATTTAAACATTGAATTAGGTCAAGAATATCTATTTACATTTTATCCAACACAATTTTATTTAAAAAAATTAATTCATAAATATCAAATTCATAAATAAAACAACTAGAAGCAACATAACTGCATTGCTAGAATACACAGACCACAGGGGATTGTGGCATTTGTACATCTGTATGCTACTGAGTGCAAATCTATGTTATAAGGTCTCCGATGCGAGCAACCACTGCATATCCTCACGCCAAGTTACATTGTGCTTCATCTGCGACTTTGTACATATGTAAAACCAATTCCTGTGTGGATAAAGTCACAGCCTAGCGTCTCTGGTACACTATGGACATGATTCAGATGTGGATGCAGTTGCAGCCATGACTCAGTCATTATTTTAATGCCGTGGCCGATGGTCTTCCTACTGAGATACCCACCAGCTACAGCACTAATCCATCACTGTGCATTTCAGACGCACCATCGAAGAGTGCACCAGCCCTATGGAGATACAATTCCACCATTTAAACATGGCGTCCTGTGTCATTGGGGTTTCTTTCTTCGTCAGTTAGAAATAAATTGTCAAAACATGTCTAAACTTTTTTTGTGAGGTTATCTCAAGTAACTCACTTTAGCTCAAAGGAGATTGAGCACCCCTCTACATTAAGAAGATACTTTTGGATTCATATCTACACTGGTGTCGGCTGTACTATGGAACAGACTCCGTGGACCATTCAAATTCCTTGTCTGGGTAATCACCAAGCAACAGATGGACTTTTTCTGCTGTTTCTAAAGGAATCCTTTGGACTACTTTTGTTTCACCACTCCAAGGGACACTCCAAAAGCGTGATGCTGTTTTGATATTCTCTGGATCCCTACACATCGTGAGTTGGTAGAGACTAATCCAATTGGAACCTCTAAAATTCTTTCCACTGTCACTTTAAGGAGTCGTAGAGCAATAAGATATTGACACTTATATCCACCTGAATACAAGTATCTAATGTATGGGTAGCCCTAATTACAGATTGGTCTATATATGTTTTTATATGTATGTAATATATTTACAATTTTTTTCAAATATATAACTATTAAAAAATGTTAATTTCTTTTAATTGATTGCACTTCATCTGGTTAAACTTAAGTATTAGAGTAAATTTTATATCAGCGCTGTATCCCATTATCTTTTGTACTTTTCCTATTGAGTGTGACTACACTCATTTATTGCAGCAGCTGTGGAAATTGGGCCCACCTGAGCGCTTGTTTGTGAAGTTCTCTTCACATTATTTCTCTTGTTTCACTTTAGCTCAAAGTATTTTTCACTGTACAACCATGTGTCTTACCTGATTCCACAACATCACACTGTCCTGCGTCAACTAAAGTATATGGACTTGGCACTTCTTGACTCAATTGGTTATTGTTAGTATTGATAGATTGTCATTAACAAGTGCTGGCAATCACATGGTTTACTACTCATGATGGTACATACTATAGTAGCCATTCTGAAAAATTCCCATATCCCCACTGACATATCAGGTCAGATAAGTGGATTTGTGCGGAGCTTCCTTCTTTCTGTAGTAGCTATTATTTTGTCAACCATATTGCCTCTCATACATAGACCTTTGTGGTCCAAAACATTTACTGTGAATTGCTGTTCCTTAAATTTTCATGGTACAGAAGCATTTCTCCAGCCTGCACATCAGTGGAACAGCTTTGAAATAGGCCCTATATGTCTAGTCACTGAATCAGGACCTATATGTCTAGTCTGTGTGGTACCCAAAATTTGACCAGCTTTAACCATCACAAGGAAAATAGTTGTGCTTCTCCAGTCACCTCTATCTTGATAAGTAAATCTATGCATGTGTACATACAAAGCACAATACACATAGGCAACCTAACAAAATTAGAAAAAAAAGTCCAGCTCAACCATGTCAAACACAACTTTTTTTAAAGTATTCTATGATGGAACGAGTTGTTTCCGTAATGCTGTTTAGAATGTTACTCTGCCTTTATTAGATATCAACTCTTTCTCATTAAGCCTCTCTTCCTTTGATCAGCTGACCAATCAACTCACAGATGTTGATGTGTTTTTATGAGACCAACCATTTCTTAATGGCCCCATACATCTGTTGGCCGTTTCACCGATTCCCCGAAGTGAAAAAGCCAGGGAATCAGTGAATTCTTCATATTAAAAAACCCCAATCTGCTGATCATGATCAGATTCTGATTGTGATTGGCAAATCAGTGAAATCCAACACGTTGGATTAAATCCGACATCTTGGATTTCATCGATGCCCCGACCCCGGCATCAGGGGATCTGGGAATTGGCCCAATACATTGCAGATGTATGGGGGCCTTAAGTGACACTTAGGGGTACATTTTCTAAAGTGAGAGTTGTTACTAAGTGGAGATGCTGCCCATAGCAACCAATCAGATTGTAGCTATTATCTTCCAAAAGGTACTAGGTAATTGGCTCCTCTACATTTAGTCTATATTTGTCGAGTTCCAAACAGCGACTATGGGAAGCTTGTGTACCACCTAGTGTTGCTAATTGTACTACCGGTGGTAGGCATAAGACCGATTGATAACTGCTGCACTAAACTATGCTGTTTCTGATCTCTTTAACACTCCCTTCCCTCTCTTAGATCATCACTTTGTTACCTGCAATCTGTCCTCTATTACTTATTATTATTATTATTACCAGTTATTTATATAGCGCACACATATTCCGCAGCGCTTTACAGAGAATAGTTCGCCATTCACATCAGTCCCTGCCCCAGTGGAGCTGGGGCAGGGACTGATGTTCCCTACCACATGCTCACACACATACACACTAGGGTTAATTTTTGTTGGGAGCCAATTAACCTACCAGTATATTTTTGGAGTGTGGGAGGAAACCGGAGCACCCGGAGGAAACCCACGCAAGCACAGGAAACAAACTCCACACAGTTAGGGCCGTGGTGGGAATTGAACCCACGCCCTCAGTGCTGTGAGGCAGTAATGCTACCATTACACCATCTGTGCTGCCCAACTCACTGCTGAAAAACACTAACAAGCTTCCTCATACTCACATAAATCTGTTCTCTTGATTATCAACAACTCTTCACCCCAATTTCTACCTTCTTCTATCGGTAACAGCAGTATCACATTTTAACAATACCTTAGCCCATGATCAAGTAGCACCAATTACTCTTCACACTCTACATCGGCATCGATGTCAGCCATGGCACACTAAATAAACACAACATCTGCAAAAACTCTCACAAAAAGCAAAACATCATTGGCGCAAACATACAAATTTCCAATCTATTATCTTTGCTCAGGCTTCAAACCTCAAACTTTGTCTAACCCTATCACCCTTCCAACAGCAAACCCACCTACCACCATCAGTGCCCAAGATCTTGCTTCCTACTTTAAGGACAAAATTCATAACATCAGACATGAAATGGCACCTTCTTCTGCCAAATACCTGCTCAATTCCTACCCTGAACTCTCTGGCACCTTCTCTTCATTGATTACACAAAAGATGAATAATCTAATCTCATCTTATCTTTCTACTCTACTACCTCTACACTTGATCATATACCCTCACAAATATGTTGCTTCCTGTCTCTACATATCCCAACTTAAACTAAAATTTGATACCTCTCGATCTCTCTACTGGTAAAAATTCCATCTTTATTCAAGCATGCAGTGATTTACCCCAATGCTCCCTCAAACTACAGTCCCACCAAGTGGCAAATGCAGGATTTTGAAAAGGGGTTTCCAAATTCTTGGTTACCGCACGAATGAAAAAACATCTAGCTATATTATATATATATATATATATATATATATATATATACACAGTATATATATATATATATATATATAGTGACACAGTTAGGTTAGGGGGTCCCTCTCCTGGGTAGAGGACTCCTTCCTTTCACACACAGCAGCTGGGAAACAGTATGCCAGACTGGATGCAAGTACAAGCTGGTCGGCGCCAGTCTTTATTGTGCAATGTCAGAAATAACACAAAGAAAACATAAACGTAAATCCTAGCCCTGTCGGGGCACTAACTTCACAGGTAGTTCCCTCACTACCAGAACCTGGCAGGGCCTAATGCCCTCACCAGCAACAAAAGCACAGCACAACACTTACAGTTAGGTTTTCAAGTGTCTCTGAGCAAACTCCCTGTCTGCTCTCCCAGGTGAGACAATCAGCCCTCAACACACTAGGCTTATATTGGCCACTCTCAGGTGGAAACCCTAACAAGCCTGTACCAGGCTGCGAGAACCAAAACCTGGAGTGGCCATGGGTGGAGCCCTCCCTCTCCTCTCACCCACAACCCCCAGGTCCCAAACCGGCTTTTCAAAAAGCCGAGACTCAAGCCTGCTACACTGCAGACTTTCTCCTGGGGATTTAAAACACATAAGACAGGAATCTGGGACAAATGTCCCTGTCACAGACCACTTTACCAGTGATCCTATCACATATCCCCCCCCCTTTGTTTCGCCCTATGGGGCGGAACAACTGAAGCCCCCAAACAATGAACGCGTGACAACGCGTCTGCATTAAACAACAGGCCCCCTGGCCTGTGTTCCACTGAAAATTTAAAAGTTTGTAACGCAAAGTACCATCTCGTAATTCTCGCATTACTGTCCTTATTTCCGGACATCCACTTCAAAGGGCATGGTCAGTGATCAATTTGAACTTTCTACCAACCAAGTAGTACCTGAGAGCCTCTAACGCCCACTTTATGGCCAACGCCTCCTTCTCCACTGTGGCATCGGGTAGGCATCGAATTTTGAAACACTGTTCAACTTTCGGAAGTCATTGCAGAAACGCACACTCCCGTCGGGCTTTGGAATCAACACAATGGGACTTAACCATTCACTATGTGATTCTTCAATAACCCCTAACTCTAGCATATTTTTAATTTGTTTCGACACCGATTCTCTTTGTGCTACTGGTAACCTATAGGGCTTTAGATTTAATGGAGGGGCTCGGTCGGCCGACAGTACCGTTCTATCTTTCCAGGGCTTTAACAGATTTTTATGGTATATCTGTTCCGGCTTTCTTTTCCCCAGCTGGTAAACTTTGTAAATGACCTGTCCCACTCTTTCTAAGATTTCAAAGGGGCCTTGCCATTTAGCCAAAAGTTTATTTTCCACAGTGGGAACCAACACTAACACTCTGTCCCCAGGAGCAAAGCTGCGTAACCGAGCATTGCGGTTGTATACCCTCTGCTGTGCCTGTTGAGCCTGTTCCAGGTGCTCTCTCACTATCGGCACCTCTATAATAGGCAATGGAACTAGTGGACCCTTAAAATGTGGTCTGGGAGCATGATACTGACACTCAGGGCAGGATGCGCAGAAGTCAGATACCTCTTTATGAAGCCTGGGCCAGAAAAACCTCTGCATTATTCGCTCAGTGGTTTTCTCTACCCCTAGATGGCCTGCCGTTACATGACCATGGGCCAGATCCTATGACCTCTAAATCAGGCAGACGATCCACTGGCCCAACAACACTTCCCACCTTAATGGGAGGCTCATCAGTTGGCGGGCAGCGGCGTAACTAGGGTATTTGGAGCCCAGGGCAAATTTGAAAAGGGAGCCCACCCCCATGTGCACGCGCCGAAGGCGCGCGCAGCAAAAAATGGCCGTGGTCACTTAAAAATGGGGCGTGGCAACATGACACACCCCTTTATTTTCAAACTGAACATTCCTATCCATATGCACCTTAACCCCAGTAGTACCCCTTATACAGTACCCCCAGTATGCAGTTGTGGTCCCTCTCATGCAAGCCCATAGTAGTGCCCCTTATACAGTATCCCCAGTAGTGGTCCCTCTTATACAGCCCCCAATTAGTTCCCCTTACTCAGTACCCCCAGTAGTGGCCCCCCCAAATGCAGTGCCCCACGTAGTGTTCCCCCTTATGCAGTGCCCCCAGTAGCAGTCCCCACAATGCAGTGCACCCAGTATCGGTATCCCCTTATGCAGTGCCCTTTTATATAGTGCCCCCAGCAGTAGTCCCCCCCATGCAGTTTTCCCAGTAGTGGTCCCCTTATGCAGGCACCCTGTAGTGATCCCCCCTATCTAGTGCCCCCTGTAGTGGTCCCCGCAGTGCCCCTAGCAGTAAGCCCCTTATATAGTGCCCCCAGCAGTAGTGTTCCCCCCTCCCATGCAGTGCCCCCAGTAGTGGTCCCCCAGATGCAGGCTCCCAGTAGTGACCCCCCCCTATCCAGTGGTCCCTGTAGTGGCCCTTCCTATTATTGCCCCCAGTAGTGGTCCCCCGAGTGCAGTGCCTCTAGTAATACTAGGCCCCTTTTAGAATGCCCCCAGTGGTAGTCCCCCTCCCAAGTAGTAGTCCCCAGTAGAGTAGCCCCCCCCAGTATAGGTCCTCCCAATGGCACCCCCAGTAGAGGTCCCCCCCAGTAGTAGCCAACCCCTCCCCCGTTGAGCAGATAGGTTTAAAAATAAATAAATATATATAAAAATATACTTACCTGATTCCACGCTGCTCCTGCTCCTGTCCGCGACGCCGCTCCCGACCGCCAGTCCACCCAGGCTGGCGCGCTCAGCATTATGGGACTGACGTCATGACGTCAGTCCCATTACCCACTGCAGGAGCCGGACGGAAGTCCAGCTCTTGCAGTGGGTGCTGCAGCAGTCAATGAGAGTCTATCTGACTCTCATTGGCTGCTGTTTAACACACGCATCGCCGCCAGCGCTGGCGGCGATGCGTGTGTTATGCACAGCCTGAGCCCGCCTCCTGGCGCTATTGGGCAAGCGCTCAGGGGGAGGGAACAGGCTCAGGCGTGCAGCACAGGACCGGCGCTGGAAGCCTAGCGCCGGTCCTGTGCAAATGTGTAGCGCTGACCGCACTCATTGCGGTCGGCGCTACACTGGCTATCTAGGACAGGTGGGTCGGTACCGTGGCCGGCGGCGCCCCCCGCGCCGCCGGTCCAACGGCGCCCAGGGCACGAACCCCGCTCACCCTGCCCTAGTTATGCCACTGTTGGCGGGCCACCGTCACGCTCCGCATTCTCTAGTTCGCCAACCATAGTAGGAAAAGGGAATAACTCTGACTCAGAAGAAACTCCCTCCTCCACTATATCGACAACCTTCTCAAGTGGACCGGGGTTGTTCACTTCTGGAACAAAATGGCTTTCCCACAATTTCCAGAAGTGAGCAAAGTCTCTCCCCAATATTGCATCGTACATCAGACCAGGCACCAAACCCACAGAAACTATAGCAGAGCCACATGGTATCTCGATGTTCACCTCGGCAGTAACATAATATCGATTATCCCCCTGTATGCAGGTCACATTAACAGTTTTCCCCTTATGCCTCAAGGGGTTCACCAGCTCAGCTTTTATAAGTGTCACCAAGCTACCAGAGTCTAACAGTGCCTCTACTCGGTTGCCATCTACAGTGAGTACACACATGTGCTTATCAGTCTCAGCCTGCCGGTCAGCTGTACAGGCTGTCTGTGCAAAGAAAGACCCCCTGCGGTAGACATGAGCAGTATCACATTGCATAGGTTCAGTTGTAAGTGAACAATTAGCGGAAATATGGCCGAAGTCACCACACCGGAAGCACTGAATCATATTAATGTCTAGTCGTTTACGGGGCAAGAACCTTCCTGGCCTGGCAGGCCTGTCTCCAGGTTCTACACCCTCAGTCTTAGGTACATCCCACCGCCCAGCACCCTTCTCCCCTGGAACAGTCTTACCAGTGTCTGTGGGAGTTTGCCGGTGCGCCATCGGGGCTTGGTGGGGCATACTCCTCAGCCGCCACGTACCTCTCCACTAGCTCGACCAACTGGTCTGCGGTCTTAGGGTCTGCATGGCTCACCCACTTGCGCAGAGTCGCGGGTAATGATCGCAGGTACTGGTTCATCATGACCCTTTCCACGATCTGTGGTCCCGTCAGCGTCTCGGGCTGTAGCCATTTTGAGGACAGATGGACGAGGTCATGCATCTGTGAACGTGGAGGATTGTCCATATGGAACTCCCAGCGGTGGACCCGTTGGGCACGAACAAAGGTGGTGACTCCCAAGCGAGTTAGGATCTCCTGTTTTAGTTTTTTATAGTCCTTGGCATCAGCCAGGCATAAGTCGAAATATGCTTTTTGTGGCTCCCCAGACAAAAAAGGTGCCACCAGACTTGCCCACTGCTCCTGGGGCCAACTCTCCCTTTCGGCCGTTCTTTCAAATGCGGCGAGATAGGCCTCCACATCATCGCCCGAAGTCATCTTTTGGAGGAAGTGACTGACTCGTACGGAGTGAGTGGTGGTGGGAGGTCCAGTATTAACATCTCTGGGCCGGGCGACCAGGTGCTGTACCACCTCTCTTATGGCCTGGCTGTTTTCCACTAAGGCCTGGCGGGTTTCCTCAATGGTGACCTGTTGAAGTCTGTTAGTCTCCTTCTGAGCTCTGGTAGCTTCCTGCTGAGCTCTGGTAGATTCCTGCTGAAGTTGGTTCGTCTCCTGCTGAAGTTTGTTTGTCTCCTGCTGAGCTCCTGTAGCTTGGAGCAAGGCCTTAATAATTTCCTCCATTTTGTTCTGGGGTGTAGGTTGGAAGCTGAACCTTGCCTCTCTGAGCATTGGCTGACGCCTCCTCTATGGGACTTCAAGGACACAGTGTTATTTCCACACTCACAAATTGGGTGTCTGTACCTTTAACTTTTAAACGAAAGTTTTTCTCTCGCTGCAACTTCAGTGTGTGTGGTTGCCCGCATTTTCCACCATATTGTGACACAGTTTGGTTAGGGGGTCCCTCTCCTGGGTAGAGGACTCCTTCCTTTCACACACAGCAGCTGGGAAACAGTACGCCAGACTGGATGCAAGTACAAGCTGGTCGGCGCCAGTCTTTATTGTGCAATGTCAGAAATAACACAAAGAAAATATAAACGTAAATCCTAGCCCTGTCGGGGCACTAACTTCACAGGTAGTTCCCTCACTACCAGAACCTGGCAGGGCCTAATGCCCTCACCAGCAACAAAAGCACAGCACAACACTTACAGTTAGGTTTTCAAGTGTCTCTGAGCAAACTCCCTGTCTGCTCTCCCAGGTGAGACAATCAGCCCTCAACACACTAGGCTTATATTGGCCACTCTCAGGTGGAAACCCTAACAAGCCTGTACCAGGCTGCGAGAACCAAAACCTGGAGTGGCCGTGGGTGGAGCCCTCCCTCTCCTCTCACCCACAACCCCCAGGTCCCAAACCGGCTTTTCAAAAAGCCGAGACTCAAGCCTGCTACACTGCAGACTTTCTCCTGGGGATTTAAAATACATAAGACAGGAATCTGGGACAAATGTCCCTGTCACAGACCACTTTACCAGTGATCCTATCACAATATATACACAGCTTACACAGGAAGTAGGACCACTACAGTAAAATATATCACTCAGCCTATGGCGGGGTACACACACATTGACTGACACAGACACACACACACCTCTATCACTAAAAACCATGAATGCAGCAGGCAAATAAATACAGCCAGCATGATTTATTAAAGACCCTCCTCCCCCCAGTAGTGCCACTTATACAGTGCCTCCAGGAGTGGTCCCCCTATGCAGTGCCCCAGTATTGCCCCTTATACAGTGCCTCCAGTAGTGCCTCTTATACAGTTCCCCCAGTAGTGTCCCTTATGCAGGGCCCCTTATGCAGTGCCCCACAGTAGTATCCCATATATGCCCCCCTATATAGTGCCGTTAGTAGTGGTTCCCATATGCAGTGCCCCCCAATAGTGTCCCTTATACAGTGCCCTCAGTAGTGCCCTTTATAAAGTGTCCCCAGTAGTGGTCCTCCTATGCAGTGCCCCCAGTAGTGCCCCTTATACAGTGCCCCCAGTAATGTCCCTTATGCAGTGCCCCAGTAGCAGTCCCCCCTATGCCATGCCCCCAGTAGTGGTCCCCCCTATGCAGTACCCCCAGATGTGCCCCTTATATAGTGCCCTCAGTAGTAGCCCCCCTATGCAGTGCCTCCACCCCTATGTAGTGCCCCTTATACAGTGCCCCCAGTAGTGTCCCCCCTATGCAGTGCCCCAAGTAGTGGTCCCCCCTATGCAGTGCCCCCTGTAGTGGTCCTCCTATGCAGTGCCCTCAGTAGTGCCCCTTATAGAGTACCCTGAGTAATGTTCCTTATACAGTGCCCCAAGTAGTAGTCCCCTCTATGCAGTTACCCCAGTTGTGGTCTCCCTTATGCAGTACTCCCAGTAGTGCCCCTTATATAGCCCCCTATGCAGTGCACCCACCCCTATGCAGTGCCCTTACATATTAGGATAAAGACACACAAAAAATCACTTACCTAAACCCCTGCGCCTGCCACTGTCCGCTCCTCTGTCCTACCAGCTTGCTCTGCACTATGGGAGAGCCGCCATGACTTCTCTCCCATCACCAACTGCAGGAACTCCATGCCGGCTCCAGCAGTGGGCGCAGCAGCAAATGAGAGAGTACGAGTGTACTACCCATTGCCAGCGGCGGTGTGCTTGTTACTGTGTAGTGTGGACCGCACTCACTGCGGTCTGCAATACACTTACTGATCGTCGGCCAGGGGGGGTTTCTGGGTACTCAGAAACCCCCTACATGATCGTATGGTCACACCATTTAAATCCTTTTCCCCTCAAGCTTCTTAGGAAACTTATCTACACCTGCCTTACATGCTTTCTTTCCTCACATAACCTACTTGGGGTTGTGGTCAAAATCCCGACTGCATGGATTCCAGCAGTCAGGATGCCGATGCCGGAATCCCGACACTTATCAGAATCCTGGCACCAGCATTCCGACTGCTGCAATCCCTAAGCTAAGTACTGGGATTAGGGGGAGGGTTAGGCACTAGGGGGAGGCTTAGGGTTAGGCACTAAGGGGTGGGAGTTAGGTTTAGGCAGCAGGGAGTAAGGGTTAGGTTTAGCCACTAGGGGGTTGTTAGGTTTAGGCACTGGGGAGGGCCATCTGGAACTCAGGGGTGTACCCGCAGGACCAGCCCCCTGCTCCCATCTGTGGCTTGCTGTCTGGCTGACTCACGCTGCTGCTGGGTTGGCTGCTGCGATCATGGCTCAGCTCCGATCAGGCAGAGTTCCCTTTTAGATCTCCAGACAAGAGCATATACAGGGTCCAGGTAGCTCTGTCTCTGGTCTTCCAATTCTGGAACTGGCTGCTGCTGTCAGTGCAGTAAAGTAGTTTTGTACATTGCAGTACAACACGAGTGACGTCATGACGTCACATGTGCCACACAGCTGGGAAGCAGAAAGGAACCACAGCAAGAAGAGAAGCAGCTGCAATATGCAGAGTAAAGTAAGTGACTGGCCTGAAGCCAGAAGGATGTAAAGGGCCAGAGCTGGAGAGACTGAAGGGGGTTTGGGATATACTGTGGGGCTGCAGATTCACAATGAGGCTGGACCTGATGAGACACTGTGGGGATGGAGAGACAAAAGGAGACTGGAGCTGGGGAGACACTGTGGGGCTGGATATGCACTGTGGGGCTGAAGCTGGAGAGACACTGAGGATGGAAAGACACTGTAGGGCTTGATCTGTGAAGATACTGTAGGGTTGGAGAGACACAAAGAGGCTAGAGCTGGGGAGACACTTGGGTACTGGAGAGAGACAAGGAGGCTGAAGCTGGGGAGACACTGAGGGGCTGGAAAGATACAAGGAGGCTGGAGCCAGAGAGACCCATTGATAGGGTGAGCCTGGAAAGGCACAAGGGAGATGAGGCTGGATGGACACAAGGGGGCTGGAGCTGCAGAGACCTGGGGAATGAGACTAGAGAGACACGGGGGATGAGGCTGAAGAGAACTCAGGAGAAGTGTCTGGAGAGTATCCAAGACTGGCAGGATTAGAAGAAAAAGGATCAGGAACAGTAATCTTCATAAGGCACAAATTCAACAGGCATGAGGAAGCAGACCTGTCTGCAAAATGTGCTGCAACTACACAATTAGTAAGACTTTTTTTTACTTTATGCTTTATTTTTATGCCTGTTCTTACTGTTTTTAATATATACATCTATACTACATTTTATGATGGTATGTTAAGCAATTTTATTTTATTCTGTGATTTGTGAAGTAAAATTGGATTCATTGTGTGTCTATTCTAGGAATTAATATATCTCCAGGACACTGCAGTATTATATGTATTTTTAATAAAACCACTTGGTATGATGATATCTACATGGAATGGACATTTGCTTATTTACAAATAGCTTATTATTGAGTAAAGGCTCATACACACTGGACAATATGCTGTATGAGCGATATCGCTGAACAATTTCCCTTGAACTTCCCGGAGTGCAGGACAAATAATATTGGGCGTACACATTGAGCGATTTAACCAACAATGAACGATATATCTTTCATCGTTAAAGATTTCCAAATTGGTGGTTTTCTAGCTAAAAATACTGGGCAGATGTTTTCTAGCTAATTTAAATACTGGGCAGAAGTTTCAGGAGGGGTGGGCAGGACTTTCATGAGGGGATAAATTGCAGGCGGCCATTTTACCTCTTTGCATTTATGCTCTGTGGCTAGTTTGGTTAGGTTTATACCGGCTGAATGTTTTTACATTGCTAGGTTGCTCGGTTTTGTTTTTGGCTTGCCTTAACAAAGTATGTCTACTTTCTCCTGTAATAGATCCCTTTCACTATCAAGTGATGACAGCATATGCTGGAGTTGTGGTGACAGCTTACAGGGAGAGGGCCCAGAATCGGAGGAAGATTTGTCTATGCTGTACAAAGGAGTGGCTGCTGCAGAGGGATTCTTTCTCTCACATGCCACTGCTAATGTGTTAGGATTTGCGGTTAGCAAATCATCTTGGTGGCAGTTCCTAGTCATAGTTGTTACTGGGATACTGCATCATGTCCTGTCCTTGTTCTGGCTTTTTGCAGGTAGCTGGAAATCCTGTCTTGTCTGTGTTTAGATCATAGCCTGTCATTCATGTCTGTCTGTGTTTTGTATCATGTGCTCCACTAATTACTAGCTGTCTGGGTGCAGAGCTCAGGTGCACACATGCCTTTGATTAGGAAGTGCTCTCTCCAGGAATTGGTTCTGATTGGACCCTGCTTCTTTTAAGTTTCAGCCAGCCTTGCACTCCATGCTGGTTATATTGTCTGACATCCGGAGAGTGTTTGTTCTCAGAAGTCTAAATCTTCGCCGGTCTTACCTTGTTCCACAGTTCCTGTATGCTGAGTTAGTCTTCCAGTGTCCTGCACCTGCCTGTCTGTTTAGTATTAGCCTGTGAAATATACCCTGCTGCTGCCTATGGCATTTTCATACAAGAGTCCAGCCAAGCTGTGTCAGTCTGCTTCCAGAGTTCACCTGTCTGCCATATTGCTCCAGACACACCTCAGCCCGCATCTCATCTTGGCTGTCATAGCCGCATCATGGCCCACAAGGCTGCATCATAGCCTGTATCTCATCTTGGCTGTCATAGCCACACCAAGGCCTGCAAGGCTGCATCAAAGCCTGTATCTCATCTCGGCTGTCATAGCCGCACCACGGCCTGCAAGGCTGCATCATAGCCTGCATCTCATCTCGGCTGTCATAGCCACACCATGGCCCTCCAGGCCGCATTGTTAAGGTTCCACTTGCTCCCCGGCCCTCCAGGCCACACCTTGAACTTAGTTACCTCAGCCACTAGTCCTTGTCTGCATTTTTTCTGTCTAGTTCTTGTATGTATCTTGCCTGTCCAGTCCTTGTTTGTTTTTCTGTCAGTCTTGTCATAGTCCTTTCTAGTCTAGTATTGTCTGTTATCCTGCAGTATCACAGTCCTGGTCATTCCTGCTGTGCAGCCTGCTTAGTTTGTCCTCTCACTTCTTGCCTGACTACCCAGCTGCACCATTGCCCCTAGACATCCCTGAGACCTATCATCTGCTGCTGCTAGAGTATCCTGTCACTCACATCTGCTCATGTCCTTATCACCTGCAGCTTCACTCCAGCTAGTACCAGTACAGGAAAGACTACCACTCCTCAGCCGTGTTTCTAGTCAGCAGTTCTGCGGTCTCTCATTAATTGTGTAAGGCTCAACTGCTGGAGGTGTAAACACAGGCGGCCACCTAAGTACCGGTGTGTAAATAGATCACTAAGGGAACAGCGGGTGGCTGTTATTGGCTCTAGAGGTCTTACACAACCATGCGAGAACCGTAACAGAATGGAGATTCGCGAGAATAATCCGGATGACTACCAGAACTTTCTGCGAATGGATGACGTCACCTTCGAAGAGTTGGTGAGTCTGGTGACACCCTACATCCAGAGGCAGGATACCAGGCTGCGGAAGGCCATACCTGCCGAGGAGAGGCTGATCGCTTCCCTGCACTTCCTGGCAACTGGCAGATCCCTGCAAGACCTCAAGTTTGGCACTCTCATATCACCTCAAGATTTGGGCTTCATCATCCTGTAGACCGGCAAAGCTATCTTTACTGTCCTTAAGCGGCAGTACTTTAAGGTAAGACATTTTTTGATGTCCCACAATGCTATATGCTGCTGGCCACCACTGTATGCCCCCCAAGTGTTATTTGCTGCTCTCCTTATGGTATACACTGCTGGACAGAACTGTATGCACCCCAAGTGTTAATTACTGCTCCCCTTATGGTATATTTGCTGCTGGCCACCACTGTATGCCCCCCAGTTGTTATTTGCTACTCCCCTTATGGTATACGATGCTGGACAGAACTGTATGCCGCACAAGTGTTATTTGCTGCTCCCCTTATGGTATATGCTGCTGGACACCACCGTATGCCGCACAAGTGTTATTTTCTGCTTCCCTTATGGTATACACTGCTGGATACCACCGTATGCTGCACAAGTGTTATTTGCTGCTCCCCTTATGGTATATTTGCTGCTGGCCTCTACTGTATGCCCCCAAGTGCTAATTACTGCTCCCCTTATGGTATACGCTGCTGGACACCACCGTATGCCGACCAAGTGTTATTTGTTGCTCCCCTTATGGTATTTTTGCTGCTGGCCACCACTGTATGGCCTGCAAGTATTAATTACTGCTCCCCTTATGGTATATTTGCTGCTGGCCACCACTGTATGCCTCCCAAGTGTTATTTGCTACTCCCCTTATGGTATATTTGCTGCTGGCCACCATTGTATGCCTCCCAAGTGTTAATTACTACTCCCGTTATGGTATACGCTGCTGGACACCACCATATGCCGACCAAGTGTTATTTGCAGCTCCCCTTATGGTATGTTTGCTGCTGGCCACCACTGTATGGCCTCCAAGTGTTAATTACTACTCCCCTTATGGTATATTTGCTGCTGGCCACCACTGTATGCCCCCCAGTTGTTATTTGCTGCTCCCCTTGTGGTTTATTTGCTGCTGGCCACCACTGTATGCCCCCAAGTGTTATCTGCTGCTCCTCTTATGGTATATTTGCTGCGGGCCACCACTGTATGGCCTCCAAGTGTTAATTACTGCTCCCCTTATGGTATACACTGTTGGTCAGAATTGTATTTAAATCTAAAAACCATGTATTAATTAGTTTTTCTCTTTTTTTTTCTCATTCTAGTTCCCTTCATCCATATAGTAATTGCAAAGTATTGCTCATGAGTTTGAGTCACGGTGGAACTTTCCAAACTGTGGGGGAGCCATTGATGGCAAGTATGTGAGGATAACCCCACCTGGCAACAGTGGATCCCTGTTCTTTAATTATAAGGGATTCTTTAGTATTGTCATGATGGCCATCGGGAACGCTAACAATTCATTTCTGTTTGTGGATGTTGGGAAGAAGGGCCATGCCTCAGATGGTGGGTCCTTCAGTGGGACTGTTTTTTTAAAGGCTCATGTTTGAAGGCCTGCTTAACAATGCAAGTATGGACTCAATTTTGTGTTTGTTGCTGATGAGGCTTTTGCACTGCATGAGCACGTTATGAGGCCATTTCCACAAAGGGGATTGACCAAGGAGAGGAGGATTTATATCTATCGACTTTCTAGGCCTCGGAGTACTGTGGAAAACGCCTTTGGTATCCTCAGCAGTTGCTTCAAGATTTTCCACACAGCCATCAACTTACGTGTGAACAAAATAGAGTGGGTCGTCTTGGCATGCTGTGCCCTGCATAATTTCCTGAGGCATAAGAAGACGCAATAAAGGCCACCAAGTACATCACTACCAGAACCTACAGACCACATAGGACATTGATATGAGGACTTCTCTGGCTAGAGCACGGTTTCCAGAAGTGGCCTCTGGACATGCTAAACCACTCTGGGAGGAGTACCTGCCCTTTTTCAGTGGAGAGGTACAGTGTCTCATGGCAGGAAGAATGCATAACCAAAATGTTTTTTTTAAACTGCATATTGCAAAAAAAATAACCCTTAACATTTTACACGCTGTATACCAATGTTTTGTGTGCAAAATATTTTATTTTATTTTATTTAAAAAAAAAAAAATGTTCCAGTAATTTTAAATATATTTATTGTCAATATATAATATTAATGTTTATGAAGCGAGAGGTATAATTGGTGCCTGAGAGTGCTATGTGCTATATGCTGGGTGACGTGTTCACTTTACATGTGTTTACATTGTATGATTGAAAATTACATTACCTTTACACGGCCCCTATAACTATCCCCTCCTATCCCCATATCTCACCTATAGGTGTCCCGTAATATGCTGCCCACGGTACAATTAACAACACAACACAGGGGTTTTTTTTAACAAATTTTATCTAAAGTGAATTACATAGAACAAAGAATTCTGGACTGGATTAATTGATTTATACCAAGCCACTGAGTGCCTCTAGAGACTATTCTAAAGACTACTCCAGCAAATTGAATTAAATCAGACACTTAAACAATTGGTCATGTACAGTAGAGACCAAAATAGTTTTGCCGACATCACTAGGGTCAAGAAAAAGATCAAGAATTTGCAAACTGTCTTCATAAAAGAGCACAAGAAATAAAATGAGACACAACATTTAGTAACGGGCAAATGAAGTCCAATAACCATCGCTATGGTGCTCTGGCAAACTCCTGGTCATCCTTGAGCAAGAGTCCAAGTAAAAGACCTGAGGAATTTTTGAAACACAATAAAAACCAAAAGACAAAAGTCTTTCTGAGTGCATGCCACGGGAAGAGGTGCCGGGAAAGTTGGTTGGTGGCGTAGGGCTTTGCAGTGCAGGATACGTGTGTGGCTGAGGAGGAGGAATTAGCAGTGCGGGATACAATGGTGGGATGGAGAAAACACTAGAGGCTGGAGGAGTGGGCTGTATTTGATGCTAGGACAGTGTTTTCATCTAATTGGTCATGAAGCCCACGTATTATTGCTTTATATACCAGACGCTTGAAATGCAGTTGCTGGGTTGGCTGCATCTCCTGCATTTCATTGGCGAGATTTAATCCAAAAATCTTAAATTTGTCCAGGGGATTCTGAAGAATCTCCGTCGTGTGTTTAAAAAATTCCTCAGACCTAGACGTCCAGAACTGGGAGCTTTGGATACCATCTTACGCTTCTTGGCAGGTGCCTTAGGTGGCGGCATCTCCAAATCGTTCTCCTCAAGTTCTGTGAGCTCACTGGTGGGAGGGTCAAGATCAATGTCCAAAGTCCTGAACTGGAAAAAAAAATGTTTAGACCATATAATTAATTAATTAATTAATAAAAGAGTTTCCTTTATTAAGTGTGGAGGAAAGGAAAAGCAAAACCAGTGGAGAAGTGAGCCTGTGCAGAAGTTGTTAATGTTAACCAATCAGCTTAGATGTAACATTTACCAAGTGCATTATAGAAATACAGTATACTGTAAATGTAGCAACTGATTGGTTAACATGGACAAATTATCCACTTGCACACTACTCCACTCTATACCAGTGTGAACCGGTCACTAGAGATTTGCGCCGACTCCCATGTTTTGGTTTTGGATCTCAATTGGTTTTGCTAAAACCTCACCTCCGTGTTTTGTTTTCGTGTCTTGGTTTTGGATCTGGATTTTTTCTTAAAAAATAAAAAAACAGCGAAAATCACATAAAATGGGCCTTTTTTTGTACCTACAGTTTTAATAACCTCAATAACATTTATTTCCACTTGTTTCCAGTCAATTTTGACCACCTCACAGCTCACAATATTTTTTTTCATCTAGTTAAATGTCCAAAAGGTTGCAACCAGCTTGCTGGCTCAAAACTGATTAATATAATTATTAATAGAGTTGAGGACTGTGCAAAGATGATGGTTGGGATACCCTTGAGGATTGAAGAATTGATAGTTGATAGTTGGTGCAGCCCCTGGCTGTAAAATTGATAATAAATTAATTAAATAACAATTAATTGGTGCAGCCCCTGGCTGTAAAATTGATAATAAATTAATTAAAAACCAATTCATTGGGTGCAGCCCCTGGCTGAATAATTTAAAAAAAAAGAAATTAAATGGTGCAGCCCCTGGCTGTAAAATTGATAATAAATGAATTAAAAACAATTCATTGGTGCAGTCCCGGGCTGAATAATTAATAATAACAAGAAATTCATTGGTGCAGCCCCTGGCATTAAAATTGATAATTAATTAATTAAAAAACAATTCATTGGGTGCAGCCCCTGGCTGAATATTTAATAAAAAGAAATTCATTGGTGCAGCCCCTGGCTGTAAAATTGATAATAAATTAATTTAAAAACAAGTCATTGGTTCCTAAAGCAACCATAACATTAATTTAAAATGTCAGGTAGCAATGCCCCAACCAGCACATAATGGAAAGGAAAATGGTGCAAGATGGAATAGTCCTTGGGCCCTCCCACTCTCCCTTATGTTGTATATATGAAACAGGACATTCACAGTTTAACAAACCAATCATTTCAGCGACAAGGACTACCAATTGTGGTTGAATTTATTCATTTGTTTGGACCCCCATAAAACAAGCTGACAATGTGCATTGGACATGGAAATGAAAATGATCCCATACACAAACTGGCTTTACATTACAAGTTGTCGTCGTCCTCGTCATCCCCAACAGAGTGTACATTGTCTTCTTCACACAATATTAATTTGTTCCCGCTGGAATCCACCATAGGTGCCTCTAAAAAATTTTCATGTAATTGTTGGTAGAGGTCTTCCTCAGGGAATTTGTAATTCATTTTAATGAACATCATCTTTTCCACATTTTGAGGAAGTAACCTCCTACGCCGATTACTGACAGGGTTGCCAGCTGCACTGAAAACTCTTTCGGAGTCCACACTGGAGGGTGGGCAACTTAAGTAATGCAAAGCCAGTTTGTGTATGGGACTCCAAATTGCCTCTTTTTCCTGAAAGGGACTGTCTGACATGTAGTCTGTCTGAAATAGTCCTCCACCATTCTGTGAATGGAGACCGTCTCACACATAGTCATGGTAGAAGACATGTCACTAGTAGGCAGTTCTCTCAGGCCCGACCAGATGTCATTGTTTGGTGAACGATCTGCATGACTAGCAGGCATTCTGTAAGGAAAATTTAGTTTTTTCCTGCCAGCTGCAGAAACTGAAGGAGGAGATGATGGCGTTTCACATGCGGCTGCAGCTGACAATTTTTTTACCAACAGCTCTTTGCACAGTTTTAGATTTCGGTCTGTTGGAAAAAAACTCACAAGGATCCAGAATGGTCGCCAAAATATATTTTTCAGATTTCAATAGATTGATGACTCTTGGATCCTGGTGAAGTGAATCAAGGGCTTGATCCACCAGTCCAACATAGTTTGCGCAATCGCTCTGTTTCACCTACTCCTTCAGTTTTCTCCAGCTGTTTTTGCAAAAGTGATGAGGGGAATGACCTGACCCAAGCTGGCAGTGTGTGAACTAACTTCATTTGTGGCAAGTTCAAAGGGTTTGAGAACCTTGCACAACACAGAAATTATTCTCCACTGCGCATTCCCCATCCACTGCCTATGCCATAGGCCATTTTATAGCCATGGATGGCCTTTCCTCCATCCACTGAAGCATATAGAGGGTAGAATTCCACTGAGTTACTACCTGCTGGTCATGCAATCTTCGACAAGTGGTCACCAAATGTCTAAAATGTCCGGATATTTTGCGGGCCACCGAGAGCATCTCCTGCACGACCCTGTCATTTTTTTAAAAATGTTGCACCACCAAATTAATTGTGTGAGCAAAACATGGGATGTGTTGGAATTCGCCCACATGTAATGCTCTCACAATATTGGTGGCATTGTCTGAAATCACAAATCCTGAGGGGAGTCCAAGTGGGGTAAGCCATTTAGCAATGATTTCCCTGAGTTTTTCTAAGAAGTTCTCAGCAGTGTGCCTCTTAGTGAAATCACTACAAAGAGTAGCCTGCCTCTGTATCAGCTGTTTTGGTAGATTTTGCTGCTGCTGTTGCTGTTGCAGACAATGCACCTACCCAGTGGGCTGTCACAGTCATGTAATCCTTAGTTTGCCCTGTTCCACTTGTCCACATATCAGTGGTCAAGTGGACAGTGGGTACAACGGCATTACTGAGGACATTAATAAGGTTTTTTTAATGTCCTTGTACAGACTTGGAATTGATGTTCTAGCAAAGTGGAATCTAGAAGGGATCTGGTAACGAGGACACAGGACCTAAATTAACTGTTGAAAACCCACTGCAGTAATGGTGGATACTGAACGCACATCTAATATCAGTATAGCTGTTATGGCATCAGTAATCCGCTGTGCAAATGGGTGATTGCTGACATACTTGTTTGCCCTTGCAAACGATTGTTTGACGATTGTTTGACAGTTAATTGTTTTTTGGAGAATATGCTACAAGTAGTCTTCCTCCTGGTCCCCTTCTGGGATGAAGATCCACTCACAGGAACAGCAGCAGCAGCAGCAACAGACATGGGGCCTGATTCAGACCCACTAGCGAGCGGCTGTCCGCTCGCAAGTGGGTCAATGTTATGGACTGAGCATGCACACGACGGAGGGAGCTCCGTCGTGCGCATGCGCCAGACGCGACGAGCGAAGGAAAGTCCTTCGCTCGTTGTGTCCGATCAAAGGGGGCGTGCTGTCAATGTTGATTGACAGCACGCCCCCTTTGGTGGGTGTGCCGGGGGCGTGCCTCCCTGACAGGGGCGTTCCCACGGGAACGCCTCCCGTCAGAAGCCGGCCCACTGACATCACTAGTGATGTCAGTGGGAGTGATTTTGGCTCTGATAGAGCCAAAATCACTCCGGAGCTTGCGGTTGAAAACCTCAACCGCAGGCTCCGGCTCGCAAATTCGATGGTCGCGATGGTCTCGACCATCGCGGCCATCACAATGCACGCTCGTATAGCCTGTGGGTGGTGACCCACAGCTATACGAGCGTCCAGGAGGACGCTCCATGAAAATGGAGCCCGGCCCTCATTCAGAGCGTGCGCTCTGCTCAGAGCGTACGGCTCTGAATGAGGGCCATGGTCATCAAGGATCCTCCTGAGGAATTACGGATAGGAGAGGAGTCAATCATGCTTCGAATAATAACATTGGATGCATCAGGACTACTCCCGATGACGAATGAGGATGTTGATGATGCAGGTGTTGGTGTTGGAGATCGAAGGTGCTTGGATCCCACAGAGAGGGAGCAGGTAGATGACACTGGACTTGTTACATTTGAGTTTTGGAACTTTGTGACATACACTTTGATATTTGATGAATGCGCTCCAAGTGATGTAACAAGGAGGAGGTTCCTAAGTGATTTAGGTCCCTTCCTCTTCTCACTCTTGCTTTGCAATGGTTACATATGGCTTGACAACTGTTGTCCGGATTGGGATGGAAATAATTCCACACGTGAAAAGTGGATTTTTTTGTCTTTTGCCTCGGCATGACAACAACGGGCTTTGGCTATTTCAATCCATGGGCAACAGCTGTTGCCTTACTTACACAAAGGACATCCTCGGCATCAACATCCTCATCTTCATCATCAAAATCCTCATCACCAACATCTTCATCATCAACATCCTCATCAACCTTAGCACCTTCAACTACCAAAATATCCTCCTCCTCCATGTGCAATTCCACAGAAGCATCCTCACTTACTATGTCTACAAGATGTTGACTGCCCTTCCCCACATTTACAGAGGGCATACAAATGTTGGAACTTGGAGGATCCTCCAGTACACTAGTATTTAGGTCTGGCTCACACATGGCAACCGTGGACACACTTGCACTCTCCTCGGGGATTTGTGATTTCGATTTCTCAGGGCACACAGTTGGTTTTTCCGGAGCTGTCTTACTCATCTTAACAACTTTCATTTTGTTAATGGTATGACCACCACTACTACTGCAAGCAGAAGGGCTATTAGAACCAGCAGTCATCATAAATAAAGGCCAAGGCTTTATCCTTTCCTTGCCACTTTGTGTAGTGAATGGCATATTGCCAATATTTTGTTTATCTAAAGGCTTTCAATATTTTTTTTCTTAACTTCAGTAAAAGTAGCTTTACCATATCGATGGTGTGACTTAAGCCCTGGGGCATGGGCCTTCATAGAGGATGAGGAAGTTGACAGCCTTGCACTGCTGGCAGCAGCCATAACATGTGGTTCTTGGCCTTGCTCTCCTGTTATGTGACATATTTTCTGCAGTCTTGAAGCAGTGTCACAAGTACCAATAGTGTAGCCAAGGTGCAGTTACAATATCACACACGTGCAGTCGTGCGCACACAGAAAAAAAATTGACAAAAAAATACACTATGTTTTCTTTTTTTTCCGGTCTACAACTTGGGCTCAGAGCACCGATTGATGACGACTGGAGTCGGGCAGCACTAGGTTGCGTTGCTGACTTGCTGTATCTTATGCGGCTAAGCCTAACACGTGCACACACACAGACAAATATTAGACAAAAAAATACACTTTTTTTTTTTGTCGCGTCTAGAACTTGGCCCAGAGCACAGATTGATGACGACTGGAGTCGGGCAGCACTAGGTTGCGTTGCTGACTTGCTGTATCTTGTGCGGCTAAGCCTAACACGTGCACACACACAGACAAATATTAGACAAAAAAAGACACTTTTTTTTTGTCGCTTCTAGAACTTGGCCCAGAGCACAGATTGATGACGACTGTAGTCTGGCAGCACTGCTGACTTGCTGTATCTTGTGCGGATAAGCCTAACACGCACACACACAGAGACAAATATTAGACAAAAAAAAAACACTTTTTAAAAAAAAAATTTAGGTCCAGAACTTGGGCCCAGAGCACAGATTGATGACGATTGGAGTCGGGCAGCACTAGATTGCGTTGCTGACTTGCTGTATCTTGTGCAGCTAAGCCTAACACGCACACACACACACAGACAAATATTAGACAAAAAAAGACCCTTTTTAAAAAAAAAAATTCAGGTCTAGAACTTGGGCCAAGAGCACAGATTGATGATGACTGGAGTCAGGCAGTACTAGGTTGCATTGCTGACTTGCTGTATCTTATGTGGCTAAGCCTGACACGCACACACAGAAACATAATAAAAAAACAATATATATTTTTTTGTCAGGTCCAGAACTTGGGCCCAGATGGACACAGCAGACAGCACAGCACCAGCCCAGATGGATCAGCACCAGCCCAGATGGACACAGCAGACAGCACAGCACCAGCCCAGATGGATAAGCACGAGCCCAGGTGGACGCAGCAGACAACACAGCACTAGCCCAGATGGAGCAGCAACAGCACCAGTCCAGATGGACACAGCAGACAGCACAGCAGTGACAGCCAGGGCCGGCTCTAGGGGTGTTCAACCTGAGTGGTCGCACAGGGACGCCACCCATAGAAGGTGCACCCCTCCCCAACATCCTGATTTCAGCGGGATATTACTGTCCCGCTGTTCCACCCGTGGGCCGAAGTGGCCCATGGGTGGTTAAATTGGGAGGTTGGGGTCCCCCACCGCCGCAGCTGTGCAGCGGAGTCGGACCCCGGAGACTCTGAATGGATGCTTCGCGCATGCGCAGCATCCCTTCAGTGATGGGAGAGGGCTGGGGGAAGCCCAGCTAGTGAGGCTCCCCCCAGCATGACGTTATTTGTAGGCGGACATGCCTCATAATAATGTCACGTAGGGGGCATGGCCTATGGTAATTAGGTCACGCCCCCATGCCGCACGCGAAGATAGGGCGCTCTGGAGGGGGCCGGCACAGGGTGCTCCGACCCCTGGAGCCGGCCCTGGTGACAGCACCAGATGGATCAGCAGTGCACCAGCCCAGGACACAGCAGACAGCACAGCGACAGCACAGCACCAGCACCAGCACAGCCCAAGCACAGGTAAGTACCTCCCAGCCCTACACTACCCACCCTCCCTGTTCTGTCTCCACAGCCAGAGTGAAATGGCGGCCGCCGCGTGGTCCCTTATATATAGAGATGAAAGCTCGTGAGCCGCGAGATTTCGTCTCTATGGTTTTGCCTCGGTTTGAGATTTGGGGCCGGCAGGGGAACCGAACACACGTTCGGTTCTCGCCCCGGATCTCAAAATTCGGATGGGTTCGGATCTCTGGGAACCGAACCCGCTCATCTCTAGTTTTCACTGTGGATGTACTTACCAGATTATGACTCTCTCTTTCCTCCTCTTCCGAGACATCAGGTATGTCTGGATCCAGTCTCTTGAGCTCTTAATCCAGGGTAAACAGGAGTAGGTCATAATACCATAACATTGGTTTATGGACTTCATTGGCCCCAGCTCCTGAATGTTGTGAGTCAGTATATATCTTGTGCTCCTTCATGAAGACCATTCAGAAATTCTGGATCTTAGCCTTGACCCATCGTTTGTCAGCATCACTCTTCTGGCCTTTACTGAACAAGACCAATTTCTTAAGTGCCTAATTTTTTTTCTCTATGTTGGAGTAGTCTTTGCTCTTGACTCTCCAGAGGCACTCGTTGGCCTGGCACAAGTCAATGAATCCTGTCCAGAATTCTCAGTTACAGCCATTTCTGTAAGAAAATGTATGAAAACAAAGCTTTAATATAAACATATAATCCTGAAAACATATAATTGTATAAACGTTACCCAAAAATAGTTTATTAAAAAGATGAATTGTGGTCTTATTTACTGGGCAGTGTTGTGGGTAGATACATGAGGTCTGTACACATTGGTAGTCACTCGAAAAATTACAGTCTTCTACAGGTTATCTGCCTGACTCCATTACAGGGTAATGGAGTCAATCAGATAACCTGAGTTTGGCACTATTAAATACATTTGTAAAGTATTATACCTCTATTTATTAAATACCATTATAAAATGTATTTAAATAAAGAGTATGGAAACATAGAAGGCAAGATCACCAAACAACGACTCTCGCATTTTGGACATGTCACGTGGGCTAATTCCCTAGAAACAGCGCTAATGCTAATGGATTCGTCAGCGGGTCCAGAAGAAGAGGACGCCAAAGAACTCATTGGATGGACACAATAAATCCTGACATGAACATGCCCATAAATGACCTGAAGGAAGCGGTCAGGGAAAGAGAAGCGTGGCGTTCACTGATCCATAAAGTGTTCGAAAGTCGATGTCGACTAAACGGATAATCATCATCACTATCATGGAAACATTGATGGGCAGTAGTGACATTGGTGGCCACAGGTGACATTGGTGGCCAGAGGTGACAGACGGCCTATATACAGTGCTGGCCAGTGGGGACATTGGTGGCCAGAGGTGACAGGCAGCCTATATACAGTGGTAGCCAGTGAGGACATTGGTGGCCAGTATTGACAGGCAGCCTATATACAGTGGTGACCAGTGGGGACATTGGTGGCCAGAAGTGAAAGAAACTTATATCTTGCTTAGGGCCCCATAAGGTCTAAATCCTGCTCTGAAATTGACTCAAGAGATTGTCTGCCCAGAGAGACTTTTTTCTTCAGAGGTACCCCATTGCAGAGAATACCAAATAGGTAAGAAAAGATTTAAGGGATTTATAGGGGATTAAAAAAAAAAAACATTGGACAGCTAAGTGACAGCCTTGTTGAAGTAGAGATGAGCGGGTTCGGATTTTCTCGGTTTTACTCGGATTTACTCGGATCTCAAAACGGCATTTTATTGGCTATCGGCTATCACGTGTTTTGGATAGCCAATAAAATAAATCCGAACTAATCCAAACTTGCGGTAAAATGGCGATAAGAACCGAGTAAATCCGAACCCGCACATCTCTAGTTTGAAGGGAGCCCATAAAAATCAGTGACACTGATGGCATAGAACATTTTTTTATTTTTAAGTGGCCTAACATTTGAGTCTTAGCTGGTGGCAGGAGTGATTAAAAAAAACATCTAAAATATATTTCACACTATAAAAATCCCTAAAACGTCTGGGGTCTGTTATGAAGACTGAATACTTGTAATGACAGCTATGGAATCAGGATCATAGTGAAATCTAACTCTTTTATTATAACAAAAATATAGTCCAGGCAATGCAGAGTATAAACAAACAAGACTTCAGGTGTAGCTGGAAACTTTGGGTGTAGCTGGATAACAGGTAAACTGGGCAGACTGTCCCAGGCAATACAGAGAAAAATGTAGACACAGGTAAACTTAAATCTGGGAAATGCAAACAAAGGGCCTGATTCAGCAAGGATCGCAACTGCGATTAGGTACGCTATCGTCCGATTGTTGTGTTCTGCGCATACGTATGCACCACAGACACTGCGATCGGGACTGCGCTCGCAGTGACTACACAGACCCATTGCAGAGTGATTGACAGGAATTACCATTTGTGGGAGTTGACGTGGGGGTGGTCGGCAAAACATAGGTGTGCCAGTGCATTTGAACGACGTTGCAGGGGCATGCATAAATTATCCACTGCTATGCCATACACAGCTTGGGCTTTCGCTGCGTGCGCTGGGGTTAGCATATGCTGAGTAAGGTCTGACCTTGTGCAAGAGTGCTTGAAGTTCAGACTGTACTCGATGTTACTAATGGTTTTGCAGTCTTGCTAAGTATTACGGATGTGTGTAAGCAGGGCCGGTGCAAGGTTTCAGGGCACCCTAGGCAAAGGTTCACATTGCCACCCCTGTTTTCCCCCAAACCCTCCACCCAGCTCACAGACACAGCGCCCTAATAATATTCACATGACCTGAATTAAAGGGATGATACCCCCTGCAGTGCCACCAGTAGTAAGGGCCCCTGTAGTGTCCCCATTTGTAATGCCCTTGTAGTGCCCCCAGTAGTAATGCTCCCTGCAGTGCAGAAGTAATGCCCTTGTAGTGCCCCCAATAGTAATGCTCCCTGCAGTGCCCCAGTAGTAATGCCTCTTGAAGTGCCCCCAGTTGTAAGGGCCCCTGTAGTGCCCCCAGTTGTAGTGCTCCCAATAGTGCCCCATATGATGCCCCCAGTAGTAAGGCCCCTGTAGTACCCCCTGTAGTAAGACCTCACCGCTTGCACACATACACACACACACAAAAAAAAAATACCTTAAACCCTGCTCCAGTGCCTGCTGCCGTCTGTCCCCGGCGCCCGTTCCTCGGAACTATGGGAGTGACGTCATGACGTCACTCTCATAGTGCAATGTGAGACCCGGAAGCCGGAGCTCAGGAGTGAGCTCCGTCCTCCAGCTGCCGCTGGCGCTGGGGGGGGTGAGAGAAGGAGCCGGGTTCCCGTTGGTAACACAATCTCAGCGGGCGCCCGCCAAATGGAGGGTGCAGCGGGTGCAATCGCTGGGCCGGCGGGACCCGTAAGCCGCTGGGCCCATAGCAACCGCACCCTCTGAACCTTCCGTAGTTAGGCGAACTCAGAAGCGCCCTCCAGTGGCCAGTGCCCCTAGGTAGCTACCTAAGCTTGCCTAGTGGAAAGTGCCGGCCCTGTGTGTAAGGTAAGGTGGGCGTCCTTATGTTGTGCTGTGACGGCATAGGTATGGCAATGGATTAGCATATCATTGCAGTGAGACTGCGTGCGGAACTGCAGCCACGATCACAGTTGCGATCCGTACTGAATCAGGCCCAAACTGTGAGCTGGAAATTATGGTAATCAGCCAAGCCCAAGGACACATGAAAACAACACAGGTTAGCAGGAACACCAAGTAATCAGAAAGGCTGGAACATAGCAGAATACCATCCAGAGAAAACAATGACCAGCAAGGTGCATGGTGATGGGCATGAATAAATAATTAGAGAGGCAGGTGCAGGTGATTAAACAGGGGAGTGAGATTAACTCCTGCACGTGAGAAAATGTCTGAATACATCAGCAGCACTTCTGGTAGCACAGAGGTACTGCAGGCCAGATACAAATAAGGACATAACAGGGTCTAGGCGGCCCCCAGCTGTTCACTTCAAATTTACTTTCCACAATAGTGTGTGTGTACATGATAATCTGCCCTGTCATATTGATATTTTGCCTTGCTGTTACACTTCCCTTATTATGTTTCCAGTGTGTGTTTGAGTATCAATATAAGTAATCAATCAATAACGGTTTTCAAAGGAGCGCTATTTCATTTATTTACCATGGGTGTTATCAACCCTAGTTACATCTCAGCCACGTGGCAACCTCTGATTCAGTTATGTTGCATTGGACACGGTTGTATCTCCATTCATTCACAATGCTTCTGATTAGCAGCTACCAAAACTCCATCGAATTCAGCAGATGTGAAGGAGAAAGGTAAAGAGCTAAAGAAAGCAAAAGTGGAAGAAGAAAGTTGAGGCAGAAGGTGCAGTACAAAAGGAAACATGTGAGGGGCTTAAGGGAAATGTATGTAGTGGGGGCAAATGATGGAAGACAGGTAGGGATAGATATAATAAGAGGGCTAAAGGGAGATGGGGAGACCATGTTGCACATACCTGTCAGAATTCATAGGTGCTGTAGGGATTCTGTGTCAGCATCAACCAGGGCCAACCTAGAGTTGTGAAGTCTAATTGGGTACTAGTATTCACCAGGGATTCCCACAAGGAAATTTAGACTTTGCTGCAGTATTCCCTCAGGTATTGGCCCTATGGGCTGAACCCAGTAGTAACTGGCAGCGGGCAATTCGAAGGAAGTAAATTAGACATATTCTTCAAATTAATAAGATGCCGGGTATGTCACCGGAAGGGGGTATGGGCTTTTTTAGAAGTTAGACATACAATGTCTGGTAATAGGGTTTACTTATGCACATTGATTGCTTGTTTGTGGGGGTATAAATCCTAACCCAGGGACACACTCTCCTCATACCTTGAGGAAGATACCATCTAGGTATGAAAATGCGATGGCGAGTAGGAGACAGTGGGGTGATTTGGGCCGGACCTGGCTGGTGGACACTGATTTCCAGGGATACCTGGTTTCTTGATTGTACCTTGTCTACTTATGGCTTGTAGACCAAAATACCTTATTTACTTGTTTCTATATTCTATGTTTTTAATGTGTGTGAAATAAAAATAGTGTAACACTATTTCCAGCCTTTTTACCTTCCTATATATGCGGTGGAGGGATTGATAATAAGAACAGCAGGAGATGAAGGAAAGGAGAGATCTGGCCAGAACGTCACAGGGCAGGCCCTCTCCCAATGATGCGAGTTTGTATACTATAGAATGTAGAGCACTTACTCTGCAGCACACATATTTTACTATTTACAGACACTTCCTTTTATATAACGGAATTACACGATTGTATCTTTCCTGTCTTTTGAGTATTTTACAGTATTTGATGCTTTGGAGAGACTGGAATTTTATTCTTGTTTTATCCATTGAGGACTTCAACCAAGTTACACTCTATATTAGGGATGAGAGGGTTCGGATTTCTGAAATACGAACCCCCCCGAGCCCTCCCGATCCGAGTCGTATCCGAGTCAGGCTCGACTTTTCCCACCTGACTCGGATCTGAAATCGAGGCAAAACGTCATCATCCCGCCTTCCGGATCTCGCGGGTTTTGGATTCTATAAAAGATCCCCGCGTCGGTGCCATTTCTCACTCCGGCTGTGGACAGTGAAGAGGGAGGGTGGGAGCTAGGGCTGGCTGGGCTGTGTTGTGCTGCTGTTGTCCATAGGGGCTGTGACCACTCAGTCCATAGGGGCTGACTGGGCTGTGTTGTGCTGCTGTTGTCCATAGGGGCTGGCTGGGCTGTGTTGTGTTGCTGTCATAGGGGCTGGCTGGGCTGTGTTGTGCAGTCAGTTACAGTCATAGGGGCTGTGTCCACTCCAAAGTCTATAGGGGCTAGCTGGACTGTGTTGTGCAGTGTCCCATAAAGCCATAAAGGTTGTTGTCCTAGAGGGGTGCTGTAGTGTTGTCCAGGGGGTGATCTGTGCATCAGGGGTGCTCCCCCAAAGTGCACTCCAAAAAATTTTTTTCTTTTTTTCTGTGTTTGTGAATTGTGTGTGCAGTAGCCGCACGTGCATCAACAAAGTAACACCAACCGTGCGCCTGTGTCATAAGTAAAGGGCCAGCTGGCTTGACCGTTAAAGGGTACTGTAACCCCCAAAGTGCACTCCAAAAAAATAAAAAAATATATTTTTTTGTGTTTGTGAATTGTGTGCACAGTAGCCGCACGTGCATCAACAAAGTAGCGTCAAGCGTACGCCTGTGTCATAAGTAAAGGGCCGGCTGGCTTGACCGTTAAAGGGTGCTGTAACCCCCAAAGTGCACTCCAAACAAAATAAAAAATCAGGCCCTTGGTCAGCAGGTGCTCAAAAAAATTTGAGTGCCGCATGAAAAAATAAAAATCACATACCCTATAGGATAGGAAAAATCTTGCGGCTGCGGGAAAAACCCTGCGATGCTGAGTTTTTCAAAATTATGCCTGCAATTTAAATATGCCCCATAGTGTAATAGGGACTCTGGGCTGCGAGTTTTTTCGCACAGAAATTAGTTTTAAACACATACAAAGTCGCAGATGAACAAAACTTGGCGTGAGAAATAGCAGCAGCTACTGCATCGTAGCAATTTGTATATAGATTCAGACTCATTCGCACATAGTTGTACAAATGTCACATATCAAATGAATCAGTGTAGTCAAGCAAAGCAGTTTTGTTGCATTCAATTATTTAATTTGTGCAGCTAAACCTGCATGTTCACTCGATGGAGGACACGATCACACGACCAGCGGGAGCGCGCATCGTGCTTCGTTAGAAACTATTTCTGCACGATTTGCAAACGATTTCTAAACGATTTTTAAATGATTGAACGATAACGATATCGTTATCGTTCAATCGCCTGCTAAAATCGTTTAGTGGATGCCCCCCATTAGATCTTTTGAAAATCGTTTACAAATCGTTTACAAATCGTTTGCACATCGTTTGCAAATCGTTCAGAGTGGAAGATCAAATTTCAAGGGAAAATTCAAGGGAAAATCGTTTAGAGGTTGGACAGGGCTAAAATCATTTAGTGGATGCCCCCCATAAGATGCACATTCGAGTAAAAACGATGCTTGGCACAAGCAGAGTCGCACAGGACCTGGGGCATTGAGAACGGCTGTTTTTTTGCGACTGCGGCAATAGTATATGTGGACCCATCTGTACTATATTATGGATGTCTTGTGTGACTGTGATCTTGATGTCAAAGTGACAGTATTGGTCATAATACTTCTAATATTACAATCAGTTACACCATATTTCATTGCAATCCCGTTAACATGCATTCTTTCGGTATTGAAATCCCTCTTGCAGGGTTACCTTATACCAGTGGCGTCACTAGGGTATTTGGAGCCCAGGGCAAATTTGAAAATGGAGCCCCCCCCCCTCTCCTTCCCATGTGCGTGCGCCGCAGGCAAAAAATGGGCGTGACCACTGAAAAATGGGGTGTGTCAACATGACACACACCCCTTTCTTGTCATTGGGAACATTTCTTTCCATTTGTACCTTAATGCAATACCCCTTATACAGTCCCTCATATGCAGTGCCCCTAGTAGTGTTCCCCCTTATGCAAGCCCCCAGTAGTGCCACTTATACTGTACCCCCAGTAGTGGTCCCCCTTATGCAGCCCCCGATTAGTTACCACAGTAGTTCCCCTTATACAGGCCCCCAGTAGTGGTCCCCCATATGCAGTGTCCCTTACACAGTGCCCCCTGTAGTGGTCCCCCTTATGCAGCCCACCATTAGTTCCCCTTATACAGTGCCCCCAGTAGTGATCCCCATATGCAGGCCCCCTGTAGTGATCCCCATACACAGTGCCCCCAGTAGTTGACCCCCTTATGCAGTGCCCCTAGTGGCTCTCCTTTTTCAGTGCCCCCTGTAGTGGTCCCCCCTGTGCAGTGCCCCCAGTAGTGAGCCCCTTATATAGTGCTCCTAGTAGTAGTCTCTCCTATACAGTGCCCTTTATATAGTTCCCCCAGTAGAAGTCCCCCTTGATGCAGTGCCCCCTGTAATAGTCACGAGTAGTTGCCCCCCACATTGCAGTGCCCCCAGTAGTATCCCTCCCAGTGGTAGTCCCCAGTAGTGGTCCCCCACGATGCAGTGCCCACAGTAGTATCCCCCCCAGTAGTGGTCCCCCCAGTAGTATTACCCCAGTAGTGGCCCCCCCCCGAAGCAGTGCCCCAGTAGTATCCCCCCCTGTAGTTGTCCCCAGTAGTGGTCTCCCACGATGCAGTGCCCACAGTAGTATCCCCCCCAAGTAGTAGTCCCCAGTAGTGGTCCCCCCCTAAGCAGTGCTCCCAGTAGTATCCCCCCAGTAGTGGTCCCCCTCCCGAAGCAGTGCCCACAGTAGTATCCCCCCAGTAGTAGTCCCCAGTAGTGATCCCCCCCCGAAGCAATGCCCCCAGTAGTAGTCCCCAGTAGTGGTCCCCCATACACAGTGCCCCCAGTAGTTGTCCCGCTTATGCAGTGCCCGCAGTAGTGGTTCTCCCTTTTCAGTGCCCCCTGTAGTGGTCCCCCCTGTGCAGTGCCCCCAGTAGTGAGGCCCTTATATAGTGCCCCCAGTAGTAGTCCCTCCTATACAGTGCCCTTTATATAGTAGGAGTCCCCCTTGATGCAGTGCCCCCTGTAGTAGTCCCAAGTAGTGGTCCCCCACATTGCAGTGCCCCCAGTAGTATCCTCCCCAGTAGTAGTCCCCAGTAGTGGTCCCCCACGATGCAGTGCCCACAGTAGTATCCCCCCCAGTAGTGGTCCCCCCACTAGTATTCCCCCAGTAGTGGTCCCCCCCCGAAGCAGTGCCCCAGTAGTATCCCCCCCCAGTAGTTGTCCCCAGTAGTGGTCTCCCACAATGCAGTGCCCACAGTAGTATCCCCCCAAGTAGTAGTCCCCAGTAGTGGCCCCCCAAAGCAGTGCCCCCAGTAGTATTCCCCCCCAGTAGTGGTCCCCCCCCGAAGCAGTGCCCACAGTAGTATCCCCCCCAGTTGTAGTCCCCAGTAGTGGTCCCCCCCCTGAAGCAATGCCCCCAATAGTAGTCCCCAGTAGTGGTCTCCACCCCACCTGAAGCAGTGCCCCCAGTAGTATCCCCCCCAGTGGTGCCCCCAGTAGTAGTCCCCTCCTTTGTAATAGAGCATGCCCCCCCCCCGAAATACACACTGAAATGAAACAAAAGAAAAATACTTTCCTGTATCCACGCTCCTGCTCCCGCCGCCATCTGCACCTCCATCCTCCCGGGCTGGGCCGCTCTGCATTATGGGAGAGACGTCATCATGTCATGACGTCTCTCCCATTACCCACTGAAGGAGCCGGATGGAAGCCTGGCTCTTGCAGTGGGCGCGCAGCAGTCAATGAGAGTCTATCTGACTCTCATTTTCTGCTGATTCACACACACATCGCTGCCGCTCGGCGGTGATGTGTGTGCAGCAGCAGCTGCAGCCAATGAGAGTCTGTCTGACTCTCATTGGCTGCTGATTAACACACACATCGCCACCAGTGCTGGCGGCGATGTGTGTGTTATGCACAGCCTAAGCCCGCCTGCCACCCTCCTCCTGGCGCTATTGGGCAAGCGCTCAGGGGGAGGGAAGGGGCTCAGCTGTGCAGCACAGGACCGGCGCTGGAAGCCTAGCGCCGGTCCTGTGTAAATATGTAGCACTGACTGCACTCACTGCGGAAGGCACTACACTGGCTAACTAGGGTGGGCCAGTACCGTGGCCGGCGGCGCCCCCTCCCCACACCGCCGGTCCCGTGGCACCCAGGGCACGTACCCCGCTCGCCCTGCACTAGTTACGCCACTGCCTTATACTATAATTGTAACACCAACAGCCTTATCCCTATACACAAATGAATTGGGAGCATTCTGAAAAACTAGTTATGCACAGATGATTATTAATGAGCTGTAAATATACTTTTTTGGTGTTGTGTAACATAAGGTTAGCTGTGTGATGTCAAGGGCAAAATTTACTAAGCGGTGGTTTGACGGTGGTTTCTATTCTATTCTAAACCCAGTGGGTTTGGTGGCGGTTTTGCAGTGGTTTCTAAATGACAGCCCTGTGCTATTCTATTCTAAAATGTGTTTTGACTGTGGTTTGGCGGCGGTTTTGCTATCTGCAGATTTGCTAAGTCCAAAACTGCTGCAAAACTTCCATCAAAACACATTTTAGAATAGAATAGAGCAGGGCTGTCATTTAGAAACCACTGCAAAACCACCACCAAACCCCCGGGGTTTAGAATAGAATAGAAACCGCCACCAAACCACCGGGGTTTAGAATAGAATAGAAACCCCCACCAAATCCCCGGGGTTTAGAATAGAATAGAAACCCCCACCAAACCGCCGGGGTTTAGAATAGAATAGAACCCGCCGTCAAACCGCCACTTAGTAAATTTTGCCCTAAATGCTCTGTGAAACTAATGCATTGGTGTATTATTTCTGTTGTGGAGACTCCGAGTGCCATCCACATTTTCATATATGTGGCGCACCCTTTGTTTATTTTTTATATATATATATATATATTTTTATATATATATATATATATA
The DNA here is from genome assembly GCA_031769625.1 of Taudactylus pleione. Taxonomy (NCBI): domain Eukaryota; kingdom Metazoa; phylum Chordata; class Amphibia; order Anura; family Myobatrachidae; genus Taudactylus; species Taudactylus pleione. The sequence continues at coordinate 16,525,780 of JAUIMM010000178.1, forward strand.
TAGAGAGAGAGAGAGAGAAACATGCGCCTGATAGTTCAATAATTTTTAAGCAAGCTGCACGTGGTGAAGTATAAATTGTGCGTGCCAAATAGAACAACTTTTAGGCTTATCTGTAGTTCTTTACTGGGATTCCACGTGGTGGGGTGGACCCGGGATTCCAAATAGCCAGAAACCTTAATAGGAAGGGCTCACTCAGAGCCAGATGAGACACATATATACATATACTCATTCCCCCCAGCCCCACTGTCATCCACCACAGTTGTTTTCCGTGGTCTTCCTGGTCTTTTGGTGTTGCTGAGCTCTCCGGTGCGTTCATTCTTTTTAAGAATGTTCCAAACAGTTGATTTGGCCACACCTAATGTTTTTGCTATCTCTCTGATGGGTTTGTTTTGATTTTTCAGCCTAATGATGGCTTGCTTCACTCATAGTGACAGCTCTTTGGATCTCATATTGAGAGTCGACAGCAACTGATTAAAAATGCAAATGTCACACCTAGAATCAACTCCAGACCTTTTACCTTCTTAATTGATAATGAAATAACAAGGGAATAGCCCACACCTGTCCATGAAATAGCTTTTGAGTTGATAGTCCCATTACTTTTGGCCCCTTAAAAAGTGGGAGGCACATATAGAAACCATTGTAATTCCTACACCGTTCACCTGATTTGGATGCAATTACCCTCAAATTAAATCTGAAAGTCTGCAGTTAAAGCACATCTTGTTTGTTTAATTTCAAAGCCATTGTGTGGTGAATAGAGGCCAAAATATGAAAATTCTGTGAATGTCCCAATATTTATGCACCTGACTGTATATATATATATATATATATATATATATATACATATATATATATATGGTACAGGAGTTCGGCACTCTGGTAAAGCTGCAAAAATCGGGGGGCCTTCCTAAGTGGTTAATACAAACAGCAATGATCCTCCTGTATGAGGTACAGAGACCCCCCAGGAACAGAACAAAAAAGAGGAGGCACTCCCTTTTTAAAGTAGAAAAAGTATCATTTAATTATGACATGTTAATTTTTTATGTTTTTGCCCTGTTTTTGGCATGCAGCACCAAGTGACAGTTCTACCTGCCCATGCCAAATTTCAGCTCGATACCTCCTATAGCTTTTGAGGTGTAGCCCCTTAAACGCCATGACCCCCCTTAGGAGTTCTAACACCATGACCCCCCTCGGAAGTTCTCTATGGGAGAATTCCATTTTTTTAGATTCAGTCTTAATATAATGGCACAACTGTGTCATTATAATTTATAAATATAATAATATATATTATATTTATACATATATATATATATATATATATATATATACATATAAAATTCAGCAACAAAATAGGCGGCGGCAGTCGAAGACTTAGGCGAAATATCAAAAGACTTGTACTCACATGAACATCATATGACACCAATGTTTTCGGGACCACTATGTCCCTTTGACAAAGGGACATAGTGGTCCTGAAACGTTGGTGTCATGTGATGTTCATGTGAATACAAGTCTTTTGATATTTTGGCCCGTATTCAATTTGGGAGCGAAAAATTGTGCTGGACTTTTCGCTTCACATTGGAGCTTTTCCTGGGATAAAGTATCGGGCGCGCGCCCGCTTTATCCCCGTATTCAATTAGGAAGCTGCGAAAATTGAAGCCTGCGGAAAGGTAAGTATCGCTAAAAATTCGTGAAATTTTGAGTTTTGTTCCTAGGACCCCCCTAAAGATGTCCAGACATGGGGTTCACTCTGGGTACCCCCGTTTAGCCCTGCAGAATGTTTTCTGCATTTTTAAATAGCCGTGGCAGGTGTTTTTCCCCCTCATTAGAACAAGTGATGCAGAAGAGCACTTAGGCTTTTTTTTTAATTTTTTTAAGTGGTCCCATCAAATTTGGGGCACATGAAAATGGGTACTAGCATATTTTTAAGTCCCTAAAGTCATTTTTGAAAAATTCTGCAAAAATGCACCTGCCGCTAATAACCTACTCTAGAAAACACCTGCCGCATACTTACATAATACCCCTGAACCTATTTCCCTATTTTTAAACACTGTTTCCCCACTTTTTTTTGTTTCACCCCAAATTTTTTTGGGGTGTCCCTATTTTTTTTTTAAAAAAAACTTTTTTTGACACAGTTTATTTTTAAATGACATTCCCAGGGGTGCAGGCTATATTTTTTTTTAAGCCTGCACCCCTAAACCCCAATTCTGCACTTTTTTTCGCCATGTAAAACATGGTGAAAAGTTATCCCCATTTTTTTTCAAAGACTTTTTGAACCTGCGAAAAGTCTTTGAAATTGAATACGGGGATAATTGAAATAGGCGAAAATGACGTCATCGGCGATAAATTATTGCCGATTCCGACTTTTCGCAGCCTAATTGAATACCCCCCTTTGTCTAAAGCTGGGTACACACAAAGATTTTCTATCCAACTATCCAACTAGTTGATTGGTTGGAATGAAAATCTGGTAATGTATGGGAGTAAATGATAATCAGCAATTTGCTCCTAAATGCCAGAAAACAGATGAAAATGGTCGTCAGACAAGTTTGTTAAATATTTGCTCTAAACAATGTGTTCAAACAACAGTTTTTGTCCATTTTCCGGAATAAGGGAACAAATTGCTGATTGTCATTTGCTTTCATACCTTACCAGATTTTCATTCCAACCAATCAACTAGTTGGATGGTTGGACAGAGAATCTTTACGTGTGTACCCAGCTTAAGTCTTCGAGTGCCGCCGTCTATTTTGTTGCTGAATTGAATGTCTGTGTTGCGGAGGGCACTGGAGCTGCTGAACCTTAAGGAGTGAGTGCCAGTCTGTATATATATATATATATATATATATATATATATATATATACGGACTGGCACTATACATATATATATATATATATATATATATATATGTTGTACACGTTTGCAGACAACGGATTTATAGGAAAAAACGACCTTTGTGCAACCAATCTTTTCATGTAGGTCATTATCCTAAATCAGTAAACTAGCCAGATCAGATACAATTAGCATTAATTATGTGTATACAACAAGCAATCATTACAACAAGAATGTCAAATGGTGTGAGAAGACTGGTTCAGAATAGATCCTTAGCTATACAGGATCTGTGATAAATTGCAATCATTCCTGGTTGCAATTGCTATTGCTATTCTTTTGTAATTGCGATTGCATATGCAACTGTGTATGCAATAGCAAGCACTGCGTGCGGGTCGGTGTGTTCAAAACTCCGACGCAGTTCTGCTGATAATCGCAGTTTTGTGTGTACGCGGTTGCAACAGCGATCCTTGCTGAATCAGGCCCATTGTTTGAAAGTATTTCTGAGGCTTGTACTTACTTCTACACATTTTTATTGTTTGTTTTTTTACCACCACCACCACAAGTAACAACTTTAATAATTCTCCTTCACTTTTTCACTACTCTATATCCTTGTCCCACACATCCTGTTTTAGTTCATTAATTACATTGTGGTAACAATGACTTTGTACCTGTGGCTTAAAAATAAAAATAAAGAAGCACTTTTTATACACATAACTCTTTCCTCAATCCAGAAACATTTTAAGGCATTAGGTCTGTTTATGAAAGGTAGTTTGACCTAAATCATGCAAAAACTGGACTTATTGCAAGATTTAGGTCTTCTGCCTATTTATCAAGCTACACAGCCATTGCCAGACATCAGTGGCGGTAGCCACTGCCAGCTATCATCTATGCTATTACTTAGGGGTCGATGTACTAAGCCTTGGAGAAAGATATAGTGTAGAGAAATAAAGTACCAACCAATCAGCTTCTAACTGTCATTTTTCAAAACATAGGGGTCTATGTACTAAGCCTTGGGGGTAAATGTAATAGGTCGCGATTTAAAGTAAAAATCCAACTCGCACCTTCTCGCATTTTTTGTATGAGTTGGTGCTGGGACTCGCAAATGTAATAGCCTGCAAACTTTTCAATTAGAGGCTACTACACTATGCAAATCTATGCGAGTATTTCCCTATGTAAACTAACACCTTTTATTGCGACTAGCATTAAAAGGTGCGAGTTATACAGTAGCCTTCACAGATCAGTGAGACCCATGAAGGCTTCTGTCTGTGTGTAAAAAAAAAGATGCTTCCCCTCCCCAGAAGCATAACCAGCCCCAGGCTCTGTACAGCCTGTGCTGGGTCTAATAATACAGGGGCCAAAATGCGTAGGGGGCCCTGTATATTAAGTAGCAGCACAGGGCTTTTCTGAGCAGGTCCTGGTTGTGGAAAAACAGGGAACAAAATGAGTAGGAGTCCCCTGTAATTTCCATAACCAGCACCGGACTCTTTCTAGCGGGGGTAGGGGTGTTGTAATGGAAACCTTTTCACCGGTTTTGGTGGCCAAAGCATTACCCCTGACTGCTAGTCAGCCCAGGCCGGGGATCCCTGGGGAGGTGGGGACCCCCCAATAGAGGGGTCCCCTTCTCCAGGGCATCCCAGGCCTAGGCTAAGAGACCTGGGCTATCCCCGGCACCCTTGGCCATTGGGTGCCAGGTTGGTAGTGTAGTGTTGTTTAAAAATTAGAAGTTAAAATATTGTCTTTAGCTGTGGTACTACACATCCCAGCAAGTCTCCTCCACATGTTAATACTTGGAGAACCACAAGTACCAGCATGCGGGGCATTACAGGCCCCACAGCCAAAGAAATACTTAAAAAATACACAACACACACACTGTGTCAGTAAAAGTTTATTATAACATAGATGCACACACATGCACACTCACACTCACTATCACACATACTCACAGGATCGGTATGAATGACTGCCGGACCTATGCCCGGCGGTTCAAATCCTGACAGTGGATACCCGACGGAGGAGATCCCGACAAGGTATTTTACCTATTCCTAACCCCCCCTAACCCTAACCCTCCCTTAGGGGTGCCTAAATCTAACCCCCCCCCCCAGTGCCTAACCCTAATCCCCCCTGTAAGTGCCTAAAAATAACCCCCCCTTTCCCGCAGCCTAAACCTCTCCTGGAGGGGTGCCTAACTCTAACCTCCCTCCTGGGGTGCCTAACCCTAACCCCCTCTTCCCCTAGCCTAGCACTAACCCTCCCTGGGGGGGTGCCTAACCCTAAGTTCCCTCGGGAGCCCTGAAACCTAACCCTCTCCCCCGTGGCTATCCACGCCCGCCGCCCAGCTTACCTTCTTTCAGTATGCTGGGAGTCAGGCTCCCGGCGTAAGGATATTGATAGGCGTCGGTATTTCAATGCCTGTCATTAGTCCCCTGTTGGGATTAGACAGTCAGGAAGCCGGCAGTCAACATTGCAACCATTGGCTTCCTGACTACATCCCATACTCACCTAGTATCCCTGATGACATCATGTCCCCTTCTCCAGTAGGAATCCATAGGGGTACCTGTAATAAAAAATCCATTCTCACCTCTCCAATGCAATGTTCATGTCCTCTTGGGTCCATGTAGGCATCCAGGGGGTTAAAAAAAACTCAAAAACCCGAAACCATGCCGGACAGGAGGAAAGGTATGTGTTTACACATACCATTCCTCCGCACGAATGACTCGGGCACACGTGTGCCCAGTCATTGCAGGAGCTGCCAGCCAATCAGCGGGCATCTCCGTCAGAGATGCTCACTGATTGGCTGTGTGCGGTCAGCCTGGCTCACCCATAGCTTCAATGGTGTCAAATCTCCATTAAATTCTATAGTGGGAACCGCTACATTGTATCCAATGATGTAACCACAAGGTTCACCTCAAATAACCTTGTGGTTACATCTTTGGATACAATGTAGCGGTTCCCACCATAGACTTCAATGGAGACTTAACACCAGTAAAGTCTATGGAGGAGACTGGCTGACCGCACACAGCCAATCAGCGAGCAGCTCCGACGGAGACGCCTGCTGATTGGCTGGTGGCTCCTGCAATGACTGGGCACGCGTGTGCCCCAGTCATTCACGTGGAGGAAGGTTATGTGTAAACACATACCTTTCCTCCTGTCTGGCATGGTTTCGGGTTTTTGCGGTTTATTTTTTAAACCACCTGGATGCCTACATGGCCCCAAGAGGACATGAACATCGCATAGAAGAGGTAAGTATGGATTTTTTATTACAGATACCCCTATGGATTCCTACTGGAGAAGGGGACATGAAAGAGTCCGGTGCTGCTTATGGAAATTACATGGGACTCCTACTCATTTTGTCCCCTGTTTTTCCACAACCAGGAATGGCTCAGAAAAGCCCTGTACTGGTACTTAATATGCAGGGCCCCCCTACGCATTTTGGCCCCTGTATTTTTAGAACCAGAACAGGCTTTATATAGCGCGGGGCTGGTTATGCTTCTCGGGAGGGGGTGCATGTCTTTTTTTTTTTAAGTGTTTTTATATGTACATACAGAAACATGCACGTATCTCAGGGATATGTGCATGTTTCTGTGTTACTTTGACCTGCTCAGGATAAACTCGCTATCCTGAAGCTGGTCTATTGTTTTTGCGAGTTCTCAGGCAGTAATATGAGCGAGTGAAGCACACGCACTCTATTACATTGCCCAAGTTCTATCTAGAGAATGGGAAAATATCTAGATGCAAGATGTTTTTTGTGAGTTAGAGAAAAGACCGAAAAATGCGAGTTTTACTACAGTTGCACCCTATTACATTTGCAAATGAGTAAAAATGGAAGTTTATCTCAAAACTCGCATTCGCAACCTATTACATTTACCCCTTGGAAGGAGATAAAGTGGACGGAGATTAGGTGCCAGCCAACCAGCTCTTAACTGTCATTTTTCAAACAGAGCCTGGGACATGGCAGTTAGAACTGATTGGCTGGTACTTTATCTCTGTTCACTTTATCTCCATCCAAGGCTTAGTAAATAGACCCCACAGCCTGTAAAGTGACAGTTAGAAGATGATTGGTTGGTACTTTATCTCTCTTCATTTTATCTCTCTCCAAGGCTTAGTACATAGACCCCACGTCACTATAAAGATAACAAATGCAAAACAGAAACATTTTTCTTCTATTTTTTTTAAACATTGTTATCAATATTTAATTAATTAATTTGCGATTACAGCCCAAGACCTGGCTTTTATTTGCAGTGCTCATGTGTGACACAACAATGCTGGGTAACGCACATGCTGTAGGGCCTCCAACTGGCCAGAGATTCATTAGTGACTGCTTACTGCCCCCAGCTAATATCTTATTTTTTTGTTGTTGTTGAATATAGGTCCATAGGCCTTGCTTTATATATATTTTACATTACATTTATTCACTTTATCCTAAAAAATATATGCATTCATACAAGTGTTATCTTTATTTTAACTGTGAAATTGGGGTTATCTGGTGTATCTGTGAACTGAGGGTAAACATGCAGTGCAGTTATAATAGTGTTGATAAATGACAGGGAACTGATCAGTCAGTGGTACACAAGGACATTTGACCTGCTGGATCCCATCTTCTGCATCCTGTGTTTGAACAGAAGTGACATTGTGCCCAGACAGAATAAGTCAGACCTTGTCACAATGTTCGCAAGCATGTGTTAAGTAATGTATGTAAATGGTGTCATTAATGTAAGTAACCCTATTTGTTTTTATTTGATGATGCAATGTCAAAGGCAAGGGGTTTGTTATATATATATTTTTTGCTTTCTGACTTTCTTTCCTGTCTGCTCTCAATGCCTTCCCTTCTCTCTCCATTGAAATGACGGAATCCCCAGTCTGTTTTCTCCTGTTTAATGCCGTTGCCTGGATCACCATGGCACTGGTCCAATTCACAGGGAGTTTTCTCTATAGTCTGCAAGATTTGTCTGCTGCCTTCTTCTCCTCTGTCCTGTACTTTCTCCTGCAACCAAACTCGGTCTTTATACATTGATCTGATCTTCATGCAATCCCTCCTATTCTTTTCTAAGATTCTCCCCAGAAGTTTTTTCAAATTTCCAACCCTCATACTAATGTAACATTGTGGAATAACTGCTAAGAAATTTTTTGTAAGTCACATTACAGTGTCTGCATATGTCATCTAAAATAGTTCTCCTTAGTAAATATGGACCTCCTATCTTTTTATGCAACTATTTATGCAGATGTTTTTGTAATGGAATAAAAACCTTTTGCTTGCATTTATTTTATTCTATGGGCTGTATACAATTAGAAGCAAAAAGGCGAGATCCACGAAAAAGTATCGCCGATTGCGACTTTGACAGTCGGAAACTTATCTCCGTATTCAATTCCAAATACTTTTTGCGTACGTGGAAACTCAATGCAATGTAATAGGCTAAAAAGATTTGCCTCTGAATAGCAGGAGAAAAGAAGTGCATTTTTGTTATTTTGGGGTACAAACGTGAGGAATCCACTCAGAACCCTTGGAACAGCCCCCCCAAAGGACAACTACGTAAAAAAAAAACCTTTCAAAAAGTGAGGAACACCCCAAAAAAGTACTTTGAATTTGGGGCAAAAAAGTTCAAAGTGGGGGTACAAACATAAAAACTAGCTAAATTGACTTTTTTGGGGTCTGCAAGTATGGGTGAGGTGGTTTTTTGTTTGCAGGTGCTTGTTGCAGGTGCATTTTTTTTCCGTTTTTGAAAACTTCACTTTAGCGACTTTAAAATATGCTTGCACCCATTTTCAAGTACCCCAAATTTGACAGGACTAATTATTTTCACCAAAAAAAAATGCTTAATGCTATTCTTCACCACTTGTGCAAAGACACTAATTAGAGACAATTGTACCAACTTAAGTACCCCAAACAGTTTAATGAGGACTAATCGGGCACTACTACATTGATCACCAATGTTTCTGCATCTTTTTGGGGGGTTCAGGCTGATTTCCCCGATTCTGACACCACGTTCCACCTGTTCTGACTTTGCGTGTCGCTGTTTTCGCATCTTTAGGAAATGAATACGGCGAATAGCGGGAACGCGCACAATAAGTTTCCATGGCCAAAAGACGCGATGTAGGCAAAAAGTCAGACAGGCGGAACTGTATCGCGGGTGCGAAACTAATTGAATACGGCCCTATGTTGGAGAGCAAAGTTGTGATGCAGGGATTATATGTATATGTTATCTAGTAGTCTGTAGCCTTAAATACATCTTGGAAAATAAGCATTTTGCTTGGTGTGATAGAAATTAAAAAAAGACACATGAAAGGACTTGCAAGACTCAGCTGCCCAAATTGCTACTGGACCAAGCCTGTCTTTTGTAAGATCATTCACTGCCCTAGGCCATACTGTTTATAGATTTCTCTCATTGTCTCCCTGTGAATTTCACCTTCTTCTGTCCCCTGGAGTTGGTCTAACCTGACTGAAAAGCTCTGGACACAGGTGCCCTCTGCTACTCAGAGGCATCAGTGCTGTATATTTAATGAATTGAAAAAGGCTTGGAGCTTTTCCTTATCTGCAAAGTCAACTCAGCCACCATCTGCCTGCAGTTTTTTAACAGGAATATTCCCATAATCCCTTACTATTATCTATTATAAGTGGATGTACAACATGTACGTCCTTCCAGAAAGACATTTTTGGAAACACCTATGGATAATTTTTTAGAAAAACCTTTGTACAAGATCGACAAATCTGAGTCTAATGCATACAACTGTCACTCCTACAGTTCTCCTATCTCTCCTTACCTGTCCTGGATTCTCCAGAATCCTCTTTAATGATATGTATTCAAGATTTGTACCCCAGGACACCTCAACAGTAGATTCAGATAATGTAATGTTCCTCTTGATACATCCGCTGGACAAAAAAATCCAGTGAGCGGGTTCGGTTTTACTCGGTTCTTATCGCCACTTTACCGCAATTTCGGCTCGATTTCATTCGCTACCCAAAACACGTGTTCGGCGATAGCCAATAAAAAGATCCGAGTAAAACCGAGTAAAACCGAATCCGCTCACCCCTAGTATTTAGGCGTCCAAACATGGAATAAAACACCAAGAGAAATGTAGAACTATAGCAACATAAATGATTAGAAAGATACCATTCTAGTCAGGCAAAACAGAATTGATCTGCAGGAACAACCATTCTCAAATTACCTGAGAAAATGTATGATCTCAAAAACTACAATAGGCGCAAAGCATACCAGAAACAATCACAGGGCTTTGATTTATTCCATCTGATTCCCACCCCGAATGTACCCATGACGGGTTCCATGAATACTGAAAGGTCCATCATCTTCCACCGGAAAAAGAAGGCTCCAATAGAACTCCTTGCTCCATGATATCCATATTCTTGGATACTGTAAAATTAGGCCGCTCCCAATGTTTGACTTTAAGATCCATCAATACAAGACTTTTCTGCTTTGAAAATTGAGAAACACTGGCGATTGACACATTTATTCAAGGTCCTCTTTGATCGTAATATCAAGTTTGTGCTTAGAGTCTTTATTAATGGCTGCCTGCACTTTTTTTTTACAACTTCCAAGCAGCTAGCATAGGTTTATGTTACTGAATTTTTTTTCATGTTGTTTTCATGTTTCTGCATTTATTTCACTTTCCTTTTTGCCTTTTCTAGGTCCTTCTTGGGGACATCACCTCATTGCAAAAACCTTTTTCCTACAATTCTACAGATTCAGAATCACTCTATTTTGATATTATCCATCCAGATGGATTTGTCAATGAGGGATGATACTGTTTTAGCCGCTTTTAGTGGCTGATTCTGCATCGAACACAAAGTGGCTGTTTATGTGTGATGCTACTACAAGTTTTCATAAGACTCATGGGAGGATCCATATGGCTTAAAGGAAGAAGCCAAATAGCTCATGGTTTTTCTGACCACAGCTGCAATCATCCTCATTAGTATTGCCACTTGCACCAACCCATAGATAGATGCAAGAGATCCCTCAGAAACAGGTTTCCCTTTTCTGTATCCACACCTCAGAATAGCAGAGAAATATAGCTATATGCTCATGACACTCTCACAAGACGAAACAGTTCCCGTCTTCAGTCACCCCATTGATGCAAAGAGAAATCCATCAAAGATCTGTTGGACACAGAATCAGCTAGATATACACAGAAATGCACAAATCCATTTTTGCTCATGCACACTATGCTAAAACTCACTATTTATTCATGATACGACACTCAGTAGTGCCTCTTATACACAATGCCCACAGTACTGCCCCTTATACACAATGCTCACAGTAGTAGTGTCCCTTACACATAATGCCCACAGTAGTAGTGCCCCTTACATGAAATTACCACAGTATTAGTGCCCTTTACACAAAATGCCCAAAGTAGTAGTACCCCTTAAACATAATGCCCACAGTAGAAGTTCCCTTTCCACGCAATGCCCACAGTAGTAGTGCCTGTAGACAATGCCCACAGTAGTAGTGCCCCTTACACAATGTCCACAGTAATAGTGCTCCTTACATATAATGACAGACAACACTGTATTTACCTGAAGACCCACTCCTGCGTCCGGCGCTGTCCGAGTTCCTTGTGCTCGGCACTATGGAAAAGACATCATGACCTCTCTACCTACACACACTGCGGGAGCCGGAAGGCAGAGCTCAGGAGTGAGCTCCAGCCTTCGGCTACCCGGCAATTGGAGAAGGCGGCGGCAGTGCCTCTCCAGCCTGGCGCCTCCCTACTGTGCAGAGCCAGCATAATGTATTGCACCGGCCCTGGCTGTAATGACCTTGCAGTACACATTATTGAGTTTTAGATCTGGAAATCAACACTTATTCATCTGGAGACCAACACGTAGGATCATACCATCCTCACTAAACTGACGGACATTGTTTTCAATGTCAAAAGAATTAATTATAACCCTTTCAAAGTGAGTATACCACCTAAATTTGTAGCACCTTGTATTGAGTTTATTGATTTGTATGATGGAAGCATGTCTCATTTTGTTTACCCCCACCGATCAATAGTAATCTGGAGTGACCCAAAGACATCCAGATCCACGTTACTTTTTGTAACCACCATAGGACTGCGGTGAAAATTTTGTCACTCAGCAACATACGGTAAGTGCATTTTAACTTTTCAAATAAAGAAAAGGTCTCTATGGTATTATACGGTATTATTTTTTTCGTATCTATAAATACATCGAGATCACAATGAAACAGAAACTTGGAATAGATCACATAAAGCACTGGAACCACCTTTTATCTCTTTAACTGTCTTCTGAGGGGCATTTTTAAAAAGCTTCTGCTGTTCCAAGCTGCACGTCTGGATCTACCATTGGATCCAACAGGGAAATTGGCGCCAGTCATACGCATCCCAATTCTACCACTGGTTAGTTCAGGAAAATAGATATATATCATGATGGTTGAAATAGTACTTGCTCGGGTAGTCCACTAGAGTCTCTTGTAATGACCTGGTGTAAGGTTTGCCCAGGCTGGACATCCCATATTCACTCTTGAAGCAGAAGGTTGTGCACTGTATTTGAAGATTCCAACATGTTTCGGCTGTCAAAGCAGCCTTTCTCAAGGATATGATGAGTCAGTGGTGGACTGACGTGGCTGGGGGTAGTAGGTTCATTGGAAGACCGAAAATTATAGTTGCAAATAGCAAAACTGGATGTGAAGAGGAAGTCCCTAAAATTATTGAGAAACAAAGAGAGCAGCTAACAAAACTCCTAGTGCTCCAAACACTAGAACAAGCCATAAGAAATCACATCATATAACGTTGGTCAGCATCCTAGTGCAATCCGAGACCACCTTCTCTCCCCTGCTACAGGATATCTTTAGAGGGGGCAGGGGATCCTTCCTCAGAATCCCAATTTACAAAACATGTTTTAATAGCCTCATTTCCACTTCACCTGTGCTGATGATAATTCCTTCTTTGCTAGTAACGGAACCTGCATTTCTGTTTCCTATTACTCATTGCTGGCTCAATTTGTCTTTCAGATTCTAACAAATCCTGCCCCTTAACCTGTTCCTGGACTAAGAGTTTGTCTGCCTTCAACCCTGATTGCATTTTGTCTAATTGTTATAGTCTGTCTGCTCCCATATTGACCCATCATTTTCCAATCTTTACAATCTGTCTGCCACTAGCCCGGGCACAAGTCCTATACTCCACTGAAATCTATCTTCTACCAGCTAAGTCTTACTCTTCCACCAGCATCCCCTCTGTGTCCGGTTACAGTAATAGTACTCAGTGATACCTTTTGGTGATAAAGACTTTAAAACTTGACGTTAAAAACCTGGGGACATTTGAGTTTACGTTAGTTTATCTAGCTTGAAAAGCAACTTGCTAAAGGTGAAGAGTTCGAAAAGTGGTATTAAGAATCTAATCACCTCTCTATAAGTACTGCTTTAACACACACTTGGTTGTCAAAAGAAGACAAAGTGGATCAGTCATTCCCCAGATTGAACAGGAAGGAGAGTGACTGAAAATTAAGTGGATGTTTTCTTTATTAAAAAAATTGGACATATGGCTCAATAGTGTTCAAAAGGATTGAAGTCATCACAATCCCCCCCTCCCTGGAATAACAATCTTTCAGAAAAAGTGGGACCAGTGAACCCCAAAGTGAAATACTATACTGTGTGGAATTAAAAAATTCACAATGGTGGAAAACCCAGATAGTTTGGTGGTTCCTGTTCCAAATGTGCCAGCCTACCTTAATGGGCAATCCTGCAGTCTTATTAGATGGGGGCTCTCAGGTGTTCATAGTGTTTGAGAACTATTACCGGATATACCTGCAAGATGTGTCCAGACAACTTCTTTGGGGTACATAATTATTTAACTAAAGTTTTCAAGAGATGTTGCTGTAGTGTACAACAATATTTTGGCATCAGATTTTGTGCACAGAACTGGGGAATGTGTCTCAAGAAATGACAGCCATTTTAAGCACAAATGCCAATATATTCTCTAGCTCAGTTGTGATGAGAATTTGAGGGAGAAAACTTCACACACTTAGCCATATTCAATTAGAGGCGAAGTTTTCGCCTGTCCGACTGTTCGCTTCATTCGCTTGTTTCAGAGGCGAATTTATTCCGTGCTCGTCCCCGCTTTTCGCCTAATTCAATTGCAAAACAGGCAAAAACGGAAATAGGCGAATGCGGAACAGGCGAAAAGTACTGAAAGAATTGGGGAAATCAGTCTGTACACCAGAAAAAGATATATTAACCTAGGGAATCAATATAGATGTATACTAATAACCCTAATAAGACTATTTTGGGTACTTAAGTTGTGTAAATTGCTTGCTATTAGTGTCTTTGTAAAAGTTGTGAAGAATGGCATAAAGCTGTATTTTTTGCTAAAAATAAGTATTCCTGTCAAATTTGGGGTACTTGAAAATGGGTGCAAGCATGTTTTAATGTCTCTAAAGTGAACTTTTAAAAAATTTTAAAAATCCATCTGCTGCATACACCTGCAATCCCAAAAACACCTGACCCATACTTGGGGACCCCCAAGAAGTCTATTTCGCTACTTTTATGTTTATCCCCGCACTTTTTAAATTTTCACCACAAAAATGACATGTCTTTTTTGGGGTGTTCTTAGGTTTTTGTTTCTGTTTTTTTTTTGCAGATTTGTCTTTTGGGGGGCTGTTCCAAGGGGTCTGAGTTGTTTCCCCACGTTTGCACCCCAAAATAAAGATTTTGCATTTCTTTTCATCAGCTATTGATTGGAGAATCATTTTTGGAGAATTGTTTCCACTTAGGCGAAATTGTCCTGAAATTGAATTTGGCAAATTTTTTTTTAGGCAAATTTTTCACAAAAAAACAGGCGAATATGGCTTTTCGCCTCTAATTGAATTCTCCTCAATATCTGATATTTCTGGCTGTGTATCAGAAGGAGAGAACACCTGAGGCTCTTTAGAGAGTTTTGACCTGACTTTTATTTCATGTGAAGTGATTCCTCTTCTGGAGAGAGAAAGTAATTTATGGTATGATTAAACCAGCTTCTGCATTTTCATTAGTGAGCTGTGATCTGGGTCTGGCCCAGGGTTGGACTGGTCCACAGGGGTATAGGGGAAATCCCCAGTGGGCCCCACTGCCTGTGGGCCCACCCCCTCCTCTAGGTGTCATGTTTCAGACCCCAAATTATAAATTGTTACACTATTAGACAGTCAGTTACCTGGTGGAGCAGGACCACTGATTAACAAGGGGGCTTGGTTCGCTTCTATAGAATCTACACCAAGATTTGCCTAATGGTTAGCCAACTGTCTGTGGTGGCCTGCCACACCCCCTCTGGTGGATAACCACTCCCCTTAAGCATGGGCCCTTACCACTGATTATCCCGGTGGGCCCTTCATGCTCCAGTCCGACACTGGTCTGGCCCATTGTTGGTCTTCAGAATTCAGATGACCAATATGAAGCCCTTCAAAGAGAAGTCAATGAGATTGCCATGAGCAAATCTGGAAGATTTCTGGCAGCATTTGCAAAAACTATAAGATACTAAAATAATTAATGCTGAACAGAACCATACCACATCAGTATACAGTTCCACAGATAAACCTCAGGACTGTCAACATCAGAGCCATTAGCTCTCAGTGTTGCAACTACGGAGTGGTTAATATCAGATCCTCATGAGATCAGAAGATGTGGATAAGGCAGCATTCATATGCCCATTAGAGTTCTATCAGCTTAACGCTTTTGCTGCTGATGGTTTTCTTGCCCTATAATGAGCCCATTTATTCAATTGTCACATTCCAACATCAATATCAGTATTTTTTTTATGCAGAACTCACACAATTCAAACCTTGTTAGTCATTTCAAGTAAAACTGGGCATCCACTATACAATTTTCTGTCAGATATCTGTCCAATCTGGCTGGTTGGAATAAAAAACCTGGTAATGTATGGGAGAAAATGACAATCGTCCATTTCCTCACAAACACTGGAAAATAGCCAAAAATGGTTGTTCAGACAAATTGGTTAAAAGTTTTAAAACACACAAATTTAACCAATTTGAACAATTTTTATTTGTCCTTTTTTCAGTGTTTAAAACCAAATGGTTGACTGTCATTTGCTCCCATACATTACCAGGTTTTCATTCCAACCAGCCAGATTGGACACATATCTGACAGACAATTGTTTAGTGGATGCCCAGTTTAAGATTTACTCAATGAAATTGAAATTGCACATAGGCATTTTTTATACACACCACGAAGAGGTTATTGCTATTTCCATGGAAACTGTTTGATCTGATACTGAGCGCAATCCATGTTATTAACCCCCTGTAAGAGTAACAAAGTGGACATTTTGAAGTCCTATTTTTTTTGTAAATCAAGTATTTTTATTGAGAGTTTTCCAACAATAAAGGAAAACAACAAATAGTAAAACATAAAACACAGCATAATAAAGGCAAATTAACAAGATAAAAAACAAGATCATAACATCACACTGGAATTTGGGATACAAGATACTGTAAACTAATACAGAGTAAACAAAGGTATTACAAAACAAGAATAATAAAAGAACATATTAAGAGATCAATAAACAACATAGAATCATAAATCACAACATAATCTAACAGGAATAAGAAGATCATCAAAAATAAATAAAAAGGAGGTATAACATACCGGAAAGACTTCAACAAGTAGTACCGCAGGGAGATTAGGAGTGATCAGGAGGGCTCAAGAACATATCTGGATGCATGCCAGAGGTCTCTAATTTGAGCAGACACTTTCCTTTGAGATACATAAAGCGCTCAAGAGAAATAGATACATTAACCAAGGCTACCCAGATTGGAATAGGGGAAGGAATAGGAGCCATAAAGGTTTGTGCAATACAAACATGGGCCAATGTCAATAGATTAGGAGAGAAAATCTGTTAGGCTGAGACCAAAGATTCCTGCAGGGGAATCCTAATACCCATACTCTGTATTCCTGCAAAAACTCAAAACCAAAAGGAAACTACCCAAGGACAGGATCAGAGCAAATGCCAGAAACCAGCAGACCGATCTGTACATTTGGGACAGGCATCCAAAGACAACCCTCTAAAACCACAAAGCCTAACTGGAGTCCAATAGATCCTGTGTAGGATATAAAGAATTTGCTGATATCTGGAATAAGATGTGGCATCCCAGGGGGATCCCTATAGGAACCTCTAAATTTCATCCGATATGACATCCAGGTGCTCCTGCCACTGATATCTAAGGCTACATAACTCATCAGCCCCCTGCCACGACAGAAAAGAGTAAGCCAGCTAAATGGATCTCCAGCCCGGGAGGGTGCAGACTAACATTTGAACTGGAGATTCAGTGAGGGCAGGGACAACCCTCCCCCACAGTGCACAGAGAGCATGTCTGAGTTGCAGATATCCACGAAAAACAGATGAGCTGGAAGGCCAGAAGTAGAAGACAAAAAGCAAAGGAATGGACAATCCCATTTTGATATAACTGACCAACCACAGCAATCCCATGATAAAACCACACAGAACTGCTCTGAAGCTTACGTATCTCTAGGAAGGCCAAGTTTCTCCAGAGTGGAGAACAGGGACTAAACTCTTATTTCCCCATAATCTTAGCTACTGCAAGCCAAACTCTATGTGCCTGTTGTAGCAATGGGGGGCACCGAGAGAACAGGGTCCTAGCCAGAAAAAACTGCAGTGGCGTAAAGTCCATACCAGCCTTCTCAAGAAGAGTCAAGGGGGCAACTCCTCGCTTCAACTGTTTAACCCATTCCCAGGTTCGGATTAACAATGGGGTAGGTGAAGCTGCAGCTCCAAGCCTCCCATTGAAAATAGGCCCACAGGATACACTGACTGAAGTGCAGACAGGAAAAAAACAAAACATATTTTCCTGTCACCACCAACAGCCCACCTCCCAGGCCAAAGCTTAAACTCACACCCCTTGGCCCCCTCCTCTCTGCTGGTGGACTGGCCGCACGAAGCCCTGCCCACTCTGACCCACCGAAGCTCCGTCCCACTATTACCCAGCGTCCTGCTCTAAAGCTGTATCCACTAGTCGCCTAGCTCAGGTAGGGAAGCAGAGTAACTCTCCACAGGTTAGGGTAATGTATGGCCACTGTGTATGTATGTGTATATTTATCAGTCTGTGTGTGTATGTATGATTATATATATATATATATATATATATATACAGCCATGGCCAAAAGTTTTGAGAATGACACAAGTATTGGTTTTCACAAAGTTTGCTGCTTCAGTGTTTTTAGACCTTTTTGTCAGATGTTACTATGTTATACTGAAGTAAAATTACAAGCATTTCATAAGTGTCAAAGGCTTTTATTGACAATTACATAAAATTTATGCAGAAAGTCAATATTTGCAGTGTTGACCCTTCTTTTTGAAGACCTCTGCAATTCGCCCTGGCATGCTGTCAATCAACTTCTGGGCCACATACTGACTGATGGCCGCCCATTTGCCTAATCAATGCCTGGAGTTTGTCAGAATTTGTGGTTTTTTTGTTTGTCCGACCGCCTCTTGAGGATTTACCACAAGTTCTCAATGGGATTAAGGTCTGAGGCGTTTCCTGGCCATGGACTTCAAATTTCGATGTTTTGCTCCCCGAGCCACTTAGTTATCACTTTTGCCTTATGGCAAGGTACGCCATCATGCTGGAAAAGGCATTGTTCGTCACCAAACTGTTCTTGGATGGTTGGGAGAAGTTGCTGTTTTGGTACCTATCTTTATTCATGTCTGTGTTCTTAGGCAAAATTGTGAGTGAGCCCACTCCCTTGCCCGAGAAGCTACCCCACACATGAATGGTCTCAGGATGCAATTTGATTGACAGCATGCCAGGGCGAATTGCAGAGGTCTTGAAAAAGAAGGGTCAAAACTGCAAATATTGACTCTTTGCTTAGACTTAATGTAATTGTCATTAAAAGCCTTTGGGCTCTATTTACTACAGTCTGCATTAGTAATGCAGATTGTAGTGTGATATTATCGACTGAATTCGCATTGCGAATTCAGGCAATATCACAGGGATTCACTACAAATCCCTTGCAGGGACAGAGCTTGCGAGAAAGCTCTGTTCCTGCGAATCTCCTCCGCACTCTAGTCATGATATTTTCGCAAAATAAAATGTGACTAGTGCCCTGCGCATGCGCCGACTGGCCACCGCTGATACCCCCTGGCGCTAAGCCCCACCCCAAGAGCTAAGCCCCACCCCCTGCAATTGTGGATTCCCCCCCGACCCCCCCCCCGCAACCCCCCTCCCTTAATAGCACTTACCTGCAGTCATCGGTGCTCCGGTGATGTCTTCCATGCCTCCAGTCAGCTGATATCCAATACTGCACTGGGACCCGATCACCTGATGACCGGGCCGCAATGCAGCATGGGAGACCAGCTGACCGGGGGGAGTTATCACCGGAGCCCCAACCACCAGTCCCTGGAGTCAGGTAAGTGAATTTTTTTTTTTTTACAATTTTTTTTTTCAGCTTGCAGTCTGTTTAGACCACACAGCTGACCACTGGTACCGGCTCCGGGCTCTGCTCGGCCTTTTAGAGCAGAGTAGGAGTCCGGTAACTGTGGGAGCCCCTGGATAATGCCACCTCCAGGTGGCGTTATTATCACAGGGCTTTCCCCGGTATTATTTTACAATTTATTTTTAGTAACTTTGGTCGGATCACATTTCCCATTACAATTATGGGAAATGCGATCTGATTACTAAAAATAAGTGATACTTAGGGGTTGGAGTAGAATTTTACGAATTCTACTACAATTGCCCTATAGTAACTGTAGGTGATACTAAAATAATGTGAAAAGGATGTGAAAACACCCTTTTTCACTTTATTTTAGTAAAAATAATGTTAATAAATAGAGCCCTTTGACACCTATGAAATGCTTGTAATTTTACTTCAGTATACCATAGTAACATCTGAAAAAAGGCTAAAAACACTGAAGCAGCAAACTCGGCCATGGCTGTGTGTATATGTATACATATATAATATATATATATATATAGTAGTAATTGGAGCAGCACTCCACGGACTTCACAGCAACAATAGAAGTTAGTGCAACGTTTCAGATTTATTAAAATCTTTCGTCAAGCCAACAGTATACAAAATTGACTCACATTAAATATAATCCAAAAATAATCAACCTAATGGCTTGTAGCACACCTAACATAATTGAACATAATGGCCCAAATAGAACCAACTCCACTAGCCTCCAGAGAATAGACCAGTAGATTAAAGAAAACATGCCAAGTTTAATTGTTCATTTAAACCCCCCGGGGCTACCGTGTTTAATCGATGAATCCAATAGGATTCAAGACAGAGAAGCCTTCTGGCCCTATCACCCCCCCTAAAGGACTGTGGCACGTGGGCTATCATTCCAGGGAATTGGAATTGACGAAATCGAGGGCTTTAAATATAACACGCAAGAGAGCTTGAAAAAGAAGGATAAGGTGAGACAGGACATTTTTCCTCTGGCCATTGATTATTCAAATGTGAGTAAGCTTGTAAAAAAGACATCAAAAAAATTCTGGCCGCTGATACAGTGTGATAAAAACATCCCCTCCCTGAAGAGCTCTTGGTTGTTACCCTGTCTTAAAAGAGGCAAAAATTTGAGGGATTATTTAGTTAAAAATGATGTTACTGATAATTCGATAAGTCCTCAACACTTTTTGTCCAAAAAACCTGGTTCCTACCGTTGTATAGGATGTATGACGTGTCGCTATTTAGAGATTGGCAATTTTTTTACCCACCCCCACTTGGGTACTAAGATTCCTATCAAATATGTCCTTACATGCTCGAGTAGTTATGTCATCTATTTGATTAAATGCCCTTGTGGCCTGGCTTATGTAGGTAAGACGATCTGCCCCTTCAAGGAACGAGCAGCTCAACATAGGTCTTCAATCAGACTTGCTTTGGAGGGTAGAACTAGTGACCAACCGGTTGTGAGACATTTTGTAACCGCGAGGCACAGTCTGGCAACCCTCAAATATAAACTCATAGACCACGTGTCACAGTCCTTTAGGGGGGGTGATAGGGCCAAAAGGCTTCTCTGTCTTGAATCCTATTGGATTCATCGATTAAACACGGTAGCCCCGGGGGGTTTAAATGAACAATTAAACTTGGCATGTTTTCTTTAATCTACTGGTCTATTCTCTGGAGGCTAGTGGAGTTGGTTCTATTTGGGCCATTATGTTCAGTTATGTTAGGTGTGCTACAAGCCTTTAGGTTGATTATTTTTGGATTATACTGCTTTGCAGAATTAATGTTTATTTCCATTTGCGCATTGCTGTTGTTATTTTGATAGCGGCTTTGCGCTATGGCTATAAGCAATTTATAGGAATTGCTAGTAAATAGTTTATCCTAAGTCCTACCAGATATTTATGAATTCAAAGATTCTATTACACCTTTATTGGATTATATCTAATACTAGTCCAAGTTTGGGCATATTTTACAGGTTCTTCAGTGAGTGCCCGTTTTTTTAGGATATATGATACTAATTCCTAACATTATGTGTCTATATTTTTTACCATTATAGATGCTATGTGGTTTGTGATAAGATCGTGCTTATGGATTGTATTACTGTTGTTTTTTGTATGTTACTTATGACATTATTGATTGTATTATTCATGATGTGATGTTTGGTAAGCCTGTGCTTGCCGATCTTGTTGCTGTTTTTCTATGTATGTTTGTCTTATTACCATGGTGATGGGTTCTGGCACGTCTCTGCTTTACAGCGTGCGGTCACCTGACCCGACGGGCGACGTGTGATGTCATGGCGCATATACCGGAGGGGAGGGATGCCCGCCCGCTTGTAGTCACTTCTAGGGGTGATTAGGAGCATTTAAGGTGAGTCAATTTTGTATACTGTTGGCTTGAAGAAAGATTTTAATAAATCTGAAACGTTGCACTAACTTCTATCATTGCTGTGAAGTCCGTGGAGTGCTGCTCCAATTACTACAATGTTGGAATTATGACTTGCCTCTGCCTGCCATAACGGAGCTTGCACCCCGGCTGCTGTACCTTCTATATGGAGTGCCGGTCCAATTGCTACAAATATTTTACATGGTCTGGTGAGATTATGGGACAAGGCACCCTTTATTTATTTATTACTCTTGGATGTCAAGGCATGGATGTGTTGTCATATGTGAACTAATTATCAACACTCAGTACTATTTATGTAGCTCTAACTATTTATTGTGAGCTGTTTCACAAGGATACATTATGGATTACCATTAAGATACCATTAACATTACACGGTCTGGAAGCACTATGGTGTATTAGATATATTGGGCTTCTTTTTTTATAAAGACTTGTGCTACCTATTTAGATATATTACTGCAATTTTTCTAAATGGCCATATGCTTGGAATATTCTGGAGGAAAGTGAATTATTTGTACTGCTGAGAGAGTTTTACCCCCTTTTCTACGTAATATTTTGTGGTTCTACCTTTTCTTCAATATTGAGCGGTGTTCTGTCATTTTGTCCATGTCTCAAAATAACGCCAGCCAGGATGTGGGGGGTTTCTCCCCTATTGTATTACCACTGGGTGAGATTCTGAGCTTCTCGGATTCGGATGCTGATTTAGTATTGATTAAGGAAACTTTCAAAGATACAGCAGGTGTTGATACACCAGAGGATGCCTTTCATGCGCTCCTCAAATTAAAAAGACGAGAGCTTGATTTTCACCTACATGCCATTACACTCTCGGATTATCATAGGGACCGTAAAGTCCCAAGGGGATTCCGTATCAAAAACGTCCCCAAAATAGGTCGGGGCAATGTTGAGTTCTGCCGCCTTTGGGTTGCAGTACTTAACAAATGCTCGTTCGATTTGATCCTGTTGCTGGTGGAGGAGTCCTCAAGAGAGTTGGCAGAAATCAAAAAGAAAATATTGGAGATAGAATCGTCAGCAAAGACTATCTTTACAAAAGATGCCTCCACTAATTGGCTGGACAAATTGAATACAAATGTTGAAAATTACTGTAAGGAATTAATTTCCTTTAAGAAAAACAAATTGATGACGGTAAATAGAGACTATCAAGAACAGATGGTGTACGCATGGGCTACTGGCAGACAGCCACTTAATAAACCAAGAACATTTAGATATAGAAAAAATTATGACTCTTTTGTCTCATCAGATAACTCTTCTATTAATAACAGCCAAACAATGAGTGAGAGTGACTGTACCCCTGGCCCATCTACAACTAAACCCCCTTTGGGGGTAGTTACCCGCGCACATGGCGTGGGAGGCATAGAACGCGGACAAGGCACGGTGGCCAAAGGCAGAGGCAGAAGCAAGCGTGTGTACAAACGCAGAATTTAGTGGTGAACCTTTCATCCCATATTCTAACAGCTACTGAAGAAAAAGTGCTTAATATGGGTTTATCATTTGTGCCATACCACAAATTTAATAACTTTAATTGGAAAAAAGATTTGTGGAAACATAATAGAAATTTGCGGCTTAAAGAATATTTTGACAACCCCATTGTTGATACGAATACTCGGACTAATCATCCATTTAGAACACCTTCAACTTTTGATCCCCCTTCTTCCAACATCGCAATCAAAAATTACACTAGAATCTTAGATCAGCAAGTATCAAATGCTGCACTTAATAATACACGACCACATTTTAATCTTACAAAAGAGGAACATATTGCGCATAAGAATTTAAGTAAATGTGATTCTGTGGTTATCCGTGAAGCGGATAAAGGAGGGGCAATTGTCCTGCAGGATAAAGCTAAATACAAATTAGAACTGTACAACCAATTGGGGGATGCCTCTGTATATAAGAAGCTTTCTGGTGATCCAACTTCCCAATATAAGGCGGAAATTGATGCTATTTTGATCAAAGCATTTGAGGAATCAATCATAGACCGCCCTACAATGAATGCATTATCAATTGACCACCCCCTGGTACCAATGCTATATTCCTTACCTAAAATACATAAGGATTTATGTAATCCCATAATCTCCGCCAGAAATTACATCTACTCCATGATTGCTAAATACTTGGATTTCTTTCTACAACCCATTATACAATCACAGGAGACATTTCTGAAGGATACCACAGAGTTTCTGTTAAAATTACGAGGCCTAACCAATCTACCTGAATCTTATCTACTGTCAGTGGCAGGCTGGGCCGGGGGGCAGGGTGCCATGTGCCCCCCGGGCCGCAGCGTCATGCGGACCGTGGGCCGGTGCAGTCTGTGTCACTGTGACACAGGCTGCACCACGTGTGTAGCGCTGACCGGACGGAGTTCGGTCAGCGCTACACTGACAAACACACAGCCGCCGGCTCCGGCAGCTGTGTGTTTGTTGTAAGCAGCAGCCAATGAGAGTCTGTCAGACTCTCATTAGCTGCTGCTGCTGCACCCATTGCGGGAGCCGTTCCATCTTCCGGCTCCCGCAGTGGGCAATGGGAGAGACGTTATGACGTCATATGACGTCTCTCCCATAATGCAGAGTGGCCCGGGAGGAAAAGACGGAAGAGCAGATGGCGGTGGCAGGAGCGGGGATTCAGGTAAGTGTTTTTTTTATTTTGTTTTTTATATTATGTGCGTCTACTGGGGGGGGTCTGGCACTACTGGGGGCACTACAAAGGGGGGGACTACTACTACTGGGGGCACTACAAGGGGGAGGGGACTACCACTACTGGGGACTACTACTACTGGGGGCACTATAAGGGGACTACTACTACTGGGGGCACTACAAGGGGGGTGGGGGACTACTACTACTGGGGACACTACAAGGGGGGGGACTACTACTACTGGGGGCACTACAAGGGGGAGGGGACTACTACTACTGGGGACTACTACTACTGGGGGCACTATAAGGGGACTACTACTACTACTACTGGGGGTACTACAAGGGGGGTGGGGGACTACTACTACTGGGGACTACTACAACTGGGGACACTACAAGGGGGGTGTGGGGCTACTACTACTGGGGGCATTACAAGGGGGAGGGGACTACTACTACTGGGGACTACTACTACTGGGGGCACTATAAGGGGACTACTACTACTACTACTACTGGGGGCACTACAAGGGGGCGGGGGACTACTACTACTGGGGACTACTACTACTGGGGACACTACAAGGGGGGACTACTACTACTGGGGACACTACAAGGGGGGGACTACTACTGGGGGCACTACGGGGGGGTACTACCACTACTGGGGGCACTACAAGGGGGGGACTACTACTAATGGGGGCACTACAAAGTGGGGGACTACTACTACTGGGGGCACTGCAAAGGGGGGACTACTACTACTGGGGACACTACAAAGGGGGGGGACTACTACTACTGGGGGCACTACAAGGGGGGGTACTACTACTGGGGGCACTACTGGAGGCCTGAATAAGGGTGTTCTCTCCTGTGGCACACGGGGGCACTGCATATGGGCACTATGACAGGGGGCTGCCCTAATCTTTATTTTTACCTTACATTAATCCCATATGGACCCACCTCCTCCCTGGAACACTTGAGGGGGGGGCGCCGTAGCACGCATATTCTTCGGACACCCTGGCTACACGCTACTCCTCTGCCAGGGCCGCCTGCATGCATTTGCCCCCCAGGCTAAAAGTTGTCAGCCAGCCCCTGTCTACTGTGCTGTATAGACGTAGTTAGTCTTTACACTAACATTCCGCACAGGCAGGGTTTGGATGCTGTTCGTTCGTTGTTGTTTGATAATAATGACTTTAAGGGCCCGGATCTGTCATTTTTCTTATGCCTGTTGGAAAAAACACTAACACGTAATTTCTTTTACTTTGATGGCGCATTTTATTTGCAACTGCAGGGGTGCGCAATGGGCTCAAACGTGGCGCCTGCATTTGCAAATGCATATATGTTCCAGGTCGAACAAAGGGTATTTTTGCTGAACAAGTTGTTTTCAGAGAAATTATTGTTCTACACCTGCTATATTGATGACATTTTTGTCTTATGGGTGGGGACACTACAAGGGGGGGACTACTACTGGGGGCACTACAGGGGGGTACTACTACTACTGGTGGCACTACAAGGGGGGGACTACTACTAATGGGGCACTACAAAGGGGGGGACTACTACTACTGGGGGCACTGCAAAGGGGGGGACTACTACTACTACTGGGGGCACTACAAAGGGGGGGAAGACTACTACTACTGGGGGCACTACAAGGGGGGGACTACTACTGGGGGCACTACTGGAGGCCTGCATAAGGGTGTTCTCTCCTGTGGCACACAGGGGCACTGCATATGGGCACTACGACAGGGGGCTGCCCTAATCTTTATTTTTACCTTACATTAATCCCATATGGACCCACCTCCTCCCTGGAACACTTCAGGGGGGGTGCCGTAGCACGCATATTCTTCGGACACCCTGGCTACATGCTACTCCTCTGCCAGGGCCGCCTGCATGCATTTGCCCCCCAGGCTAAAAGTTGTCAGCCAGCCCCTGTCTACTGTGCTGTATAGACGTAGTTAGTCTTTACACTAACATTCCGCACAGGCAGGGTTTGGATGCTGTTCGTTCGTTGTTGTTTGATAATAATGACTTTAAGGGCCCGGATCTGTCGTTTTTCTTATGCCTGTTGGAAAAAACACAAACACGCAATTTCTTTTACTTTGATGGTGCATTTTATTTGCAACTGCAGGGGTGCGCAATGGGCTCAAATGTGGCGCCTGCATTTGCAAATGCATATATGTTCCAGGTCGAACAAAGGGTATTTTTGCTGAACAAGTTGTTTTCAGAGAAATTATTGTTCTACACCTGCTGTATTGATGACATTTTTGTCTTATGGGCGGGTGATAAGGAACAATTTAAAAATGTGATGTATACCATTAACTAGATGGATGATACAATAAAATTTACGTTCGATTGTGATGATACATCAATTAACTGTCTAGATGTAAATATTCATAGAGACGCTTCAGGCCTTAATACCAGTCTTTTTACTAAAGTTTCGGATAGAAACACCTTATTACATGCCAGCAGCTATCACCCCCCAGCAATGAAAAGGGGTCTCCCCTTTTCACAATTCCTCTGTATTAGACGTATAGCTAGTGATGAAGAAGACGCTAGATTCCAAATGGAGCTTATGTTTAATACATTTTTAGCTAGGGGCTATCATTCCAGGGAATTGGAATTGGCGAAATCGAGGGCTTTAAATATAACACGCGAAGAGAGCTTGAAAAAGAAGGATAAGGTGAGACAGGACATTTTTCCTCTGGCCAATGATTATACAAATGTGAGTAAGCTTGTAAAAAAGATATCAAAAAAATTCTGGCCGCTGATACAGTGTGATAAAAACATCCCCTCCCTGAAGAGCTCTCGGTTGTTACCCTGTCTTAAAAGAGGCAAAAATTTGAGGGATTATTTAGTTAAAAATGATGTTACTGATAATTTGATAAATCCTCAACACATTTTGTCCAAAAAACCTGGTTCCTACCGTTGTATAGGATGTATGACGTGTCGCTATTTAGAGATCGGCAATTTTTTTACCCACCCCCACTTGGGTACTAAGATTCCTATCAAATATGTCCTTACATGCTCGAGTAGTTATGTCATCTATTTGATTAAATGCCTTGTGGCCTGGCTTATGTGGGTAAGATGATCTGCCCCTTCAAGGAATGAGCAGCTCAACATAGGTCTTCAATCAGACTTGCTTTGGAGGGTAGAACTAGTGACCAACCGGTTGCGAGACATTTTGCAACCGCGAGGCACAGTCTGGCGACCCTCAAATATAAACTCATAGACCACATGCCACAGTCCTTTAGGGGGGGTGATAGGGCCAAAAGGCTTCTCTGTCTTGAATCCTATTGGATTCATCGATTAAACACGGCTACCCTGGGGGGTTTAAATGAACAATTAAACTTGGCATGTTTTCTTTAATCTACTGGTCTATTCTCTGGAGGCTAGTGGAGTTGGTTCTATTTGGGCCATTATGTTCAATTATGTTAGGTGTGCTACAAGCCTTTAGGTTGATTATTTTTGGATTATACTGCTTTGCAGAATTAATGTTTATATCCATTTGTGCATTGCTGTTGTTATTTTGATAGCGGCTTTGCGCTATGGCTATAAGCAATTTATAGGAATTACTAGTAAATAGTTTATCCTAAGTCCTACCAGATATTTATGAATTAAAAGATTCTATTACACTTTTATTGGATTATAATTATCTAATACTAGTCCAAGTTTGGGCATATTCTACAGGTTCTTCAGTGAGTGCCCGTTTTTTTTCGGATATATGATACTAATTCCTAACATTATGTGTCTATATTTTTTACCATTATAGACGCTATGTGGTTTGTGATAAGATCATGCTTATGGATTGTATTACTGTTGTTTTTTGTATGTTACTTATGACATTATTGATTTTATTATTCATGATGTGATGTTTGGTAAGCCTGTGCTTGCCGATCTTGTTGCTGTTTTTCTATGTATGTTTGTCTTATTACCATGGTGATGGGTTCTGGCACGTCTCTGCTTTACAGCGTGCGGTCACCTGACCCGACGGGCAACGTGTGACGTCATGGTGCATACACCGGAGGGGAGGGATGCCCGCCCGCTTGTAGTCACTTCTAGGGGTGATTAGGAGTATTTAAGGTGAGTCAATTTTGTATACTGTTGGCTTGACGAAAGATTTTAATAAATCTGAAACGTTGCACTAACTTCTATCGTTGCTGTGAAGTCCGTGGAGTGCTGCTCCAATTACTACAATGTTGGAATTATGACTTGCCTCTGCCTGCCATAACGGAGCTTGCACCCCGGCTGCTGTACCTTCTATATGGAGTGCCGGTCCAATTGCTACAAATATATATATATATATATAGTTTTGGACTGGCCCACAAGGGTAATGGGGAAACTCCTGGTGGGCCCCACTGCCTGAGGGCAAACCCCCTCTTCTAGGGATCAGGTTCCAGACTGTGCATTTGAATTATACATTATATGTTACATTTTACTGCACAGGTCTATGGTGTATCCTCTACAATGCATTGCTGTTATTAATCTATTACATTATCATGCATGCACTAGAAATATTTACTAAATATATATTTTTAAAGGGGCCCAGACCATGCCTCTGTGGAAGGCTGGCCACACCCCTTCATATGGACCTCTATTACTGCATTCCGCTGGTGGGCCCTTCATGCCCCAGTCTGACACAGTATATACATATGGTGTTTTGAAAAGAAGAACAGAGAGTGGTGGGTTTCAATTCCAACATCAGTAAAGTGTGGACACATCTTTAGAAAATAATGTATGTATGCAGTGATGTGTAAAACATTTTTTATTGAATTTTGATAGATGTAAAAGTACTTTTTAAACATCTAATTCATTTATTTTGTCTCTGTCAGGTGTTCATCTGGTTTGAGGGGGCCCTACAGGAACTACCCCGTCATCAATTTGACTGTGTATAAAGGGGAGCGTATTGGTTTCTGAGCTATCCTTTGCCGTCATTCTCTGAAAAATTGCCTTTCACCAACATCTTATAGAATGATAATAAATATCATTAAGAATATATATATATATATATATATATATATAGATGATGATGATTTCACATTAAACCACAGCACTGTTTATACGACACTGAGAGGTCTCCGAGTGCCGCCTTCTTGTTCTTCTATGTATGTATATATATATATATATATATACACACAATTGGTAGGCTGGCACTCCTGTGCAAAGTATGGTGCTATGGCATCTGGTGCCCTCCTAATTACCTCTGCCTGTGAAGGGAGAAGACCATGTAGCAGTCGGATGGGCAGCACTCTAGACGGCTGGTATAAAAATACACTAAAATCAGTTTAAGTAATCAGTATTTAAGAACTTGTATTTGTTCTTTTGGTAATCCTGATAAAAGTGAAGCTCTGAAACATAAAAGATTTTTAGTGTGTTTTATACTACCGCGCCAAAATGGGACAACAATTGAATTGCTCTGTTGGACGACCTAAAAAAATATCCAACTTTTAAATTATCATATATTGTGTACCCAGCTTAATTTTGGATTGTTTTCTTTTTTTTATTAATTTAAACTATTCTAGCACTCAAGGAAAGGCAGCCAATACAATTTACATCCTTTCACAAGGATGAAGGTAGGCGCCAGCTATACCCTCCATGGAACGAAACACACCCAGAGATCTATGTAAACCACACTGGTCATGACCCTACTTTATCAGTCTGTAGCACTTGTCACACCCCCTGCAGTGGAACACAATAGGCCCTTCATAAATTTCAGCTCCAGGCCCATATGGATATTAATCTGGCACTGCCCATTCCCATAGACAAACTAATTGAGCAGCAAGGTAATATAGGTGCATTAGGAAGGGCCAGGTCCACCCAAGCCCAACAGAGAGTCCTATAGGCTATAGGCCTTTGAGTCTCACCAACGTTCTCCAAATTGTACAGTACATGCAGGAGAAACAATAAAACAAAAAACACAAACATATTCTTAATAGCTGTTTGGAAATTTTTGGAAGCTGTTATATACACTGTAGTGATATCCTGTAAATCTGTGAAGGTGACATACCCCAACTTACATAATAGCAAGTGGGGATATGTATATAACGGTATCTTTATCCTTCCCCAGAAATTGGACCACCAAGTTGCTATGTGTAGTAACCAATGGTGTGCTCTGCAAATTAGATGCGTACCATCACTCATGTATAAAGTGACATTCCTCTGCTTATCAAGGCCTCTTTTAAATTTTCACTTTTCCTTAATAGAGATCTTTCATCCATTTAAACTTCCCCAAACATGATGATCATGTAAATATGAGGGAAATGGACACATGTAAAGGCATATTCAAATTTATTTACATACATAAGAACAACTTTAAAACTTCAAACCACACATGTGCACACAAGAAAGTTGGAAACAAATTTTTATAACCTGTTATGCAGTATCAAACATGATCAACATGATCAAGGAGTGGAAGATGTCAGATCAACATGACAAAGACAGCCTATGAATTCAGAATTAAGAGAATTTTTAATACAAGGCATAAATTTTATTTTTAAGCATAATTATTTCATTATTAAGGATGATTTTTATCTGCAGGAAACTGGCACTGCTATGGGCACTACGTTCGCTCCCAGTTATGCTAACATCTTTATGGGAGAGTGGGAGAACAATACCATTTGGAAAGATAATCCCCATGGGGCGAACCTAGTGCTCTGGGTAAGATATATAGATGATATCTTTTTTATATGGAGAGGCAAAAGAAGCGAACTGGACACATTCTATATGACATTGAACACTAACAATCGAGGGATTAATTTATCGTTTGACATACAGATTGAAACAATCAACTTTTTAGATATCACTGTATATGTGGAAGAAGGGAAAATGTGGACTAAAACATATGAAAAACCTCACATATATCCATGCCAGTAGCTGTCACCATAATTCATGGCTAAATTCAATACCCGGTGGAGAATTTAAAAGGGTAAGAAGGAATTGTAGCAAACTATAATCTTTTAAAAATCAAGCAGAGGGGATTAGAAAAGCCTTTTTAATGGGTGGTTACAATGAAAGAAAAATCCAAAAAGCTCTAGAATCAACTGAGGAAATAGAACGAAAAGAACTTTTAATATCCAAAACAAAAAAACCCAAGGAAAAACGGTTTCAATGGGCATTCACTTTAGATTACAACTCACAATATAAAGCGGAAAAAGTTTTCAAAAGACACTGGTCTTTACCACATAGGGACCCTGTCCTGGGAAAAGTGATCCCAGAAAAGCCAATACACATATATCGGAAGGCAACTAATTTAAAAAATAAATTAACTAAAAGTGCATATCTAGGGAATAAGAAAGACACAACCACCATTAGATCTATAGGTTTCTATAGGTGTGGCCTTTGTTTAAGATGCAGACATATAAAAAAAACATGGATTGGAGAAAAGTACTACTGTGGTGAACTTCAATGTAAGCGAGCACACGATTCGGGAATTTATAACATGTAACACAAAGAACATTATTCATACTATTGAATGTAACTGCGGGAAGTTTTATATAAAACAGAAAAACTTTTGCTATCGGCGCTAACAATAATATACTGCAAACTTATGTGTGTGCAGCAAATAAAACAAAGGGGATTTTATCATGATTTCATCAAAGCATTTAAGCCTGCAGCCCAGCATCAAGGGACCCCATTTTTGTGCAGGTCCCTAACACTAGCATATATGCCCAGCGCATCATTACATTGCAGCTAATTGTACTCACCTCCTAGATACAGAGGGACACATCTATACACGGGCTGGCTGTTAGCCACACCCAACTAGGCCTTTTATAGCCTTAATTGAAAGCTGCCATGATAGCACAAGGCAAAATTTTGAAAAGAAACAGAAAAGAAATATACAAAAGAAATAGATATACTGTGCTCAGCTATGGATAAAATATATCCTGTTTAGGAATATATATAGTGGTGGCAATAGTATACAGTAGAAAAACATATAGGTAGTATCAGTAATTGTGGTGAAATGGTACTAATAAATATATTGTACATATATAATAGAATACCTTAATATGGAAAAAAACGTGTTAGTCTGATGATAAAGATACTAGACAAATGATATAAATCATATGACCACAAATCAACAGTATACATATAAAAAAAGATGTATTTTATTTAAACGGGTTTGCTAAACCAGTGAGAACCAGAAAACCTGCACTAGTAACTGGATAGTCCGTTACTACTAAGCCAAAGTCATAGAATTGGGATGAGTGGGTATATGAAGATCAGGAATCAGTATCTGATCTATATGTAGGGCTGGTAGGTTAATGTCCAAAATCGGGTATTTCGTAAAAATGTTGACTGGATGTGCCAACAAAGAAGTCAGTGGCAGCAGCGTCCCGCTGATAATAAATGAACCAAAAACGATAGGATGCCCGGGATGGTCTTCTCGGGGCTAAGGAGTACGGTGAATGCAACTAGGGGGGAGGTATTTCCACAGAGCGTGTCTCACTACCTAGCATAGGTGTTGGATTATTGCCTGACTGAACAGACAATGCCGGCACAATGCATGGAGTGACCACTAATGTCTGAGGGAGAGATGTCGCGGCAGCAACGCTCACTGAAGCAGCATGCCGTGTATCACCTCCCTGGGACAGGGACTTACCTCTACCACCGCTCCTTCCCCTGTCAGCTCTTGTCCTCTCAATCCACGCTTCTTGCTTCCTTTGGTGTCTGGGATGGTCACGTGACTAATGATATGATGAGGATTTCTATCTGGGTATACGAGCAGTGCTTCAAAGTAATGAAGGATCAGTCTGTGTAATCGCTGGTCTCACTTGGTAATACAGCAAAGTCTTGTCATGGGGTGAACCTCCAATGCATTTCAGCCGTGCTGGCCTTTTTCAGGGAGTGAATAATGCTTGTTGCTCTTGGTTTAAAAGGGGAGAGTCCTCTCATTGATAGGTGTTATGCAAAATAGGAGGGCCTTGATTGGTTCACTTTCCTGAATGTCTAGTGGTCATAGTAGGGTCTCATGTGACCACTACAGACAAAACAGGGGATTTTGTAAATGACATTAAGCTATGTAGATGAGAATAAGACACTGTCAGATCGAGACTACCTACGTCCAACAAAAATAATAATAATAATGAAAATAATATTAATGAAAATAATAAAAATAAAAATAAATCTAAAAATACAAATAAATAAAAATAAATATACATATAAAAATGAAAGTAAAAATAAAAATAGGATTAATGATGAACAAATAACATTTTTTATTTAAATCAAGAGCAACAAGCATTATTCACTCCTTGAAAAAGGCCAGCACGGCTGAAACGCGTTGGAGGTTCACCAGTATCTTACTGTTAGCGCCGATTGCAAAAGTTTTTCTGTTTTGTATACATTTATGGCATTAACATTGCCATGCTGCTGGCACCATGTATGATATGGGTAAAACCGAGCGCGGGCATATTTCTTTTCTATTTTGTTTCAAAATTTTGCCTTGTGCTATCATGGCAGCTTTCAATTAAGGCTATAAAAGGTCTAGTTGGGTGTGGCTAACAGCCAGCCCCTGTATATATGTGCCCCTCTGTATCTAGGAGGTGAGTACATTTAACTGCAATGTAATGATGTGCTGGGCATATATGCTAGTGTTAGGGACCTGCAGAAAAATGGGGTCCCTTGATGCTGGGCTGCAGGCTTAAATGCTTTGATAAAATCATGACAAAATCCCCTTTGTTTTATTCGCTGCACACACATAAATTTGCAGTATATTATTGTTAGCGCCGATAGCAAAAGTTTTTCTGTTTTGTATACATTTATGGCATTAGTATTGCCATGCTGCTGGTACCATGTATGATATGGGTAAAACCGTGCACGGGCATATTTCTTTTCTGGGAAGTTTTATATAGGCAGGACTACAAGGAGCCTAAATACCCGAATAGGAGAACATCTCCCGAACTTCTGGAAGGGCTTGGACACACATTCGCTGTCTGCACATTTCAAGTCAGCCCATAATTGCTCTAGAGAGGGAATTAAGAACTTTTATGGCATCAAAATTGAGAAAGGATCTGTTAGATGTAAAGAAAACACATCCACCATTGCCAGTGAAGAAATTAAACTTATCTTTAACTTTAAAACCCTGGCACCTGAGGGCCTGAATCAGGACTTTGAGACCAATTGGTTTTTATGAACCCTTTAGTATTATACATTTGTTTCATATGGTGCTATTTCTTTACATTTTCTATCTACCTCATATTTAAATAGTTTTTATTCAGATATTTTATAGATATTTTAATCAATATAATACTTTTGTAGAGGTCACCACATCTTAACAGTTTTAGTCATCCACATTTTATTTAGTCTCACTCTTAAACAATATATATATATATATATATATATATATATATATATATATAGCCATTTATTCATTGTGTCCATATAGTGGGTATATATTTTTCATCTAAGGTAGGACCATTTATAATTAGCATTCTATAACCATATTGTTATATCCTACATCTATTTGTTGTAGGCTTTACATGTCTTCCTTTACATATACTCAAGATTGGTCACCCAGATAATGGGTATATAGAAGAAGACTCCAGTCCTTTAGATATGAAAAGGACATAGTCAAACGCAGGGGGGGGGGTTTCCGTCTGCCTGGAAACCCCCCCTCCCCAGCCCACACCATGACCACAATAGAAATAGTAATATAATAGAATGTTACTAGTGCTGCATGTTCTTCTCAGTATCACAAATTAAATAATTAGCACCACCTGTGGATCTTTTAACATGCATCAGCCAGTAATAAATAACCTGTGCACCAACTAGGAGATCTGGAAAACATGCACTGTTAGAGATGCGCTGCTATAGAGCCCAATATGTACATACATGTCCAGGGCAGTGCTAGGTTCTTCTGCTGCTCCTCCAGGCTCCCAGACTTGCTCCAATAGTCTGGAATAGTGCCCACATTTAAATAAATACGTTCAGCTCAGGCAGGATGGCCTACTGCCACATATAATGACTTACTGTGATCAGTGGTCCTGTATATGCTGGAATGATTACACACAATACACTATGTTTGACGCTTATTAAAGCTGGTTAAGTACTAATTCTGCCCTCTTCATTGACTGGCAACACTAGCTCTAAAATTAAGCATTTGGAAACCCCCCTTTGGAAATCCTGCGTTTGCCACTGAAGGATGCCAGTGGGACCACAATGTCACTTCCAGTCCTCTGGCTCAATTACATAGACAAAGAACTGGTTGCCTAGGCAATGGATATACGAAGAAACATTCCGGCCCTTGGTACCGGAACTTTGACAACGGAGCCACTATGTCACTTCTGGAAGGAGAAAGACAGAAGATGAAGGCTCTCTCTGATTTCCAGTCTCGGCAACATAGAAAGGTGGGGAGGATAGCCGGAGATGGAGTGGCATCGGGGACACATGATGACCGAACACGGAAGTTAAATTACAGCATCCACAGAGCGGGAAAGTAACATGTGGAGAGTGCCATGGATAGTTTATACGGAGGTCAGTCACAATGAGAAACTGCCTTATTAACCATCCAGTAGGAGGGGTGGTACACACATGGGAGTTATTAATTGATTGGCAAGGGTACTTAAGGGGCCCTGATATGTTCAATCCCATACATCTTGAAAAAGATCTGCAGGGGCATATCAAAATGCATTGATACAATTGGGACTATTTTTCTTTTACTTTTGGGCATACGGACTTGATTATCATTAGGATTGGAAACTATTTCTTTCCCTGTATTTGGAGGGCGGATTTCCGGACTCTGTCTACTGCATAACAGGTTATGAAAATTTGTTTACCAACTTTCTTGTGCGCACGTGTGCGGTTTGAAGCTTTAAAGTTTTTGTTATGTATGTAAATAAATTTGAATGTGCCTTTACACGTGTCCATTTCCCTCATATTTACATGATCGTCATGTTTGGGGAAGTTTAAATGGATGAAAGATCTCTATTAAGGAAAAGTGAAAATTTAAAAGAAACCTTGATAAGCAGAGGCATGTCACTTTATACATGAGTGACGGTACACATCTAACTTGCAGAGCACACCATTGGTTACTACACATAGCGACTCGGTGGGTCTGATTTCTGGAGTGAGAAGTGGAAGCAATTCCCCAGCTGGAGCTTGTCGTGATGATTCATGCTGGGCACAGGAGGAGCAGGAAGAGATAAAATCCATTATATCTGCCTTCATAGAAGGCCACCAATAGTGTCTTTTCAGGAACTCCAAAGTCTTCCGAGTGCCCGAGTGCCCTGTGAAGCGAGAGGAATGTGCCCAAGTGAGAAGCCGCTTCCTTAATTCCGGGGCCACAAACGATTTTCCTGCAGGAGGCTGAACCTGTAATGTGGCAAAAACTCTTGATTCCAAGACAGGGTATTGCTTTGATTTTCTGATTGATCATCACAGAGGAGAGATCTCGATAGGGCATCAGCCTTCTGATTAAGTGCTCCAGACCAGAAGGTCAGGGTGAACTGAAACCTGGCAAAGAATATTGGCCATCGGGCTAAACGAGGACTCACACATTGAAGGTTTTTGAGTAATAGGAGATTTCTATGGTCCGTAAATACATTAAATGGAAACTTAGCACCTTCTAGTAAATATCTCCATTCCTTCAACGCCAACTTTACAGCTAGTAGTTCTTGCTCACCTATGGCGTAGTTCCTTTCGGCAGGTGAGAATTTTTTAGAAAACAACCCACAAGGATGGACTCGATTGTCCTCATAACATTGAGACAGGACTGCTCCCACAGCTTCAGATGATGCGTCTACTTCCAACAAAAAAGGCCTGTCCAGATCTGGTTGTCGAAGAACTGGTGCTGAGATAAAGGCCTGTTTTAGAAGATGAAAAGCAGACTCTGCCTCAGGTGACCATTGGGCAGGATTAGCACCTTTGCGGGTCAAGGCTGTAATGGGAGCCAGTAATGTAGAAAATCCCTTAATGAAGCGTCTATAATAATTGGCAAAGCCCAACAATCTCTGGATGGCTTTCAGTGTCTGAGGTCGGGTCCAATCCAGAATTGCTTGTACCTTCTTGGGGTCCATTTCCAAACTGGAGCCAGAAATAACGTAGCCGAGAAAAGATACACTGGGCACGCCAAAGACACACTTCTCCAGTTTTCAGTAAAGGTGGTTTTCTCTCAAACAGGTCAAAACTTCTTTAACATGTTCTTGATGTTTAGCCACAGGGTGAAAAAATCAGTATATCATCCAGATAGACAACAACTGAAACATATAACAGATCCGGAAAATCTCATTAACGAAACTCTGAAAGACAGCAGGGGCGTTGCACAATCCAAAGGCATTACTAAATATTCGAAATGTCCATCTCTGGTATTAAAAGTGGTCTTCCATTCATCGCCAGCTCGAATACGAATGAGATTGTAAGCCCCTCTCAGATCTAATTTAGAAAAAATGACAGAGCCCTTGACCCTATCAAACAACTCAGTAATCAGGGGAAGAGAGTATCGATTATTTACAGTAATGTTGTTAATCGATAATCGATACATGGTCTTAAACCACCGTCCTTCTTTCCAACGAAGAAAAACCCAGCTTCGGCAGGTGAAGTAGAGGGGCGAATGAACCCCTTAGTCGGGTTGTCCCGGATGTACTCGGTCATGGCTTGAGTCTCAGGCAAGGATAGTGGATAGGTATGACCACGAGGTGGTATCTTATCAGGTATCAAATCTATTGGACAGTCCCATTACCTATGAGGAGGTGAGATATTTGATTGCTGCTCAGAGAACACGTCGGCGAACATCTGATATTCCTTGGGAATGGCAGAAGAAACTAATGGAACTGTCTTTCTTACAGGTTGAATCTTTTGAAGACAGGATTTCTGACAGTCTATACCCCATGAAAGAATCTGCATAGAACTCCAATCAATCCTGGGATTATGTTGACGCAACCAGGGTAGACCAAGAATAATTTCTTGAGAGGCCTCTGATGTCACCAGGCATTTTAAGGACTCAGAATGAAGTGCCCCAATTTTGGACCAATACTGGTTGAGTCTCCTTGGTGACTATCCCGTTAGTTAGAGGACGTCCGTCTATAGAGGTCAGAGAGATGGCATGATTGAGAGACAAACAAGGAATTTGAAATTTATCTATGAAACTAGACGCTATGAAATTTCCGGCTGCTCCCGAGTCAAGTAGAGCAGTCGCAAAGACAGGTTTGGGTTTAAGATCCAAAGCTAGGGTAATCGTGAAATCTTTAATTTTTGGAGACAGGCTCCTAACTCCTAACTTGATGTCTCCAGGGTCAGTTAGGATTTGGCATTTCCCAGATTACGGGGGCAGGAGATCAGCAGGTGACCGGACTCTCCGCAGTACAGACAGAGGTTCTTTTGCATTCTTCTCTGACGTTCTTCTTTGGAGAGGTGTGTATGATTCACCTGGAGTAGGAGAAGGAATGGGACGGGTAGAAATGGAGGGGGCAAATGACCTTTGCCAGTCAGTTCTGTGTTTTTCAGCCTGACGTTCCCTGAAACGTAAGTCAACTTTGATACACAACGAAATCATGTCGTTCAGATAAGTAGGAAGCTCTCGAGTGACTAGATCATCCTTTAATCGGTCTGACAACCCATGCCAGAAGGCTGAGGTGAGGGCTTCCTCATTCCATTTGAGCTCTGATGCTAAAATTTGAAATTAAGGCATATTGACGGACCCCTTGTCTCAGTGTCATGATGTTTGATGATGCTGACACAGTACGCCCAGGTTCATCGAAAATCCTCCTGAAGGATGACACAAAGCCTGCATAATTATCCAGCAGCGGATCTGAGCGCTCCCAGAGTGGGGAAGCCCATTCCAAGGCCTGGCCCGACTTTAGTTCTTGCAGTTAGAAAGTTGTCAGGCTGCAGGGTAAAATGTATGTCACACTGATTTAGGAATCCTCGGCAGAGTTTAGGGTTGCCGTCAGATTTACTTGGTAAAGGAAGATGTAAGCGGGGAGATGATCTGCCTCCTGTATTCCCAGACGCTGATGCGGATGTAGTTGCTGGTACTCCAGGGGTAGAAAAGGAAGTTTGCAAACTATCCTGTCGCTTAGACATCCCTTGCAGGAATTGAGCCATCTGGTGCTGCATGCTTTCCAGATTTTCTAAACGACCAGAAATGCACCGCAACAAATCCACTCCTGACTCCTGATCTGTGGCCGGCTCCATGGGGCCAGTGCAAACTGTTATGTTCTGGGTTGTTTGTGGACCCGGGGTGGTAGCAGGAGTGATCACAGAAGCGGGTTTGAATATAAAACTAGGTTTTTTAATATGTGCTTGAGTAGACATAAAATATGGCAGTAAATAAAAGTCCAGGGATCAACATCAGAGAGACAAGATTAGATAGGGCCTATACTCTCCTCCGTGACCTAGAACACAGCGTTAAACTACATAACAACAGCAACACATTTTGCCATACTTACCTACAATTAGAGAAATTAATCACCAGAGAAACAAAACTATGGTGGGACACACACATACTCCAATGGTACTCTGACAATGACATCATACCAAAAGGCCTAGTAGTACAGAAAACACCATCACACAGTCAAGATAACCAACACTTCATGACCCAATGGAAGCACATTCTACATAACTGCTCCAAACAACTGATCAACCTTATCATCACCAACCATAAAGAGGAATTATCCACACTCGACACACAAATCAACACCCTGGATAAGGATCTAGACCCCTACAAAAGCGAGGAGGAGTTTAGGAACCTGGTCACACTCACCAGGACCAAACTACATAAAACAGAGCAAGCCATCATAGAAACAAAAAAAAACAAAATTCTACGAGACAAGTTCGGTAAGACCAACCGCAACAACTCCAACCACAAACCCACCATCAAAAACCACAGGAACAAGACACAGACAGACACAAAATCACAACCAAAACACAACCCCCGAACAGGGAGACCACAAGGACGCAGCACCGACCCCCCAGATACACCCATCTACAAGAAATTAGAACTTACCTAACAACAATATATGTCCAAAGTCCACAAGAACCACAACCCGACAAACACCCAACCTACACATATAGACTACACAGACGTCCAGGAACTAGACTCCGACATAGACACATCCTTCAGCATACACGGGATAGAAGACCCATCAGACTCTGAACAATACGAAGACCTAGCCAGAAACTCCCTGAGACAAGGGTGGGTCAACACTCTCAGAGACACCTCTGCACTCACCACCACACAGGACAATCCAAAACACACACTATCAACACACCTCACCACCACCTCACCACCAGCAAGATGTACACCCACAAACACAATGGTCCAATCATTTTTTAGATTTGGAGGCAGGCAGCCGCACCTGCCTATCACCATCACTAATCAAACACCCACACAGCATAAAGAGAAAAATAGACCAACGAGACGTGGATGCAGAGGCGGAAACCCGACCAGATCCCAAAAAACCCACCGACCCCCCAACACCCGACAACAATGGCATCTTCAACCTCAGCTCACGCATCCTCACACCAAAAGACATCATTCTCCTCAACAAAGGCCTCAAGTTCGCACCCAACAACCACCTTAACAAATTCGAAACCTACCTAGACATCAACAGATTTGTCCGCAAACTAACCTTAAAAAAGTACTTCCTATCCAACAAAACCACCTCAGAAACCAACCCTGACAAATTCAAGCACACAACACTAAGACCACCTTCCAAATTCTTCCCCAGCCATCTTAAATGACATTTCATCAACACCTTTGAACACATGGTAACGGAAGACAATGACAAACTTGACACCCGAATCAAACACCGCAACTCTAACCTCACGGCAGGTGAACGCAGCGCACTCAAAGAACTCAAAACTGACACCAACCTCATAATTAAACCAGCTGATAAGGGAGGGGGAATAGTACTCTTGAACAAAACCGATTACATCACAGAATCCCTACGCATACTACAAGACACAAACACATACGAGACCCTCAGGACAGATCCCACACATAACTTTAACATGACACTCAAACACATACTCCAAAACGGACTAGACAAAGGTATCTTGAACAAACACGAATACAACTTCATATACAACTCCAACCCCATCATTCCAGTTTTCTACTATCTCCCAAAAATACACAAAAGCATCACCAATCCACCAGGCAGACCAATCATATCCGGCATCAATTCCATATCAAGCAACCTCTCACAATACATTGACCATTTCCTGCAACCACACATCAAAAGCCAATGATCACACCTCCAGGACACCACCCATGTACTCAAAATCCTTGACAACATAACATGGGGTGATGACCACTGGCTGGTCACCAGCGATATTACATCACTCTACACTGTAATCAATCACACACAAGGACTCGACAGCATCAACGAACACCTCAAACACGACGATTCATTGGAACCAGACCAATTATCCTTCATTCTACAAGGCATTGACTACATCCTTTCACATAACTATTTCTGGTTCAATGGGGAGTTTTTCCTGCAGAGGACGGGCACCGCCATGGGGATGAAGTTCGTGCCCAGCTATGCGAATCTGTTCATGAGTAGCTGGGAAGACTCCCACATATGGACGGGCCATGGCTGGGACGCGAACTTGGTCCTATGGACGAGGTACATTGACGACGTCCTCTGCATCTGGAAAGGCCCCCTCAACACATTACTTGACTTCATCAAGTACATCAATGACAATGATAGAAACCTCCATTTCATAACACACTACAGCCAGACATCAGTCAACTTCCTCGACTTGGAAGTCTTCATTGAAAACCAACAGATACATACCAGAACCTACCAAAAACCAGTGGACGTCAACAGCTACATCCTATCCACCAGTGGTCACCACCCCACCTGGCTTGACAATATCCCCACAGGACAATTCAAACGCATTAGACGCAACTGCACAAGTCTCACAGACTACAAGGAACAAGCCAACACCCTCAAAAAACAATTTTTGGACAAAGCATACAAACCAGACAAGTTAGAACGCACCCTCATACAAATAGGTAAAGAAGACAGACAGCCACTTCTTGACTACAAACAAAAACCACAAGATATACAGAACAACATCCCATTTATCACGCAATACAACACATACGCAAACAGCATAAAACGCATCGTGAACAAACATTGGCACCTACTACTACAAGACGAACTACTCATCGACATCTTACCCAGCAAACCAAAAGTCATCTACAGGAAAGCCCCCAACATACAGAACCAACTGGTACGCAATCACATCCCACCCCTGCAACATTCACAAACTACCCTGGACAACTCTAGACCCACACAAGGTTTTTTCCACTGCGGTACGTGCACCAACTGTACCACCTTGAAATATCGCAGCACCAGACCCACCAC
This sequence comes from Taudactylus pleione, assembly GCA_031769625.1. Taxonomy (NCBI): domain Eukaryota; kingdom Metazoa; phylum Chordata; class Amphibia; order Anura; family Myobatrachidae; genus Taudactylus; species Taudactylus pleione. The sequence continues at coordinate 16,568,348 of JAUIMM010000178.1, forward strand.
ATCATTCACATCAACACAGACAGGAGAAACATACAAAATACAGGAACACATAACATGCAACACCACGAACGTCATATATCTTATACAATGCCCCTGCAACCAACAATACATAGGCAGAACCACCAGACCAGTTAAAACCAGGATCCAAGAACACCTCAGAAACATCACGAAATGGACAGACAACCACAGCATACCGATACACTTCCAAGAACACCACCATAGCAACACGACAGGCATCAGATTCACAGGCATTAAACACATCAAGAAAAACTGGAGGGGAGGGGACCACACCAAGACCCTAAACAAGGAGGAACTCCGGTGGATCTTCACCCTCAAAACACTAGCACCCAAAGGACTAAACATCGATAACGAGATTAAATCAGTCATCTCCAAATAAACACGGCCACCATATACTTGACACATTAACAACACCGATCCCCACGCAACCCTGCGTACTCAACCTCTTAAAATGTCAAGACAATCCGACCTTCCACCCTCTGACCATCCAAACCCCCCCTCCACTAAATCATCTACCACCTCCCCCTACCGCCCCCATCAAGCCATACTCACCTTCAAATGCTGACACCCAGAATCAGTGATCCCCATTCATCCCCCGCATCACCGTTACCTTGACATCCTCTTCCCCAACCAACCCTGCCCTAACACATACACACCCTGACACCTTGATCACCTCCACTCCCATACCCCTTATATCGACCGCACCACCCATTCCAACACCCCCACCCACATCCCAAACGGACTCCCCCCGACACAACAGACAGCGGCCCTCACACTTATACACCTAGTCATGACCTCATCCGAGCCACCCCCGTCCCCTTCACCTCATCGCCCAGCACATTAAGCACCCATTACACCTCACTGCCACACACATTTAAGACACACCCCGCTTCTCTATGTTGCTATGGCTCCTGTCTGACACACATCACCAATCCGCAACATGAACACACACATGCCCCCTACCCCCCCTCACGCTACATTTTATCCCAGCCCCCACACACATTCCTGCCTGGCATTCCACACATCATACAGGTTAGCGATATTAACCACTACACCCACCCTCCCACCACACGTGGCCATCATCTAGACACCATTATACACATAACAGGAATGTCCACTACAGCACTGCCAGCTTGACACATGCCACATACACCAGTCTTATTCCATCTCTCCCTGCCCGATCACCTAGCCACCATCCCCGGAGAGATGCCCATCCACACCTCCCCAGACCCCTGCGGTCACCCAAGCCACCAACCATCACACTCATAATCACCCCCACACACACACATTTGGCCGCCTGCACCACGGGACTAAACTACCACGACAATGCGGTTTCACATCCCCACCTCCACAATAATTGCCTTACACACCCCGGTGCCCCTGACCCCCACCCTACTCGCCACATGCCCCTGCCCGCTCATTAAATCCTCCACACAGCACAAAACACTCCGCATACCTCCTCCGCCCAACGCACGCCAGAGCCAGCTGTCACCTCAACCCATGTAAACATACGGAAACCCTACACAGCACAAGATTGGCTGCCAGCACCATGTGACCACCTCCAACCAACCGCACCTGGTCTCGATCCCCATAGTAGCTGCATAATGTATTAAAGCACACCAGCCCCAGCATACACACCCACACCAGCAGAGCACACGATTGGCTGCCGACACCACATGACCGCCGCTGACCATTCACAGCCGGTCACAATCCCCATAGCAGCCACATATGCACCCAGACACGAGCCCCAGCTAACACACCCATAGCAGCACAGTAAACCATTGGCTGCCCAAACCACGTGACGTTATCACCCAACCACAGGCTTAGCCTCGCACAATCACCCACGACCTATCAGATACATGGGCCACACCCACTCTTAGCCCTGATTGGTCATCTCCACCACCTGACAAACACAGAACCCGGAAGTTCCACATTTAAACCTCACACATGCATAGCCACACTTCTTACCTCCTTGAAGAAGGCAGAGCCCCTGCCGAAACGCGTTGGAGACCCCCTACATTCTGACACCACAGCCAGCTTACACCAGAGCTCTTCATTCCTGCAGAGAACTCGGTCGAGCCTTGCTGCTTCCAGAACCCTCTCTACCCACCACCCGCAGGGCCGCGCTGGGCATCACACCTAGCAATGCCCTTCGCACCCCTCTTGATCACCACTCCACCTGCTAGACCCAGGCGACCACGCATCGCCCCCTGGGAGCAACCAACACCAGCTCCACTCACAGCTGTTCGTCCAGCAGCAATCCCTAAGCGATCCACACCAGCAGGCACCCACCAGGCAGCGGGAACAGAACGCCAACAACGCGGTGCACCAAGACCCAAAGTGCACCAGCAAGCCACTACCACACACAGAGCTTCCTCCAACCACTGACACCGCAGCAGCCATCCAACACCGCATCTGCAAAAGGAAACTAACACCAGCTACCAGCAGTCCAAGCCTTTTTCACCAACAAATCCTACCGGTAGGTAAGTGACTCCGAGACTTATACCCCTGCGCGGGATGCTGCCAGGGTGTACATCCACAACCGCCAGACCCGCTGTCAACCCACCACTCCCCTCCCCCTGAGACATCCTAAGACTGTTGACCAAAGGTCCAGCAGGGGTAACGTGCCGGTCTATTGAATTGCACGAAAAGGAGCCCCCTAAAAGGGTCCACTCACCTCCCCAGTCTCCACCCACACACACCCCTAAGTGGATCGTCCACCCCACCTGGGTGCCTGGGACCGAACAGGATTAGCACTGTTTTTTTCCAATAAACCCTTTGGCCCCCATTTCTGCCTCTGTCTTCATTTCCTCACCCACCACCGCCAGTCCATTAGACCCCCTTCCCTCCCTACACCCCATCACTCCACACACAACATCGAACACAAAAGACCACAACACACTATTACTCCAGCATTACACCCATAGGGCGAGCGCACCCTCTGCACCCTCTACCCCATTCTATCGTTACACAGGACCCAGTACTCCTGCTTTTAGGAAGGTGCAGCACCCTGACACAAACAATACATCTCACATCCCATCTGCCCATACAGCAGAGCGCAGTTCTAACCCATCATTTGCATATATAAACGTGCACTAGAGTTCTGTGGTGGGAGTAATGGGTTAATGTCCGAGTAGAAACAATTAGAACTGTCCAGGTGTGCAGGTCGTGAGACTGGAATAATCAACCAGGTATGCAGGTAGTGATGCAGGAAATAACAAGCCAGATATGCAGGTAGTGATGCAGGAAATAATAAGCCAGGTATGCAGATAGTGGACTAAGGCAAATGAGCAGGATGTCAGCAGGCTCAGGCACTCAGGTATGGGAAAGGGTGTGGAGGAAGCGGGGTAGTCCAGCGGAAGCTAGGAGCTGACAGGCAGACTGGCAGACAGCAAATTTCACAGGAACAGGATAAGCACAGATAACTCCCTATCAGCTAGGCTGAGATACACGTTGCACTGGCAAAGAAGGAAGGTACTGAACCTTCCTAAATACCCCATGCTGTGCTGTTACTGGCCGTAGGGAACATGTGACTCACCAGGATTGGCCAGCCGCATCACATGGCCAGAAGGCAAAATGGCGGTGCCCATGCCAAACGGAATGGAGACGCCGCCAGGCCTTACCAGCGCAGAGTGACAACAGGCCCGCACAACAATGTGCGCAGCCAAAGCCCCCCGCCAGACACCAGCTCCACTACCAGACAGCCCGCGCCACAAAGACCTCACAGGTAACACCCGCCTAGCGCCATGCTGAAATACCCTGGCTGTGACACCAGAAAGGGTTAAAACTCCAAAATGAGGCACCCTGGGAAAACTAAAGTTCAAGGCTGACAGCAAAGGGGAGTGGTCCAAGACAAATAGTCCACCTCAACAACCGCGGGGAGAGAAGATCTGCACATGCACAGAACAGAAATTATCAGGAAAATGGCACAGACACCATGTTCCCAAAGATATGCTCATGCAAGTCTACTCGGGACATGTGCCAGCGAGAGGGGAGGTGGGCTGCATGGAGACTGCACACAGGACTCCTCCTCTGTTAAATTGCCCCTGCATCAGGGGGAAGAGGATTATATGCAGTTTCTTCATGAGTCTGGTATCCACTGATGTATCATCTGCCTGATGTCAGCTATTTCAAATCACCAGCTGAAAACAGTGATATTCTGCTGCAGGTAGTGCAAATGGAATCGGTATGAATCACCGCCGGACCTAGGCCCGGCGGATGAAATACAGATGTCGGAAGGCTGGCAGCTGCAGATCCCGAAAGAGGAGGTAAGTAGACTATCCCTACCCCTCTCCCCCCCTATCCCTAACCCTCCCTTAGTGGTGCCTAACCCTAACCTCCCCCCCAGGTGCCTAACCCTAACCTCCCCCCAGGAGTGCCTAAACCTAACCCCCCCCCTGCATCCTAAATCTAACCCTCTGGGGGGGTGCCTAACTCTAACCTTCCCCCAGGGGTGCCTAAACCTAACCTCCCCTCCCTGCACCCTAAACCTAACCCTCCCACGGGTGCCTGTCCCTAACCCCCCCTCCCCCTAGCCTAACCCTAACCTTCCCAGGGGGGGTGTGTAACCCTAAATCCCCCTGGGAGACCTAATCCTAACCCTCCCCCACACGGCTAAGTGCTCCCGACACCCGGCTTACCTACGATCGGTATGCCGTGCATCAGGATTTTGGCTTGGGGCTGATAATAAGCGTTGGTATTTAGACGCCTATCATTAGTCTCAAGCCGGGATTTCACAGTCGGGAAGCCGGCGGTCGGCATTTTGACTGCCGGCTTCCTATCTACATCAGGATTACTGCAATTCATTTTGCACATATCCAGTTAGGTGATCTAATTAGATTACATAAAAAAACGTACCAACAGAGCCATATCTAGGGGTGTGTGAGTGGTGACACCTTGCAATCTGTGGAGCTTCCCGTACCATCCTTACAGTGCTTTGGGCAGTGCTCTAAATCCCAGAGTCAGCAAGCCCCGCCCCCTTAGGTGTGATGTTACAGGTTCAGGTGGCAGGGGCAGCACAGGGTGCACTGCTGCCCTATTACAGCACTGTTTACCACACTCATCTCTGCCATCTAAGGGTTGTATAAGGTCACATATGCTGTTGGGGGCCGTGGATCAATTTAATTTTCCATCCCACAGAACAAAATCAATTACATTTTGGATTTCCTTCATTATAATGAGACCTTACACTTTTTAAAAGTCAAAAGTTATAGGAAGCTACCTGCACAGGAGAGATAAATGTATATAAGATATATTTTTCAAGGTATCGGTCTCCGTTATTAACTGGTATGATAATTGTTAGAATAATTACTATGTATACCAGACAGTACTCTATTATGTAAATATACTTTATAGAGTATTTATTACCTCCCCAGTGGTGCTCCCCGAGTCAGTGTAACGTAAATTTGGACAAAGAGAGAGAAAAATAAAAAGTATTTCTGTTTGGGGGCACATATACATGACAATCTATGTAAAGATTTTTAAAAGTCAAACAGTTTGATCAAAAACATTAAAACTAGCTAAGTTTTAGTGCCTTTGTTTAGTTTTGGCAAAATTATTACTATAACATCATTACATTTGAAGATGTGAACATGTCCTACATATCCCTCTCTCTGTTCTTATATCAAGTCACTGTTGGGTTTAGTTGGCTCTAAACTCTTTTTATTTCATTTGCTGGTCAAGGTTCTACAGTGTTTGCCCTGAGAAATGAAGCAAACAGTTTTTGAAAACAGTGGGCTTAATCCAATTAGCCACGAGTCCCCTCGCAGTACGAGTAAGGGCGTTTGTGTGTCGCACTTACTGTACCGCCAAATGTGCAAATTTTTGTTCGCTGTCCTACAGGTCTGCGAACAAAAAGGAAAGGAGATAACTGATAAATACATGTATGGGGGATCTAATTGAGGATGATTTTTAATGTTACTATAACCAGACCCCGTTTGTGGGAATCTGTATCTGGGATGTCAGGTATAGTGGTACTTTCTGGGTTGTTGGTGGGTACTATATTTCATCTGATAAAATCTGGCTTTGCACATAAAGAAATGTGTTAACAAACATACTGTACATGGAGGATAAAAGAAACTCATAAACCAAAGCCTCAACAGTATTCTTATTATTAATATTATATATATCTATGGCCTGATATTGCTGCCACATATGATAAATACATTAGAATATATTGCTGCAAGAAGAAGCTAAGTAGAGAACCTTCATGGGCTCTATGAATGCATTTAATTCTTCCCTGGACATCTCTACTCATTGATTCCCACCTGCAATCATTTTAAAAGTCACAGCATACAGCAGTTTCCATGCTTGGGAGATACAGTGCTCCCTCTCCAGTATCCCAAAGGTGTATTCATTTTTTACCAGTCTTTCTTTGTCTCCTGCACTCAGATCAGACACAGTCTGTCTCAACCTCACGGCCCATGTCGCTCAGATTTATCTCAACAGTTAACATTTAAGATTTTAAATTATAGCGCGAATAATGTACTTAACTGCTGTTAAAAAAAAACAAGAATGTGTAATCTTTGTCAAAACCAATTTAAGTTAAATCAAGATCAAGCCGACTTGTGTATAGGGAAGGTCAAATGTATTCTGCAGATTCTGCTATATCTCTGAATACTCCTGAGATTTGATATAAAAATTATTACAATAAACAAAGAAGGTGTTTATAAATTATAAATATCTTCTTTTGTATTATTGTAATCATTTTTATATCAAATCTCAGGGGTATGACAGGGGAGGACCTGCCTACCCTGACTGCACATCTCTGATATGTACAAGTGTGTGAATACTGTATGTATGTGTGACTGTATGTATGTGTGTGTGACTGATTGTATATGTGTGTGGCTATATAAGTAAATGTATACTACGCATACTTATATACAGTGTTGGACTGGGACATGAAGGGCCCACCAGAGGAATGCAGTGTTAGGGGCCTGCTGAAAAACTCCCAACCCGCCGCAGAGCACATTTTATTGTCCCCTCAAGGGAACCTCTAAGTACCAGTTGCATGAGGCAGGTACTCAGGGAATGTAGTTCATACAAATATCCAGTGGAGGCTCCAAAGGTGGGGCTGCAACATAGTCCAAAATTCAAATAGAGAAGCCACACTAACTACCCTTCCAAATGCTGCTAAACATCGCCAGCCGGGACTCACTGGCAGTTGGTGTGGCAGTTGGGGATAGTACAGTGTACAGTGCTTTGTGTAATGACAGCTGGTTACTTCTGGTCACCCCTATAGGACACAATGGGGAAGCGCCGACTGACTGAGAGACGCTTTTTCTCCATATTTTCCCAATCCAGCCCAGGCTGAGAGGTTTGGGGCTGGTTATGGATTGGGGGAGCCCACACGTGTTTTATTTTTAATCCTTTCTTTACTGGATACTGCAACGAAGCCTGCACAGATCATATTGATCTGTGCAGTGCTTCTGTTTAGATGGCATTTAGAGCAGAAAAAAAAAAACGACTGACATCGACGTCGGGTTTCAATTGGAGCTAAAACCCCACGGATGATAAATAGTCGATTTTTAAACCTCTAGAACAAAAACCGACCTTTATTAAACTTATACCTTGGAGTCACGTCTAGTCAGCATGAAGCATACTTACCGACTTTGAAGACATGCTTTCTGTGAGCGGTTCGGGGGCAGGGCCAGGCTGGGCCCCATCCCTTTCCTGGGGAAAAGTCACAGATGCAGGGAGGGGGTGGAGCGCAAGTCGCACCGTTTATCCCCGCCCCCTCCTTGCAGACACACAAATTGCCCATTAAATCTCCCCATCCTACCTGCTTCACAAGGTAATGGGCAGGATGCGAGAGATCTGCTTACACTTCCGGTGGTGCGGGGGGCTACCTGAAAAATCGGGAGCCTCCCACGGCTTCCGGGTGTGTAGGCAAGTATGGCATGAATACCAGGGAGAAAGACTCATGGAGACGCTGCGCATGTTACAGGTTAGACAGCTCACTGAGCTCTGCCAGCTCCTGGTGACTACCTGCTCAGCTTACCTGTCTGCAATGAGGATGGAGGCAGCATCAGAGTGCTCCTCATACAACAGTGGACAAGATTATTCAGATGGTAACACATGAGTTCCATGCAAATGACATTTTTCAGAAGAGGCTGCTTATAGACTATGCACTACTATGTGGGGAGCTGCTGCCAAAAAGAGCAACATATGATATTGCATTTCCCAACTTCTTTTTATAACAGAATTTTTTTCTTTTTGTTTACTTAATATGAAATATAGTGCTGTTCTGAAAGAGTTAAGCATTGGTATCTCTTGCTAAAAACCCCCCCTGCTAACCTGCCACTCCCTAAACTGCTCAGATCTCCCGAAAAACTGCTTAATGCAAAAGCTCCTCCACCTTGTGTCTTGTGTCTCCCTGGTACACATGTACATCTTCCTTTATTCCCCCTACCACTGACGGCTGAATTGCTGGCTGGATTGCATATGGGTTTTACCCCTTCTACTTTCCTTTTCAGTTTGTTTACAACTGCTACCAAGAGCCACAGCTATTTCCATTTTATTTTAAGGATGGTCGATGACTAACAAAGTTAAAAGGAGATTAACACTAAAAACAGACCTATTTATATATTACTGCTAATATAGAATACTGTTCTTACTGTCAATTATTACACTGCAGTGTATTAAGTTTTTCTTACTGTCAGAAGAGCTGGAGATTGTCAGGTTCACTAAAGGTTAGCTCTTATGTTGCTGGAAGGATGTAAATAGGGCTGTCTTCATCAGTTTATGGATTAGAATAGAATATCCCTGTCACATGCAATGCACACAGGTATTTATGAACTGCCATGCATAATAGGCAGCTAACAAGGAAATTATAATAGCAGGCTTATATTGGTCCAGGAGTTAATTAAGCAATTAACACAACACATTATTCATACAATAAAATATAATTGCTGTCACTAATTTTATATGTGAGATTTGGTTTGAGTATTAATATAATTTATAGACAAATAATGTACCCTGGAAGGACAAAGTCAAAAGGCCTCATTTATGAGCATAAAATGGCCAAGATACAGAGTAAAATCCTTAGACTTCAGCCACAGTGAATAGGTGTGCAAAGTAGGTGTCGGCATTTGTGAATAGGTGTGCAAAACAGGTGTCTCCATTTGAGAATGGGTGATCACAGTAGGTGTCAGCATTTATGGATAAGCAAATGGCTGAAGGAAAGATTTGGGCAGAAAAAGGACTATTTTAGAATTTTATTTTGGAGCCTATGGTATCTACTATCAACATATTCAAAGTAGGGATGAGCGGGTTCGGTTCCCTGAGAACCGAACCCACCCGAACTTCGGGGATCCGGGGCGATCCGAGCCCAAGCTCGGATCTCCCTGTCTGCCCCGGATCCCTCTCCCGAGGCAAAACCTCGAGATCTGCTGTCGGATCTCGAGGTTTTGCCTCGAGCGGCCATTTAAAAAAAAATGCCTTTGCCTTTAATGGGCAAAGTGCTGATTGGCTGACAGAGCCGTCTGTCACGGCTCTCAGCCAATCAGCATTATGGTGCTCATTTGCATGTAGCACGGACTCGTGAGATCCGTGCTACATGCATCTGTGTGATTGACAGTGACACAGAGCACAGATGGGTCAGTGAGACCCGTCTGTGCTGCTGTGTATTTCAATGACACAGATGCACGCACGGACCAGGAGATCCGTGCTACTTGCATCTGTGTCATTGACACAGAGCACTAACGGGTCCGTGAGACCCGTCTGTGCTGCTGTGGTAAATAAAAAAAAAAAAACCTGTGTAAAAAGAGAAAAAAATGGCGTGCCCCCCCCCCAAAAAAGAGCAACCAGCCCCGGGCATTAGTGACCCAGTGCTGGGTGTGCTTAAATACAGGGGACAAACGACATAGGGGTCCCCTGTACTTAAACACAACCAGCACCGGGCTAGTCAGAACCAGAGCTGGTTGCCAAAATACGGGGGACAAACGACGTAGGGGTCCCCCGTATTCTGCGCAACCAGCTCTGGGCTCTGATCCGGTCCTGGTTCTGGAAATACAGGGGAAAAAAATGAGTAGGGTTCCCCTGTATGTTCCAGAACCAGCACTGGACTTTTTCTAGCGGGGGGCTGATGCCACAGCCAGGGGAGCCCTTTCACCGGGCCCCCCAGCCGCAGCATCAGCCCTGACCGCTAGTCAGCCCAGGCCGGGGATCCCTGGAGAGCTGGGGACCCCCCCAATAAAGGGGTCACCCTCTCCAGGGCACCCCAGGCCCAGGCTGATAGCCCGGGGCTATCCCCGCCACCCCTGGTGGCGGTGGGTGGCGGGTTGATTGTGTGGTGTGGTGTAAATAAAGAATATCAAACATTGTCTTTACAAGTAGAACTGCAAGTCCCAGCAAGCCTGCCCCGCATGCTGGTACTTGGAGAACCACAAGTACCAGCATGCAGGGCATTAAGGGCCCACTAGTACCTGTAGTTCACCTGTAAAAAAATGTTTAAAAAAAACACAGGACACACACACCGTGACAGTATAAGTTTATTAAACATACATACACACACACACACACACACACATGTACACATACTCACCTATGTAACCCTGTAGCATCGGTCCACTTGTCCGGTAAAGTATCCATAGGGGACCTGTGAAAAAAAACATACTCACCATCTCCTATGCGAGGTTCTGTCCTCTTCGTTCCAAAGTAGGCATCCCCGGACTTGGCAAAAAAAAAAAAAACGAAAACGCGATCCACGAACTTAGTACCGTTCTATAGAACGGTACTTCCCGAATGAGAGCTTAGCGGCGGGGTATCACCATGGAAACCCCGCTGCTAAGCGTTCATTGGCTGAGAGAGGCCATCTCCCGTCTCTCTCAGCCAATGAACGGCTCCCTCCATTGTAGTCACTGCTGGGAGCCGCAAGGTTATTAAAGTTTACCCTGCGGTTCCCACCATTGACTACAATGGAGGGAGCCGTTCATTGGCTGAGAGACGGGAGATGATCTCTCTCAGCCAATGAACGCTTAGCAGCGGGGTTTCCATGGTGATACCCCGCCGCTAAGCTCTCATTCGGGAAGTACCGTTCTATAGAACGGTACTAAGTTCGTGGATCGCGTTTTCGTTTTTTTTTTTTTGCCAAGTCCGGGGATGCCTACTTTGGAACGAAGAGGACAGAACCTCGCATAGGAGATGGTGAGTATGTTTTTTTTCACAGGTCCCCTAGGGATACTTTACCGGACAAGTGGACCGATGCTACAGGTTACATAGGTGAGTATGTGTACATGTGTGTGTGTGTATGTATGTTTAATAAACTTATACTGTCACGGTGTGTGTGTCCTGTGTTTTTTTAAACATTTTTTTTACAGGTGAACTACAGGTACTAGTGGGCCCTTAATGCCCTGCATGCTGGTACTTGTGGTTCTCCAAGTACCAGCATGCGGGGCAGGCTAGCTGGGACTTGCAGTTCTACTTGTAAAGACAATGTTTGATATTCTTTATTTACACCACACCACACAATCAACCCGCCACCCACCGCCACCAGGGGTGGCGGGGATAGCCCCGGGCTATCAGCCTGGGCCTGGGGTGCCCTGGAGAGGGTGACCCCTTTATTGGGGGGGTCCCCAGCTCTCCAGGGATCCCCGGCCTGGGCTGACTAGCGGTCAGGGTTGATGCTGCGGCTGGGGGGCCCGGTGAAAGGGCTCCCCTGGCTGTGGCATCAGCCCCCCGCTAGAAAAAGTCCAGTGCTGGTTCTGGAACATACAGGGGAACCCTACTCATTTTTTGTCCCCTATATTTCCAGAACCAGGACCGGATCAGAGCCCAGAGCTGGTTGCGCAGAATACAGGGGACCCCTATGTCGTTTGTCCCCCGTATTTTGGCAACCAGCGCTGGTTCTGACTAGCCCGGTGCTGGTTGTGCTTAAGTACAGGGGACCCCTACGTCGTTTGTCCCCTGTATTTAAGCACACCCAGCACTGGGTTACTAATGCCCGGGGCTGGTTGCTCTTTTTTGGGGGGGTGCACGCCATTTTTTTCTTTTTTTACACAGGTTTTTTTTTTTTTTTTTTACCACAGCAGCACAGACGGGTCTCACGGACCTGTCATTGCTCTGTGCCAATCACACAGATGCATGTAGCACGGATCTCCCGGGTTCGTGCTACATGCAAATGGGCACCATAACGCTGATTGGCTTCCTGTCTGCCACTGCAGTGCCACTCCTAGATGGGCCACGTGTTTGTGCCGCCCCCTTGTGTCGCTTAGCATAGTCATCCAGCTTCCTCGGTACAACCTTTTGGCCTAAAAACAATATTGTGAGGTGTGAGGTGTTCAGAATAGAGTGGAAATGAGTGGAAATTAATGTTATTGGGGTTATTAATAGCGTAGGAACAAAAAAAGGCCCATTTATGTGATTTTAGCGTTTTTTTTTTATTTTTTAAGAAAAAATCCAGATCCAAAACACAAAACCCAGAACCCAAAACACGGAAGGGTGGTTTTGGCAAAACCAATCCAGATCCAAAACACGAAGAAAGATCCAGATCCAAAACCAAAACACAAAACACGAAAAGTGTCCGGTGCACACCCCTAATTCAAAGTAGGGGTGTGCACCGGCCACTTTTCGTGTTTTGTGTTTTGGTTTTGGATCTGGATCTTTCTTCGTGTTTTGGATCTGGATTGGTTTTGCCAAAACCACCCTTCCGTGTTTTGGGTTCTGGGTTTTGTGTTTTGGATCTGTATTTTTTTGAAAAAAAGCATAAAAACAGCTAAAATCACAGAATTTGTAGGTTTTTCTGCTCCTATGCTATTATTAACCTCAATAACCTTAATTTCCACTCATTTCCAGTCTATTCTGAATACCTCACACCTCACAATAGTGTTTTTATGTCCAAAAGGTTGCACCGAGGTAGCTGGATGACTATGCTAAGCGACACGAGTGGGCGGCACAAACACGTGACCCATCTAGGCGTGAAACTGCAGTGGCAGACAGGATGGCATTGAAAAACTAGGCCCCAAACTGTACATAATGCAAAGAAAAAAAAGAGGTGCAAGATGGAATTGTCCTTGGGCCCTCCCACCCACCCTTATGTTGTATAAACAGGACATGCACACTTTAACAAACCAATCATTTCAGCGCCAGGGTCTGCCACACAACTGTGGCTGAAATTATTGGTTCGTTTGGGCCCCCACAAAACAAGCTGGCAATTAATCTGTCCCTGCACAAACTGGCTCTACGGAGGCAAGAAGTCGTCCTCATCCTCCTCATCCACAGATTCCTCACCCTCTTCAGTGTTATGTACATCCTCATCCTCACAGAGTATTAATTCGTCCCTGCTGGAACCACAGGTCCCTCTGTACGTTCTGGAAGCTGGTCTCCCTGGAAGAGTTGATCATTCATTTTATGAACATCATCTTCTCCACATTTTGTGGAAGCAACCTCCTACGCCTTTCGCTAACAAGGTTCCCGGCTGCACTAAACACTCTTTCGGAGTACACACTGGAGGGGGGGCAACTCAGGTAAAATAGAGCCAGTTTGTACAGGGACCTCCAAATTGCTTCTTTTTCCTGCCAGTACAGGTACGGACTGTCTGACATGCCTACTTGGATGCTGTCACCGATGTAATCCTTTAACAGACAGACGCACGCTTGTCGCTGCTGCTTTGAGGATTCAAGTGCGGCTACAGCCCACACAATTCACAAAGACAGAAAAAAAAAAAGAATATTTTTATTGTTTGTGGAGCACACTTTGAGGGTTACACCACCCTCTAACAGACAGACGCACGCTTGTCACTGCTGCTTTGAGGATGCAAGTGCGGCTACAGCCCACACAATTCACAAAGACCGAAAAAAAAAGAACAATATTTTAATTGTTTGTGTAGCACACTTTGAGGGTGTCACCACCCTTTAACAGACAGACGCACGCTTGTCGCAGCTGCTTTAAGGATGCAGGTGCGGCTACAGCCCACACAATTCACAAAGACAGAAAAAAGAACAATATTTTAATTGTTTGTGTAGCACACTTTGAGGGTGTCACCACCCTTTAACAGACAGACGCACGCTTGTCGCTGCTGCTTTAAGGATGCAGGTGCGGCTACAGCCCACACAATTCACAAAGACAGAAAAAAGAAGAATATTTTTATTGTTTGTGTAGCACACTTTGAGGGTGTCACCACCCTTTAACAGACAGACGCACGCTTGTCGCTGCTGCTTTGAGGATGCAAGTGCGGCTACATCGCACACAAGTCACAAACACATTAAAAAAATAGTTTTTTATTTTTTGGAGCACTTCGTGAGTTACACCACCCTTTAACAGACAGACGCACGCTTGTCGCTGCTGCTTTAAGGATGCAGGTGCGGCTACAGCCCACACAATTCACAAAGACAGAAAAAAGAAGAAGAATATTTTTATTGTTTGTGTAGCACACTTTGAGGGTGTCACCACCCTTTAACAGACAGACGCACGCTTGTCGCTGCTGCTTTGAGGATGCAAGTGTGGCTACATCGCACACAAGTCACAAACACATTAAAAAAATTTTTTTTATTTTTTTGGAGCACTTTGAGAGTTACAACACCCTTTAACAGACAGACGCACGCTTGTCGCTGCTGCTTTGAGGATGCAAGTGCGGCTACAGCCCACACAATTCACAAAGACAGAAAAAAAAGAACAATATTTTAATTGTTTGTGTAGCACACTTTGAGGGTGTCACCACCCTTTAACAGACAGACGCACGCTTGTCGCTGCTGCTTTAAGGATGCAGGTGCGGCTACAGCCCACACATTTCACAAAGACAGAAAAAAAAAGAACAATATTTTAATTGTTTGTGTAGCACACTTTGAGGGTGTCACCACCCTTTAACAGACAGACGCACGCTTGTCGCTGCTGCTTTGAGGATGCAGGTGGAATCTAGACGGGATTTGGAACCGAGGACACACTACCTCCATCAATTGTCTAAATCCCACTGCACTAATGTCGGATACCGGACGCACGTCTAACACCAACATAGCAGTCAAGGCCTCAGTTATACGTTTTGCTTCAGGATGACTGCTGTCGTACTTCATCCTCATCGCTAGGGACTGTTGGAGGGTCAATTGTTTAGTAAAAGTAGTGATGTTCCTACTTCCTCTCTGGGATGATGAACAACTCCCAGCAGCAGCAACAGCACTAGTAGGAAGTGGTTCTTGATCTTTCCCTATTTTATTTTTATCAGAGAAAGTTTGGTCCTCCATTTATGTTATATTGATATATATACGTGCGGCTAAAGCGCACACAAACACAGAAAATATTTTTTTATTTTTGCTGGAGAGTAGTGCACTTTGTGGGTTACACCACCCTTTAAGAAATGAGCCAGCCGGCTCTTTACTTATGGGACACAGGCGCACGCTTGGCGCTGCTCCTTTGTTGATGCACGTGCAGCCACAGTGCACACAAGTCACAAACACAGAAAATATATATTTTTTTGGTTTGGAGTGTACTTTGGGGGTTACAGAACCCTTTAACGGTCAAGCCAGCCGGCCCTTTACTTATGACACAGGCGCACGCTTGGCACTACTTTGTTGATGCACGTGCGGCTACTGCGCACACAATTCACAAACACAGAAAATAATTTTTTTTGGGGTTTGGACTGGAGTGTACTTTCGGGGGTTACAGCACCCTTTAACGGTCAAGCCAGCCGGCCCTTTACTTATGACACAGGCGCACACTTGGCACTACTTTGTTGATGCACGTGCGGCTACTGCGCACACAATTCACAAACACAGAAAATAATTTTTTTTCGGTTTGGACTGGAGTGTACTTTGGGGGTTACAGCACCCTTTAACGGTCAAGCCAGCCGGCCCTTTACTTATGACACAGGCGCACGCTTGGCACTACTTTGTTGATGCACGTGCGGCTACTGCGCACACAATTCACAAACACAGAAAATAATTTTTTTTTTGGTTTGGACTGGAGTCTACTTTCGGGGGTTACAGCACCCTTTAACGGTCAAGCCAGCCGGCCCTTTACTTATGACACAGGCGCACGCTTGGCACTACTTTGTTGATGCACGTGCGGCTACTGTGCACACAATTCACAAACACAGAAAATAAATTTTTTTTTGGTTTGGACTGGAGTGTACTTTGGGGGTTACAGCACCCTTTAACGGTCAAGCCAGCCGGCCCTTTACTTATGACACAGGCGCACGCTTGGCACTACTTTGTTGATGCACGTGCGGCTACTGCGCACACAATTCACAAACACAGAAAATAATTTTTTTTTGGGTTTGGACTGGAGTGTACTTTCGGGGGTTACAGCACCCTTAACGGTCAAGCCAGCCGGCCCTTTACTTATGACACAGGCGCACGCTTGGCACTACTTTGTTGATGCACGTGCGGCTACTGCGCACACAATTCACAAACACAGAAAATAATTTTTTTTTTGGTTTGGACTGGAGTGTACTTTCAGGGGTTACAGCACCCTTAACGGTCAAGCCAGCCGGCCCTTTTCTTATGACACAGGCGCACGCTTGGCACTACTTTGTTGATGCACGTGCGGCTACTGCGCACACAATTCACAAACACAGAAAATAATTTTTTTTTTGGTTTGGACTGGAGTGTACTTTCGGGGGTTACAGCACCCTTAACGGTCAAGGCAGCCGGCCCTTTACTTATGACACAGGCGCACGCTTGGCACTACTTTGTTGATGCACGTGCGGCTACTGCGCACACAATTCACAAACACAGAAAATAATTTTTTTTTTGGTTTGGACTGGAGTGTACTTTTGGGGGTTACAGCACCCTTAACGGTCAAGCCAGCCGGCCCTTTACTTATGACACAGGCGCACGCTTGGCACTACTTTGTTGATGCACGTGCGGCTACTGCGCACACAATTCACAAACACAGAAAATAATTTTTTTTTTGGTTTGGACTGGAGTGTACTTTCGGGGGTTACAGCACCCTTAACGGTCAAGCCAGCCGGCCCTTTACTTATGACACAGGCGCACGCTTGGCACTACTTTGTTGATGCACGTGCGGCTACTGCGCACACAATTCACAAACACAGAAAATAATTTTTTTTTGGTTTGGACTGGAGTGTACTTTCGGGGGTTACAGCACCCTTTAACGGTCAAGCCAGCCGGCCCTTTACTTATGACACAGGCGCACGCTTGGCACTACTTTGTTGATGCACGTGCGGCTACTGCGCACACAATTCACAAACACAGAAAATAATTTTTTTTTGGGTTTGGACTGGAGTGTACTTTCGGGGGTTACAGCACCCTTAACGGTCAAGCCAGCCGGCCCTTTACTTATGACACAGGCGCACGCTTGGCACTACTTTGTTGATGCACGTGCGGCTACTGCGCACACAATTCACAAACACAGAAAATAATTTTTTTTTGGTTTGGACTGGAGTGTACTTTCGGGGGTTACAGCACCCTTAACGGTCAAGCCAGCTGGCCCTTTACTTATGACACAGGCGCACGCTTGGCACTACTTTGTTGATGCATGTGCGGCTACTGCGCACACAATTCACAAACACAGAAAATAATTTTTTTTTTGGTTTGGACTGGAGTGTACTTTCGGGGGTTACAGCACCCTTAACGGTCAAGCCAGCCGGCCCTTTACTTATGACACAGGCGCACGCTTGGCACTACTTTGTTGATGCACGTGCGGCTACTGCGCACACAATTCACAAACACAGAAAATAATTTTTTTTTGGTTTGGACTGGAGTGTACTTTCGGGGGTTACAGCACCCTTTAACGGTCAAGCCAGCCGGCCCTTTACTTATGACACAGGCGCACGCTTGGCACTACTTTGTTGATGCACGTGCGGCTACTGCGCACACAATTCACAAACACAGAAAATATATTATATTTTTAGCACTTGGGGGGAGCACCCCTGATGGACAGAGCACCCCCTGGACAACACTACAGCACCTCTTTGGGACTGGGACACTGCACAGGACTTTGGAGTGGACACAGCCCCTATGGAGAACTGACTGCACAACACAGTCCAGCCAGCCCCTATGGACTTTGAAGTAGTGGACACAGCCCCTATTAACAACAGCAGCACAGCACAACACAGCCAGCCCCTATGGACTTTGAAGTAGTGGACAACAGCAGCACTACACTACACTACACTACACAGCCCTAACTCCCACCCTCCCTCTTCACTGTCCACAGCCGAGTGAGAAAATGGCGCCGACGTGGGTACCTTATATAGGATCCAAAACCCGCGAGACTCGGAAGGCGGGAAGATGACGTTTTGCCTCGATTTCAGAATCCGAGTCAGGCGGGAAAAGTCGAGCCTGACTCGGATCGGACTCGGATCGGGGGGGCTCGGGGGGGTTCGGATTTCAGAAATCCGAACCCGCTCACCCCTAATTCAAAGTCAATCCAGTATTAAAGAGAAGAGTGACGGGATCTTTTATAAAGGAATTCTTTTGGACATCCTATTGGTGCTAATTTGAACCATTAAACATGTGAAACTTTTATATATACTATTTGATTGGCGTCATAAAAAACATTTAAGCAAAGTGCGCCCTCTAAGTATTTTGTGTGTTTAGACTTGTTTGTTCCCACTAACAGGGGTTCTACTTGAGGTGCAGCAACTTTCTCACATCACAGCTCAAAATAAGGGCATTTTTTCTTTTGTATATATATATATACTGTATATATATTAGGGAAGAGCGGGTTCAGATTTCTGAAATCTGAACCCCCCCGAGCCCCCCCAATCCGAGTCGTATCCGAGTCAGGCTCGACTTTTCCCACCTGACTATATATTAGGGGTGTGCACCGGCCACTTTTCGTGTGTTGTGTTTTGGTTTTGGATCTGGATCTTTCTTCGTGTTTTGGATCTGGATTGGTTTTGCCAAAACCACCCTTCCGTGTTTTGGGTTCTGGGTTTTGTGTTTTGGATCTGTATTTTTTTTAAAAAAAGCATAAAAACAGCTAAAATAACAGAATTTGTGGGTTTTTCTGCTCCTATGCTATTATTAACCTCAATAACCTTCATTTCCACTAATTTCCAGTCTATTCTGAACACCTCACACCTCACAATATTGTTTTTATGGCCAAAAGGTTGCACCGAGGTTGCTGGATGACTATGCTAAGCGACACGAGTGGGCGGCACAAACACGTGGCCCATCTAGGAGTGACACTGCAGTGGCAGACAGGATGGCAGTTTGAAAAACTAGGCCCCAAACAGTACATACTGCAAAGAAAAAAAAGAGGTGCAAGATGGAATTGTCCTTGGGCCCTCCCACCAACCCTTATGTTGTATAAATAGGACATGCACACTTAACAAACCAATCATTTCAGCGCCAGGGTCTGCCACATGACTGTGGCTGAAATGATTGGTTCGTTTGGGCCCCCACAAAACAAGCTGGCAATTAATGTGTCCCTGCACAAACTGGTTCTACGGAGACAAGATGTCGTCCTCATCCTCCTCATCCACCGATTCCTTGGATAAAACAGGAAAAATGGATTTATGTGACCCTGGACTGCTTACGGTCTTATCCAAAGTTTCTGAACTTGACAGTAACTTTTTATGAACGCGCTGCAAGTGCCGTATAAGGGAGGATGTTCCTAGGTGGTTAACGTCCCTACCTCTACTTATTTCACCTTTACATATGGTACATATGGCAAGACAGTTGTTGTCCGGATTTGGATAGAAATATTGCCAGACCAAAGAGGTGGAATGTTTGGTCTTCTGCCCAGGCATGACCGTGATGGGCTTTTTCATCCCACGGACAACAACTGTCTCCCCCGAAGCCTGATTTAAACAAACCACATCACCATCAGAATCCTCCTCGCCAACTTCCTCCTCAGTGCCAGCTACACCAGTATCCTCATCCTGTTGTACTTCAACAGTGACATCTTCAATTTGCATATCAGCAAGTGGACTGTGGGTGCTCCTTTCAGCACTTGCAGGGGGCGTGCAAATGGTGGAAAGAGCCACCTCTTCCCGTCCAGTGCTGGGAAGGTCAGGCATCGCAACCGCCACCACACTTGGACTCTCCTTGGGGATTTGTGATATCTTCTTAGAACGCACAGTACTTCGCTGTGCTTTTGCCAGCTTAACGCATTTGATTTTTTTAGCGGGAGGAGGGCTTCCATCGTCATGTGAAGCTGAACCACTAGTCATGAACATAGGGAAAGACCTTAGCCGTTCCTTGCCACTCCGTGTCGTAAATGGCTTATTGGCAAGTTTACGTTTCTCTTCAGATGATTTAAATGTTTTTTTCAAGGTCATTTTCCTGAACTTTGTCATTTGGGATTGTATGTGCCCTCTACTATGACATTGGGCATCGGCCTTGTCAGACGACGTTGATGGCATGTTATCGTCTATGTCATTACTAGTGGCAGCAGCTTCAGCACTAGGAGGAAGTGGTTCTTGATCTTTCCCTATTTTATTTTTATCGGAGAAAGTTTGGTCCTCCATTTATGTTATATTGATATATACGTGCGGCTAAGGCGCACACAAACACAGAAAATAATTTTTTATTTTTGTTGGAGACTAGTGCACTTTGTGGGTTACACCACCCTTTAAGAAATGAGCCTGCCGGCCCTTTACTTATGGGACACAGGCGCACGCTTGGCACTACTTTGTTGATGCACGTGCGGCTACTGCGCACACAATTCACAAACACAGAAAATATTTTTTTATTTGGTTTGGACTGGAGTGTACTTTGGGGGTTACAGCACCCTTTAACGGTCAAGCCAGGCAGCCCTTTACTTATGACACAGGCGCACGCTTGGCACTACTTTGTTGATGCACGTGCGGCTACTGCGCACACAATTCACAAACACAGAAAAAAAATTTTTATTTGGTTTGGAGTGTACTTTGGGGGTTACAGCACCCTTTAACGGTCAAGCCAGCCGGCCCTTTACTTATGACACAGGCGCACGCTTGGCACTACTTTGTTGATGCACGTGCGGCTACTGCGCACACAATTCACAAACACAGAAAAAATATTTTTTATTTGGTTTGGAGTGTACTTTGGGGGTTACAGCACCCTTTAACGGTCAAGCCAGCCGGCCCTTTACTTATGACACAGGCGCACGCTTGGCACTACTTTGTTGATGCACGTGCGGCTACTGCGCACACAATTCACAAACACAGAAAAAATATTTTTTTTTAGCACTTGGGGGGAGCACCCCTGACGAACAGAGCACCCCCTGGACAACACTACAGCACCCCTTTAGGACTGGGACACTGCACAGGACTTTGGAGTGGACACAGCCACTATGGACAACTGACTGCACAACACAGTCCAGCCAGCCCCTATGGACTTTGAAGTAGTGGACACAGCCCCTATTAACAACAGCAGCACAGCACAGCCAGCCCCTATGGACTTTGAAGTAGTGGACACAGCCCCTATGGACAACAGCAGCACAGCGCAGCACAGCACAGCACAACACTACTCTGCACTACACTACACTACACTACACAGCCCAGCCAGCCCTAACTCCCACCCTCCCTCTTCACTGTCCACAGCCGAGTGAGAAAATGGCGCTGACGCGGGTACCTTATATAGGATCCAAAACCCGTGAGACTCGGAAGGCGGGATGATGATGTTTTGCCTCGATTTCAGAATCCGAGTCAGGCGGGAAAAGTCGAGCCTGACTCGGATCGGACTCGGATCTTTCGGATTTCAGAAATCCGAACCCGCTCACCCCTAATATATATATATATATAATATATATATATACAGAATTACATACAAGAAGGTGCCACTTGTAATAAAAACATCAATGCTCAGCCAGAGAATGAGGAGGAGGAAGGAAAAGACAAGAAAGAGGAGGAGGAAGAGGAAGAAGTAGGAGAAGGAAGAAGGAGGAAGAGGATTATTTATATAGCACTACAGGGGGTCTGCAGCGCCTTAGAAAATACATAAAACAGAAAAATATGAACAAAACAAGAGAGAAGTCACTTACTTTATAGAACATTGCAGTCATATTATCCAAATAAGCAAAAGGGCAGCTAAACCCAAGGGTTTAGTGCTGTTTTTGGCAGTGGAAAGGAGATGATGGTACATATAAGTGAGGGAAGGAAAAACACATGAGGGAAGAGGACCCTGCTCATGAGAGTTGACAATCTAAAAGGGAGTTGCAGACAGACAGGTGTGACACACAGTGGAAGGACAGCGAGTAAGGAGCATGGAGCGATGGGTTAGGATGAGAGCTGGAAAGCTATATAGGATGTGCTACATCGTTTCCTATATGCTATACATACTTGCCTACTCTACCAGAATGGCCGGAAGGCTCCCCTAAAATTGGCTGGCACTCTCGGCCTCCCAGAAAAGAGGGCAAGACTCCCGCACCCCCCTCTAGCCGCCGCACCACTCATATATGATACAATGAGTGGGAGCATCACAGTTGTTATATGGGATTTTAAAAGCTTAGTAAACATAGGTCTAAATCCAGTTCAAAACTCCAGCAACAGCTGTACATGTTTTAGGTGACATGCGTAAGATTTAGGTATTAAGTTAAATATATAGCAAACACATATGATGCACCACTCTACAGAAAATAGTCATTCACATCAATCCCTGATGCAGCAGAACTTACAATCTATACTGACTATCATATGGACACACATACATACACTAAAGTCAAATCCTGGGTGTAGGCCTTTAAAGTTATGGTCTTAATAGGTATATGTCTGGAAGTTGGATGACTGGAAGATGGCCAAGAGTATTTATGAATTTTCTACTACAGACATTTATGGTAATGCAATGTCCCTGGAGAACTATAGGGTAAATGTCTGCTTCATTATCAATGTAGAATCTAAATGAGGAAAAACACTTGTAAACTACACTCAGCTTGTTCAACCTTCACACCAACGGGTCTATGTACTAAGCAGTGATAAGAGACAGAGTGAAAAGTGATAAGGTGCTAGCCAGTCAGCTCCCAACTGTCATTTTTCAGACACAGCCTGTGAGATGACAGTAGAGAGCTGATTGGCTGGCACCTTATCACAGACTTATCACTTTTCACTCTGTCTCTTATCACTGCTTAGTACATAGACCCCCAAATATGCTGAGAGGGGTTGATGCATCCTTGGGTTTCCCTGCAACCAATTTTGCCGATTTTGAAAACAGGAACCTGGCATGAAATGCAAATAAAAGACTTTGCTGCATCTTACTGTGATATGCCATGCTCTATGGGAGCCAATGGATATTATAGTTTAGGAGGCTGCCATTAGGTGGAGCCGCAATACACCAAAAAGAGATAAAGTAGTCAAAGAACAATGAGTTTCTAGTTGCACATGTGCAATTGAGTTGGAGGGACACAGTGGAGCTGAGTAGAAAAGCTGGGTGAGGTGGCACAGGTCTGAAGAGAGAGACTGGACAATCAACGTGAAATGGTACAAAGTGACAAGTGCCACTGAATACCTGCTGATGGTGCACTGCGGACTGCCACAGAGTGAGGCTGAAATCCAGAGACAGTGTCTGTCAGCACTGGGAGCTACAGCTAAGATCTGGTGAAGGCTGTGTGTGAGTAAAAGCTGTAAAGGGAGACATCCCTACTGAGATTCTGAGAACTTTTAAGTGCTACTGAGATACTAAGCATCATTGAGAGATACTAAGGACCATTGGAAACTATTGAGAGCTATTGTGGATATATGGAGAGAGATTGAATATATTTTAAGAAACATATTCAAATTACTGTGTAACCCAAACTTATGCAAAAGATATGAGTGTGCTGAAAGCATGATATATACCTTGTTTGAGCTGCTACTGAGTAAGTGACTTAGTTTAAAAGTATAAAGAGAGGAAGCCATTTTGTGAGAGACACTTAACCAGATTAAAGAGCTAATGATACTGTGAAGTGTTGAAGATAATTGTGATAGTGGAACTGTGTTTATTGGGCCTGATCAAGAGTTGCATGCTAATGCTGTCACGGCTGCATATGTGTACGTAGCTGCTATGTGAAAATATGCAAATGTCACAGATGCCAAGGCATGTATTGAGAAACCAACCTATGACTCAGCAAATCCAAGCATCTGCGTACAAAGATGCAGCATTAGGCGCTGCTCATTCGGTTATCGCAGCTCTGAGTAGCTCTATGGTTGCGCAGAATGGACGCATGTACTGAGACATCAGAGCCATGTTTACTGTATATAGGATCACAGACGTAGGATGTGACACTCGCCAGAAACAGTTGCAACATACCGGCGTTCATTGCCATTACCTCTCTACACTGCGTATAGACATGAGTGACTACAGTAATGTACCTTGACACATGCGCAGTGCGACTTAGATGCAAAAACATTGCCATAACGTACAACTCTGAACAGGCCCATTGTGCCTTATCATTGGAAAATCAAAGCTATTGTTTCTCTGAAATCAGGAAAAACTAGCATTAGATGCTAATCCTACTAATTTTGCCTATTGTGGATTACAAGTCCATGCATGTTATAAAACAGCGTCTGTCAGCAGCAAAGTACTCCAACAACAGAATTTTGTGCTCACTTTAATGTAAATGGCTGATAAGTTTGAGGTTTTTTTCTAATTTTGCTGAGTAATTTGTTTTTCTATTACCTTAATACAGGTATCTGTGTTTTGTAAAGGTTATTGTGTATTTAGAGTATTGTATAGTGAAACCCTTGAGAAACTGGATTTCCCTTGTCATAGCCAAATAGATGCTGCAGCAGTTCGGTATTTCACTATTCAAGAATGTTATTGCCTATTGTCTAGTTTACTACCATATTGCTAATTACTGTCTTATATTTGATATATTTTATTTGTGCCAATTGACACTATCATTTGCATGGTGATTATTATTTACTTCATGCAGTGACTGCCCTGGACTCACATTCTCTTGCCCCCCTTTAATAAACCTACTTGAATATTCTATTTATCAAATTAT
Organism: Taudactylus pleione; assembly: GCA_031769625.1. Lineage (NCBI taxonomy): Eukaryota > Metazoa > Chordata > Amphibia > Anura > Myobatrachidae > Taudactylus > Taudactylus pleione. The sequence continues at coordinate 16,593,164 of JAUIMM010000178.1, forward strand.
GTCATTTTTCTGTCTGCTATGGTCTGAGGTGGATAAAGCTCCTGGAGTTGTTGCTAAAGAAAAAGAAAGATCTGCTCAGCTGTAAGATACCATCTACACCTAACTTACCTGTGCCCACACCAACACCTCGTGGTACCACACTACAAGATAGAATTCAACACTGAATCAGCTGGTACAAGGGTGAGGGAGTGCTTGTATCAGCTGATCTACCTTGTAGTGTGGTACCCCGGGAGTTAGTGTACAGCAGGCTAGTTAACAGAGAGGATGCTACAGGGAAATCACAGTTCCAAACATACATTCAAAACAGATCTTCATGAGGTGTGAAAAGTGTTTGAAAAATGACAGTTGGGAGCTGATTGGCTGGTACCTTATCACTTTTCACTCTGTCTCCTAACACTGCTTAGTAAATAGACGCCTCTATCTATTGGTCTGGTTTCTGTATAGACACTGTAAAGCCTTGGATTCGGAGTGATCCTTCCTACTGTCATATACTCATATACCTTTTGGTACTTCTTGCTCTTTATCTATAGTACTACCCATTCAGACAGCCAGTAGCTGACATTCACCTCCACCTCACACCAAATTTTACTTATTTATCTTTTATATAATTTTCTTAATAGATATAATTATACCAATCATTGTGCTTAATTATACTTATATTATGTTCATTTAATTTGATTAGATATGATCTTGATGATATCTTGATGTGACTATGGGGCCTATTCATCATTGGAGGCCGTATGGCCTCCGATGATTAAGTAATCATCTCGCTGCGAGGGATTCTTAAGTATCCAGCTCGCAGTGGGGGCAACGTGACACCGGAGAAATTCATCATTGCTCCGGTGCGGGGACAGCTGCTCCAAAAAGCAGCTGTCCCCTCGGTTTGTATCGCAGCTACAGATGTAGCTGTGTTATTTACCTCTTCCCCGTCGTCCTGGCTACGCATGTGTGACCTTGGGTCATGCATGTGCACAGCCACCGGGAAGGTAGTGAGGGGGGGTCGGAGGGATCCGCTCAGATACCTCTTTGCATCCCCGGAACTCCTTCCCCTAGAAAGGAGCGGGGATCAGAGAATGAGAAAACTCGTGAGCAAACTCCAAAAACGTTCAGTTTTCGGAAGTTGCTGAATATCATGATGAATGGCCCGGTAACCAAAAATATGCGAAAACTAGCGATTTTGCAAATTTACCAAGCCATTAATCGTTTGATGAATAGACCCCTATATACTGTTCATTCTTTGGATTCAACTATGTTCAGTATATAACTAAACAGTTATAATCACAAATGTTTTGTTATGGTTTTGTATTATTTTGTAAAAAATTTTGTAAAAATTAAAAAGTATATGAAGACACTTTGAACCAAATGTTTATTGCAGTATTTATTTTAACTATAAAGAGCCAAGACTTTGGAACACTCTTTAAGGAATTTAATTTGAATTTGTATTTTATTTGAATGACAGAAGTGTTAATATAAAAATCACATCATGTAGTGTTGCAATTAGAATAAATTGTATTATTGTGCTGTTTGTTTTTTTAGGAAACATAAAAAAGAGGAAGTCATAAGGACAATCATTTTTAAGGTCAGCTGATATTTATATGAATATATTAAGAATTTTAAAAGTCTTGGTAAACTAAAGAATAAATCACAAGAATTATGTTGGTGTTCCCTCATCTTTTTTCTCTCACTCTAGGGCAGGTATCCTATTAGTCACGGCAATTACCGCCAACGGGGGTATCCAATTAGCCCAGAAAGCCAGCACTTATCAGGGACTGTGTTTCACCTGCCTCTAGCAGGCGAAACAAAATCTTGAAATCAGCCCCGTTTTCGTGTCCACGTTTGCAAAAACACACAGGTTTCATGGACTGTAGCTATGTATCCTGCTAGGACCCAGCAGGATGAGACTTTCCATGGGGCTATGCATGCTGGGAGGGAGTTTCTGTTTGTGCTCAGTTCAGTTACTGATGTTAGACTAAGTAAATGTGTTATGCTGCACTCCTGAGTCCATGAGACCTATCTGATATACAACACATCTACATGGTGACAGAAGCGGGATACCATGGCTCAAGGACTCTGCCGCATCGACCCCCTCGTGTTTGATGAAACTATCGCTGACAGATGGGTGCAAAATGGGCTGTGTACCGCATGGCTGGACTGTCCGAAAAATCAAAGCAGGTACAATCATACACATTGTTTAATCTGGCTGGTGCAGAGGCAGTCACTAAAGCAGACACATTCACATATGCAGAAGGGGAAAACAAAGAAGACCTAGATGTATTAATTGCAAAGTTTGATGAGATTTGTAAGCCTGTAAAAAATATCATAATGGACAGACACACATTCAACTCCACAAACCAGAACACTGGGGAAAATATACAGTCATACGTGTCCACCCTGAAACTATTGGCAAACAAATGTAACTTTGGAGCAATAACTGATGAGCTGATCAGAGACCGTATCATATGTGGTACCCGTAGTAACGCAGTACATGCACAGTTACTACGAGATAAGGATCTAACCTTAAACTCTGCCATTCACATCTGCATGCTGCACGAGAAATCAGAACAGGGCACTAAAGAGTTACGGAGTGAGGCTGAAATATGCAGTGTACAGTGCACGCAAATGCAATACAGACCATGCTACAACTGTAGGGGACGCCATGAATTTGTGCGGGAGATGTGTCCTGCCTTTAACAAACGCTGCAACTGCTGCAATAAGCTTAACCACTCTGCAGAGTGTTGCAGATCCAGACAAACCGTGACACACAGTGAACCACAAGTAACACAGGTAGACAGACAGATGCATAAAGGCAACCACGTGGGCACGGAGTCAACAGCACATACCGATGAGACAGTATATTGTGAAAGAGTCGATCTAATTGCAAACCAAGGAGAGATTTTCACTAACTTATGTGATAAAAAAAAGTGACAATACATTGGATTAAAATTGACACTGGTGCCAAATGCAACGTGATGTCCAAGACTCTGCTGCACAAATCCAGCCCACAAGCAACAATAGATCACACAGACACTGTAAACTTAGTGGCATATGGGGGTCATATTATCAAGACTGTGGGCACCATCACCATCGAATATACATGTGCACCGTTGCTATTTCACATAGTAGATAGCGACGTTAGGCCATTACTTGGACTGCCTGACAGCATGCACCTTGGGTTGATACATTTGGGGCCTGAAGTACACATGATACAACAAGACCCCCAGAGTTCCGCGACTTCAAGGATTTATTCACATGTGACACCATCGGCAAACTACAAGTCATATACCACATGCGTTTATTTGTCATCCCTACGGTGTGTGCACCCCAGAGGGTTCCAATCGCCATGAAGGATAAGGTCCTAGCTGAGTTAGAGCGCATGACTGCGCTTGGTGTCATAGCCCCTATTGAAGAAGCGACCCAGTGGGTATCTGCAATGGTCGCTGCTATAAATAAAGATGGGACTGTCAGGATTTGCATAGACCCTGTACACCTCAACAAAGCACTGCTAAGACCCTGTCACCCATTGAGAACAGTAGAACAAGTCATTACTGACATGCCAGAAGCCAAGGTCTTCAGCACATTAGATGCAAAATGTGGGTTTTGGCAAATCCCATTAGACAAAGAATCATCACTCCTCACTGCTTTTATGACACCAGCTGGGAGATATGTCTTTCAACGCATGCCATACGGATTGACTACTGGCAGTGAAGTGTTTCAATGGTGTATGGAACAACTGTTTGCTGGATACCCCTATGAGATTATAGTTGATGACATCCTCGTCTGGGGCCGTACTATGCAAGAGCATGATGAGCGTCTATGCCAGGTATTGGACAGAATACGTGCTATCAACTTAAAGCTCAACCCAGACAAGTGCAGATTCAGAGTGGCTGAAGTCCCATATTTGGGTCACCTCCTCACTAACCATGGTGCTAAATCTGACCCTGACAAAACGGCAGCCATCTAGCACATGCCTTTGCCTGTGGACAAACTTAGCCTCCAACGCATCTTAGGGATGACTAACTACCTGTCAAAATTCATCCCCACTTACAGTGAGATCACTGCACCCCTGTGGCATCTTCTGCACCAAGATACGGAGTAGTGTTGGTTGGAACAGCACCAGGTCGCGGTGTTAAAACTTACATGTATACTCACCAGCCCTCCTATTCTGCAATACTTTAATGTACACTTAGCGGTGGTGATCTCAGCTGATGCCTCACAGCGCGGGCTGGGTGCAGTTTGCCTCCAGAACAATGGACCAATTGCTTTTCTTTCCAGGGCTCTGAAGGACTCAGAATCGCGTTACGCGCAGATCGAAAAAGAGCTGTTGGTGTTTGCTTGCCACAAATTCCATGATTTCATCTACGGGCGGCTGGTCACCGTCGAAACTGACCACCAACCGCTCATTACCATCCTGCGAAAGCCCCTGCACAATACATCTGCCCGCATTCAAAGGATGATGCTCAAATTACAGAGGTACCACCTAGACGTTGTCTACAAACGTGGCAAACAAATGTTCGTGGCTCATGCCCTCTCCAGAGCATTCCTACCCCATCCTGCTCCACTGCAGGTGATGCTAACTATGATGTAATGACTGTGCAATTCCTGTCCTCTACCCGAATGGAGGAGCTGCGTACAGAATCTTTGGTGGATGAGTTATGTAAACGTCTCTCTCAGGTTATCCTGCAAGGCTGGCCACAGTCTTCCAGGGAGCTACCCCAAGTCTTATGCCCATTCTTTGCCATGAGATATGAGTTATCACTATCAGATGGGATTGTTTTGCGAGGTCAGAGATTTGTTATACCCTACACATTGCAAAAGTACTACACCAAGCAACTGCACCAAGGCCACCCTGGTCTGGAGGCTATGAAGTGCAGGGCCAGGGAACTGCTCTACTGGTATACCATGTTTCATGATCTAGAGAAGGAGGTCTCTGTTTGCGGCCCTTATGCGGCCCTTCATGTACACCAACCTAAGAGCCACTGCATCCGCATGATATACCAGATCTTCCCTGGTCTGTCACTGCTGCTGATGTTTTTGTATGGAGGGGTAAGGAGTACCTGGTTCTTGTAGACTCTTACTCAGGATGGTTTGAAATCGATCATTTAACCACTGTTACCAGCACCACCATAATTACCAAGCTCAAACAGCACTTTGCCACACATGGAATACCTCAGAAACTCATTACAGACAATGCCACACAGTTCATGAGCAATGAGTTCAAGCTGTTTGTTTGTGCTTGGGATTTCACACACATCACCAGCAGTCTACTATATCCCCAATCCAATGGACTCGCAGAAAGAGCTGTCCGTTCCGCCAAGCATCTGTTAGAGAAATGCGCACGAGACCAGACCGACGTTTGTCTGGCACTCCTTAACTTACGTAACATACCGCGAGATGGATTACCATCCCCTGCCCAATGGTTGTTATCACGTCGCACCAGAACCCAAATCCCAATTACCAAACAACAATTTCAGCCTCAATTACAGACACAAGTGCAGGCAGCACTGGCTTCTAAGCGTATGTCTAATAAAAGGAATTATGACCATGCAGCACACGCTCTCCCTCAGTTAGTTCCAGGACAAGCTGTTCGACTACAGACCACTCCAGGATATGACAAACTTGCTACTGTTCTAAAGGAAGCCGACCGGCCCAACAGCTATGTTGTTCAAGCAGATGGAGCTGTGTATGAGCGTAATCGTCGCAACCTACTGAGTGTACCCGAAGAGACTATTACTGCACCCAATGTAACAGTGGACGGCACAAACCCCTCTCACATGACACCAAGCCTGGGGTTGTCAGAACCTGTGGCTTCCTCAATTGATAAAGAACCGCCATCTGACTCAACGGCACCAACCGATATCCCTTGCAATAATGATCATAGGGCAAAAATCGGCATTAAAATCCCATTTTTTTCATGTGAAAAATGTTTGTGGCAAATAGGATACCGGCCTAGGAATACTTTTCCATACTTTCAATTGTTGACACTTTGGGCCAATTCAGTTGTGCTTGCACATAACATAAAAGTGACACAAGTGATAAAACTAGCTCCAGTGTAAAACTTTGTTAAAGTCTGCTGATGGACAACGAGCCGGATTCAGAGTTGAACGCTATGCCGATTTTCATGCAGTTGATCGATTATTTGTGGTCTGCATATGCGTCACAGCCACATATCGCATGCACAGCAAATTAAGTGTGATTGAGCTCGCTGTGAGGATTCACTCACAATTGACTGACCGGACGATACCGTTTTGTGTGTAGTTACGGAGAGTTCTGGCCAAAATGCTCGCGTTTTGAGGCCATTTCCTGGGCGTGTACTAGCCAACGTCTGCGATTACGCTGACAGTGAACAAAGCTCCAGCATCAGTGGTGACACTATGAGGATGCTGACCACATCGGGTATCACCATCGGAGGGGATGACACTAAAATGTTGGCTCCTCCTCAGTGACAAGAGCACTCGGCTCCTGTCACAGAGGAGGAGCTGACAGTGCAGGTACAGTCTCTGGGCATGCTGGGCACGCCTCCGGAGTGACGCGATCGGGGGTTCCCGTGAGACCTTTATGGTAGGTCACGCCCCTTTTCAGACCCGCGGGGGGGGATTTCAAGTGTGCACTGGGTCTAGCCTCTGTCTAGCGTCTCAGGGCCTGATTCAGCAAGGAATGCAAAGGAAAGAACGCATGCATTTGACCGATGTTTTTGCAATGCGCGTGTGGATGCATCACACTGCGCGTGTGCGAACTAGCCAGTGTGTTTGGGTTATGGTACGCAGGATGCACGCAGTGTGTACGAAGACCCTTCCGATATTTACAGGAAGTGCCATTTGTGGGTGGTGAAAGTGGGTAGTCAGGCGAACGCAGGCGTTATAACGCCATTATAGGTTCATGCATAATTATGGCGTATAATTATGCAGCTATACCATAAGCTGTACACAGGAAGCGGCCAAAATCCTGTGGCAGTTCAACCACTATTATGCTAATGAGCCGATGCATCTTGTGCTGCGGTCTCTGTGCGTGTGCATTGATTAGCATATTCTCGCAGCGGACAGGTGCATGCTTCTGCATCCGTGCGTTCCTTGCTGAATCAGGCCCTCAGTTACCATAGCCCTTCTGAGAGTCCATAGGCTCACTCGAGGAGTCCATCTTTCCAGGATCTGCGTTCAATTCTGCATTCGTGTACACATTTACGGGGAGCTGCGAGGGCTCTGGTGGGCGTTTCTATTAAAATTACACAGGCTGATGCATTAGCATATTTTAGCAATTGCTAAACGCCAAAATTAGCAAATGCGTTTGCACTAGCGTACGACTCTGAATCAGGCCCAACATCCTTTGACCTCAAACTACCATACCAAACTACCATGAAAAACTAAAAAAATTAAGGGGTTGTCCTAAAATGTTAGTAGGATGGAGTTTGAAGTGATATTCTGTCTGTTGCTCATAGCTACTGTATGTGTATTTTCAGATGGATCAACATTTACTTGGCTATCCTTATTTCACTGGGCCAGATCCAAGGACCGGTAAGTGCACATGCCCCTTGAAATATACAAATACTGTAGGTGCACTTCAGCACAAAGGGCCTGATTCAGCAGCGGATGCAATTCTGCAATTTACACAGATATGGCGATTATTTGCAATTGCGCATGTGTGTAAGTTGGACTGCGCACGCTTTGCGATTGCTTTGCAATTACATATGCTTATTGGAATCATTCACAAAGTGAATGTCATGGGGTCAGCATTTGGGGGAGGTAATGGGGGTTGGTTAGGTGAACGCAGGCGTGTTTGATCGTTTAAACACTTCCGTGCATAAATTAGCCATTGCGATTGCTTTTGCAGAATGAGACCTCTCTGTGTGCGAGTAGAGCTGCAGTATTTGAGACAGGTCACCCCGCCGCAATGGCCGCATGGCTTCTCAGATCTGAGTTAATGTTACCAATGGTTACGCAGGTCTGCAGTGTCGGACGTAAATGAGATGGCAGCAGTGGGCATCCCTATGCCTGGGTAAGCTTTTCAACTATTAGTATATTTATCTTGCTAATAGTTGTTACTTGTTTTAGTAATGCAATGTTTCTTGAATTACTAAAACAAGAAATATCTCTAGCGCATGTGTGGTTTGGCAGTCTGATGTCAGACAACTGAGGAGAGACTGCTGCAGCACCCATCTAGTGTAGGCTAGCAGGAGCTGTCCTCCTCCTCCGGCAAGTCCCACTACATACTGACTATTTTCTTCGGCATGTCCAGATACATACTGACTATCTTCTTCGGCAAGCCCACTACATACTAACCATCTTCTTCGGCATGTCCCACTACATACTGACCATCTTCTTCGGCAAGCCCACTACATACTAACCATCTTCTTCGGCATGTTCCACTACATACTGACCATCTTCTTCGGCAAGTCCCACTACATACTGACTATCTTCTTCGGCATGTCCCACTACATACTGACCATCTTCTTCGGCAAGTCCCACTACATACTGGATGCCTCCTCCAGCTAGTCCCACTACGTGCTGGGTGCCTACTCCTGCGAGAACTGCTACGTGCTGGCTGCCTCCTCCAGCTCGTCCATCTACATGCTGCCCTTCTCCTATACTGTCCTCCAACTTTATATATAAGGGAAAGGGGTCGCGGAGGCTCAGGAGAAAACCACTAGGCTCTTACGGAAGAAGATAGCCCATGTGAGACATGACCAAGACACACCAGAAGGTCTGTTGCTCCAGAAAATGGAACTTGTCGACCGGTGGCTAGAGAGGTAATCTCTATTAAGGGCCATGGGGAAGATCCTGTATTGTTCGATTGGTGGTCTAAATGTCATTTTGATGATTAAGCCGTGTTTATTGAACCTGAAAACTTAGTGTGTGCACCCCCTTTCTATATATACATATATATATATATAGATATATATATCACACATCTCCCTCCCCACTCCATCACATAAACCCATACTTACCTATGTTTCCAGTAGCATGGGTCAAGTTAGCCGTTCGCTCCGATCCCTTCCTTCATAATTACCTCTCCCTGTTCCCAGTTCTTTTCAGTCCCAAAGCTAAGGCTGTGGCGCGTGTGCCTGCCACATCTAATGTGCACAGCACTGTGGATGTTAGGTCTGCCATGCACTGCAGAGTGTAATCAAAATTAGTTTATCAGGTTTGCTAGATGACCTATTTTGATTAGGGAATGATTTATTTAGATAAAATGGTGTTAGGTTTGGAGAAGGTTTTCCTTCTCCATAAATAGCATAACTGATCACTCCCCATTGAAACTTATGAGGGCTGTGTCACTAAAAGAAGAGAAAACGCATTGAATTTGTCAACTTAACTACAGTTTTCTTTTCTATAAATAGTGTGAAGGGAAAATTGTCTTTTCTCTTTCATCCACTAGGGGACACTGGAGTTGCTTACGCTGGGGTATAGAGGCGTGGATAACTGGAGCTGGCACTTTAAATAATTTAGGATTGTGAAGCTCCTTCCCCTCTATGCCCCATCAGCCCTCCAGTTTAGAAAATGTGCCTCATGGAGCTGGTCACAGTTTGCTGTGCTCCAGCAATACATTGGATTTAATTTTTATTTAGGTTTATTTTTCTCTACATCTTTTACACTATATTAGTTCGCCACCTCTCTAAAGGTGGGGTCTGGGTACCTGGCGCCCTGTTTATTAGAAAAACAGGAAGAAGTGCACAGTGCTTATGCTAAAAGCACTGACAGCTCCTTATCGCCACAGCACAACTCTAACAAGAAGAAGAGTGTGCTGCAGCTGTGAGAGCCTCCGGGGAGCGCAGTGAGTATGCAGCGCATTCCCCGCTCCACCCCCCCCCCATGCGACACGCTGCTTCATCTGTTCCTCCAGTCCCTGCTCATGGCTAATGGAGAGGGACAGAGGCATAGCGGGGCTGTCAGTAGGCTCCTCCGTTAGACGGGGGCAGCCAGTCCCCACTCCACCACCCCCCCGCGATGCCCGACCTCCCGGCGAGTACATAGCGCTGCTGCTGCGCTGCTTCATCTATTCCTCAGTTCCTGCTCGTGGCTAATGAAAGGGACAGAGGCATAGCGGGGCTGTCCGTAGGCTACTCCATTAGGCAGGGGGAAGCCATTTTCTATAGCAGGCTTGATGAAGGGGGGGCGGAGCCAAAACAGCGCAGGCTCTCTCACTCTACACTAGCGGCACAGCGCTGTTACAAACAGCGTGTCTGCCATTTGTTGTGCTCTCTGCCGGTATTCTCTCCCTCCTGAGGCAGAGTGCAGCTGCTAGGCTACAAAACCTTTGCAAAGTGTTATAGTGTGCAACACATACAGGAAGCATAGCCCAATAGCTCAATGGGCTAATGCTCCATAGCACAGTGTAGATGTCCTGGGTTCAGATCCCAGTGAAGTATCTTATAACCGATTCTCCTGACTACAGCCCTGGTACAGAAATCACTGGGGTGTAAGTGCAGGGAATCAAAACTTCTGGTCTCAGTACTGATTCTTTTATATGTACAGTATACTGTGTCCCATTTGAGTGACTGTGTATATCAATGTCAAACAGAACAAAGTCTTTAAAGATGTTTGTCTGTTTGAAGTGTAATACCAAACAAATCAAGCCACATGACACTGGCGCCACGCTATGTAATGCTTGTATAGCAATGATTTCATCTATGGCTATTACTGACTCACCTGCCCCCCCATGGGCCGCTGACATGATAGGAATTATGACAGACTTGATGTCAGAGTTAGCTTGGGTATGTCTCAACCTCCCTGGGTGGCTGGGTTAACAAAGTCTCTAGACACCGTGGTACACGTTATGGGTGCAGCGGTATCTGCACCCTCCACTTCCTACTAAAGCGTACTCTAATGACTGTTCTCCAGTGGAACAGTCAGACTAAGTATTACTCACAACGGAGGATACTGTAGAGTTGAACTGTAGCCCTCAAGAGTTAGAGCCTGCCTCTACCGGGGTGGAGTCTCTAATTTTGGCGGTCAGAAATATCCTTAATTACCTGCGGATATTATTCCTGCATCCCAGGAGCGTGAAATGTTTTGTGAACATTCAAAAGGCTCAGCTGTTTTTCTATTCTCAAAATCAGCAGCAGCTCTCAGTGGTTAGGAAATTTGTCTGTCTCCCGTTTCTCTAAGAAAACGGCACTTCCAGTAGCGGGAGCTACTGTACTAAAAGACCTTCGGATCGTAAGTTGTAGAGTCGGACCTACCCTTGTTACTGCCTGGGTTAACAAGGCTATGCTTTGCTGGGTTGACTAGTTGATTACAGCTGGACTCGGATATTTCCAGAGCAGTATTACATCTTCTAGCAGAACACATCCGTGAGTCTGCAAATTACCTGGGAGAAGCTTCTAAAGCTATTAGTCAGATCAGTGCTTGCATATCTGCATCTGCTATTTCGGGCGCAGAGTCCTCTCGTTGCGCTCTTGGCAAGCGGACGCAGTATCCTAGCATGCGGTGGAGGGTTTACCAGTCACTCGTGACATGCTTTTTTGCCTGGAATTGGACAAGTGGAGCAGGGGGGGGGTAAGTGTTCTTTCCTCCCATCTACTACTCTAGCTCCCAGAAGATCTTACACTGGAGGTCACCCACACACTGTTGCATGTCGACAGGAGCCTAAGCCAGCTGAGAAACAGGTGGCATGATGGTCTTCTGTCCCACCTGGGGTCTCCTGCGATGGGAGCCCAATTACAAAAAAAAAAAAAAGGTTTGGAACCAGACCTCTTCAGAACCGTGGATTCATAGTCTCATTTCCCTGGGGTACCGAATAGTCTTCGAAGTCCCCCCTCCACTTTGGTTCTTCACTACAAGTCTGCCAATACCTGCAGACAAGGCCGGGGTTCTACAAGAGGCTATCCAGTCTCTAATAGTATCATTAGTGATAGTTCTGGTTCCGGAACATCAACAAGGTATAGGATTTTACTCAAACCTGTTTGTAGTACCTAAACCAGATAGTTCGGTCAAGCCCATCTTAAGCCTGAAGTCCTTAAACCTGTATCTGAAGATGTACCGTTTCAAAATGGAACCTCTGCAGTCGGTCAATGCGAGCTTGGAACCAGGGGAGTTCTTATCCCTGGATATCAAGGATGCCTATCTCCATGTTCCCATTTGGAAACTGCATCTAGCCTTCCTGTGTTTTGCCATATTGCTAAACCACTATCAGTTTCGGGCACTGCCGTTCGGGTGGCTCCCCGTTTTTTCACCAAACTCGTGTTAGTCATGATTGCTCGCCTTCGGTCATCTGGAAGTGAACACAATCCCTTATTTAGATGACCTGTTACTCAAGGCTCCATCAGTATCCCTTCTCTCAAGTCATGCCTTACTGTCATATCAAACTCTAATCCAACACGGTTGGAGAATTAACTTCAAGAAACATCCAGTTTTGGAGCATGCTCCTTGACACGGCATCACAGAAGGTTTTTTCTTTCGATAGACAAAGTGCGGGTTATCCGGTTGTTAGTTCAGCTGGTCCTCAGATCAAAGAAGGTGTTCCTACTTCTTTGTCTGCACCTCTTGGGGAAGATGGTAGCTACTTGCAAGGCACTACAGTTCGGATCAGCGATCTGCAATCACAGGGGTCAGGGTCTCATCTGTTTCTACATCGTCAGATCCATCTGAACCCAGTTTCCAAAGTGGCCCTCCTCTAGTGGACACAATCCAACAATCGGTTAGCGGGCCGAAGATTCGGAGTGTGGGACTGGATCATTGTAACAACAGATGCCAGCCTTCGAGGATGGGGAGCAGTAGTCCTCGATTATGACTTTCAGAGTTGATGGTCCCCTCAAGAACAGAAGTGGCCCATAAATATGTTGGAACTCAGAGCAATTTACAATGCTCTGATAGAAGCAACAGAGTTTCTAATGTCTTGTCCGGTAAGAATTCAGTGCAACAACGAGATGGCCCGTCGCTTACATCAACCGCCAAGGTGGGATTCGAAGTTGCATGGCCATGCGAGAAGTAACTCCCATTCTCTGGTGGGTCGAGAACCAGTTGGTAATCTTGTCGGCAGTATTCATCCCAGGTGTGAACAACTCGGTAGCAGATTACCTAAATCGCCAGGATATCCATCCTGGGGAAAAGCAGTTTCATCCAGAAGTGTTCAACGCACTGATACGTCTATGGGGGTGTCCTCAGGTGGACTTCATGGCGTCACGATTGAATCATCAGTTCCCAGTACACAAGCACTCGGAATCTGTAGATAAAGGCAGTAGACACACTGACAGTTTCGTGGATCTACGACTTCATTTACCTATTTCCTCCGATTCCACTTCTTCCTCATCTTCAAAAAAGGATAAAACACAAGTCAGCCTCTGTCATTCTCGTGGCTCCTAACTGGCCTTAGAGAAGTTAGTTCTAGGACCTTTGGTCCCTATTGGTAGACGACCCGTGATCCCTTCCTCTGCGCCTGGAGCTTCTTCAGCAGGGTACTTTCGTCCACCCCATCTTAGCGCAACTGCGTTAACGTTAACGAGGTGGTTCTTGAAACAGATATGTTAAGACTCAGGGGCATCCAAGATTTGGTTATTCCCAGCATGCAGCGCGCCAGGAAGCATGTTTCGGCTGCGCATTATCATAGCATATGGTTTTCTTATATCTCTAGGTGTTCCAGTCGGGGTCTTCCGTCTAGGACTTTTACGTTGTCCCGGTATTTGTTTTTTCTTCAGATGGGACTGATTTCTGGCCTTCGCCTTAGAACATAAGGGGGCAGGTTTCTGCCCTACCCAATTTCTTTCAGCGGAATTGCCCCTCATTCCTGAGGTCCAGATGTTCCTTCAGGGGGTCTTGCATGTACAGCCTCCTTTTTTGTACCTCCAATCGCTCCCTGGGGCTTAAAAACTTAGTGCTTCTGTTTCTTCAGTCGCCCATGTTTGAACCTTTGGAAGAGGTTGATATTAACTAGTCTTGGAAGATGGTCATCCTCCTGGCTCTAGCCTTGGCTCGTAGAGTTTCTGTACTAGGTGCTTTGTCCTAGAAGCCACCTTACTTTGTGTTTTCATGCTGTTTGAGTGGAACTCAGGGTGGTAGCCATCTTCCTTCCCATGGTCGTGTCTGTTTTCCATATCAATCAGCCTATTGCGGTACCATCATTGGTGGAATACTCTGGTGATTCTTCCACCTTGGAGGTGGTTAGGGCTCTCCGCATCTATGTTGCCAGGACAGCGTCCCCCTGGAAGTCGGAGTCATTTTTTGTCCTCTATGATGTTGATCGGAGGGGTTGGCCAGCGTCTAAGCAGACTCTGGCATGTTCGATTAGGTTGCCTATGCATCACACTTATGTTAGTGCTGACCGTAGGCCTCTTTCGTCCTTTTCGGTTCATTCCACATGTTCCGTGGGTGCGTCATGGGCGGCCAGTAAGGGCGCCTCTACGTCATATTTGTGCCGTGCGGCCTCTCGGTCTTCGGTTAATATTGCAAATTTGATATGTTGCTGCTTCGGCATCACGTTTTGGCCGCCTTGTTCTGCAGGTTCCGCAGAGCGCTCCCGCCCGTGGAGGAAAACTTTGGGATGTCCCCAGCGTAAGCAACTCCAGTGTCCCCTAGTGGATGAAAGAGATGCCCACCTCTGCGCTCTTAGCCTGCCTGATCGGATTGTTCCGTATGATTTGGTTATTGTGTGTGCTTCTCTCCTTTTTACTCCGCTTGTCCTCCATCTCCTCTCGGTCTTCATTTTCTTTTTTGGAGGGCTGAGGGGGCATAGAGGGGGAGGAGCTTCACAATTCTAAATTATTTAAAGTGCCAGCTCCAGTTATCCACGCCTCTATAACCCAGCGTAAGCAACTCCAGTGTCCCCTGTGGAATCAGAGAAAAGGATTTACCAGTAGGTACCAAAATCCCATTTTCTTTATCTGAAATGCTGGAGAAAAGTAAAGGTTTTTATGTTTACTAAATAGAGCCCTTAGTTTTTTACCTTCCTGTTCCATTTTTTTTTTTTTTTACATTGGTCCTGATCAGAGTTGTACGCTAGTCTCATCGCTGCTGCGTGTTTGTAATTATGCTAATGCCACTGGAGGCATCTTGTGTAAATAGATGCCTCCTGCCAGCTGCTGCTGCGTCCAAAGATGCAGGCCATTGGTTCGCTTGCATGAACATTGGACATCTGATGTCCAGTGTAATCATGCTGCTGGGACCAGAGAACCTGCATCAGAAGACGCAGCCAGTGGCCCATTTCCTGGGATGTTGGCCATCGCTTCCCCGTCCCCGCCCCCAAAATGCTGCAGAATATCAATCATGCTGTGGCTTATGTGCAGGGTCGGTTCTATACATACGCATAGTTCGAAGCTGAGTAGGGCACCACATAGTGGAGGGCGCCTCAGCTGCGACCGTGCGGGCCGCAGGCAGACTGTGTCTCTGTGACAGCTGCACCGCGCGTGTAGTGCTGACCGGATGGAGTTTGGTCAGCACTACACAGTGACAAACACACAGCCACCAGCGCCGGCAGCAGTGTGTTTGTTTTAATTAGCAGCCAATGAGAGTCTGTCAGACTCTCATTGGCTGCTGCGCCCACTGCCAGAGCCGGGCTGGAGCTCACTCATGAGCTCTATCTTCCGGCTTCCGCAATGGGTAATGGGAGAGATGTCATAATGCAGAGCGGACCGGCCCGGGAGGACAGACGGAGGAGCGGATGGTGGAGGCGGGAGCAGGAGCCGGCGCGGGGATTGAGGTAGGTGTTTTTTTTTTATTATTATCTGTGTGTCTACTGGGGGGTTGCACTACAAGGGGTGGACTACTACTAGGGGCACTACAAGGTGGGGACTACTAGTAGGGACACTGCATCTGGGGACCACTACTGGGGGCACTGCATATGGGGGGACCTCCATTGGGGGTACTACAAGGGGGGACTACTACTAGGGGCACTACAAGGGGGGGACTACTACTAGGGGCACTACAAGGGGGGGACTACTAACAGGGGGACTACTACTATGGGCACTGCATGGGGCGGACTACTAGTGGGGGCACGGCATAGGGGGTACCTTTACTGGGGGCACTGCA
Source organism: Taudactylus pleione (assembly GCA_031769625.1). NCBI lineage: Eukaryota > Metazoa > Chordata > Amphibia > Anura > Myobatrachidae > Taudactylus > Taudactylus pleione. The sequence goes on from JAUIMM010000178.1 coordinate 16,609,117, forward strand.
TAAGGGGGACTACTACTGGAAGCACTATATAAGGGGCTTACTACTGGGGGCACAATGGGCACTGTACAGGGGGGACCACTACTGGGGGCACTGTATAAGGGGCACTGCATAGGGGGATCACTACTGGGGCCACTACTGGAGGCCTGCATAAGGGGGACATGATCTTGGGCAGAAGGGGCACTGCATAGGGGGCACCACTACAGGGGGCACTGTATAAGGGGCACTGCATATGGCAGGGGGGGCTACTACTGGGGGCACTATGGGGGGACTACTCCTGGGGCACAAGGGGTACTGCACAGGGGGGGGGCAACTACTGGGGGCACTGCATAAGGGGGATCACTACTGAGGTCCTGCATAAGAGTGACCACTACTGGGGGCAAAGTATAAGGGGCACTACTTGGGACCTGCATAAGAGGGACCACTACTGGGGGCATTGCATACTGGGGGGACTGCATTAAAGTGCATATGGAATGAAAAAGGACTGTTCCCAGAGTGACGAGAAAAGTGTGTGTGTGTCATGGTTATGGTTTTTTCCATGAGACCACGTTCCCTTAATTTGTTTGGGCACGCGCAACAATATGCCTGGGGCACCAAAAAATATACTCACTTACCAAAAAATTTGGGCTAGTGCCGGCCCTACTTATGTGGCAGTGCAACCATCATCGCAGACACCGATCGGCACATGTGCAGTACAGATCTTGCACATGCATCGATCGGCAACCATCTGAGTTGTGTGCAAACCATTGGAGTTGCGTACAACTCTGAATCAGGCCCAATATGCAGCATGGGGCAATATTCAGGACTGACAAGCGACTGACCATCAAGAACAAGCCTGGAAGAGAGCACTCAACCTAGATAGGAGATACTGTAACTGTTATACTTAATTGGGATGCCCATTTTATAAGTATAATTATTCAGCAGAGAGCTACAAAATAGTTGAATCAATGTAAAGTAAGGGACCTAATGCTGGGTGGCTGTTTAAGTTCTACTGGACTTTAGGGAGAAGAGGATGGTTCCTAGACTATTACTACTCAGATTATTTTCTTTTCAAAACCACATGATGTATGTCAGCTGAAATCTCCAACTACCTAGCAGATAGGCTAGACAAAATATTAATATTTTATCTCCGGAAAGTATTTCAAAAGATATTCTCATTATCCATTATAGGATATGATGATATTTGTGGAGCTTAATAATATATGCCCTACTGTACATTTACATAGATAGATAGATAGATAGATAGATAGATAGATAGATAGATAGATAGATAGATAGATATGACAGAGATAGATAGATAGATAGATAGATAGACCTCCAAAGAAAACAGGATCTTGTTTGAAGATGCAAAAAAGTCCAAGTGTATTAACACATACAGTCAGGTCCATAAATATTGGGACATTGACAGAATTTTCATATTTTGGCCTCTATTCACCACCACAATGGCTTTGAAATGAAACAAACAAGATGTGATTTAACTGCAGACTTTCAGATTTAATTTGAGGGTAATTACATCCAAATCGGGTGAACGGTGTAGGTATTACAACAGTTTCAATATGTGCCTCCCACTTTTTAAGGGACCAAAAGTAATGGGACTATCAACTCAAAAGCTATTTCATGGACAGGTGTGAGCTATTCCCTCATTCGTCAGGACACACTTAGCAAACAGATAGATAGATAGATAGATAGATAGATAGATAGATAGATAGATAGATAGATGGATGGATAATTAAAAGGAATACTGTGGCTATATACAGCAGAAGGTTATAGGCCAGACATAGGTCACAGAAATCCAAGGTAACTTTTAGGATCCATAATAAGCATAGGGCAGATGTCCCAAAACATGGTCCTGAAGGCACCCAACAGTTCATGTTTGTGAGAAACTGTATCCATGGTTGAGCACAGGTGATTATATCAAACACAATTTTCTAAAGAATGCTGAAAAACATCCCTTCAGTCTTTGTCCCACCTACTCCTCAGGTCTCACCCTGCCCCCTCCCTCTAGACTGTAAACACTCACAGACAGTGCTCACTTATGTCTGTCCCCCCATCTATCCATTTCTATCTCTAAGTGTATGACTGTCAATAATTTGTGTGATTTGCACATTATTATTATTATTATTATTATTGTTATTATTGCTCTGTTCTGTATAATATACATATAAATATAAATAAAATATATATATATATATATATATATATAGTGTATATACTCGAGTATAAGTCGACCTGAATATAAGCCGAGGCACCTAATTTTACCACAAAACACTGGGAAAGCTTATTGACTCGAGTATAAGCCTAGGGTGGGAAATGCAGCACCTACTGGTAAATTTCAAAAGTAAAAATACAAACACTGTATGTAATGGAGCTGCTGCAGCTGAGGGTTATTTACATCTAGTATTTTATGCATTTTATTATGTTCATCTTTTTTTTTTTACTTTACTTTACTTTTATGCATTCAGCTGAGATTCCAGGCTTCCACTACAGAGGAAGCACATTCATTAGAAGCAGCGGCACCCAGCAGTTATGCTGCTCTGGATAACAGTGAACCCACTTTCAGGATGTGCGCATTGCAACTAGTGAGGGTATCTCGGCTCCTCATCAGCACCGCTCACTGCTAACTGCTCTGGCGCACGGTCCACGGGGGGGGGGGGTTTGCGTGCGGCGCTCACCTAGCTCACCCGGAAGCAGACAGAGCAAATGGCTCCACAGGGGAGGGTGGGGGTTTGTGGGCGCCGCTCACCCAGAAGCATACAGAGCAGAGCAGGTCACCAGCACAGTGGAATCAGACAGGGCAGCGTACCCCAGGGATATCTCACGCTGCTACCTCCGGCCACCTCAAGCAGGTACTTTTCATTGTGGTCCTGGAGCATCACTCGAGTATAAGCAGAGGGGGAGCTTTTTCAGCACAAAAAATGTGCTGAAAAACTCGGCTTATACTCGAGTATATACGGTATATATATATATTAGGGGTGAGCGGGTTCGGATTTCTGAAATCCGAACCCCCCCGAGTCCCCCCGATCTGAGTCCGATCCGAGTCAGGCTCGACTTTTCCCGCCTGACTCGGATCTGAAATCGAGGCAAAACGTCATCATCCCGCCTTCCGAGTCTCGCGGGTTTTGGATCCTATATAAGGTACCCGCGTCGGCGCCATTTTCTCACTCGGCTGTGGACAGTGAAGAGGGAGGGTGGGAGTTAGGGCTGTGTAGTGTAGTGTAGTGTAGTGCTGCTGTTGTCCACTACTTCAAAGTCCATAGGGGCTGGCTGTGTTGTGCTGTGCTGCTGTTGTTAATAGGGGCTGTGTCCACTACTTCAAAGTCCATAGGGGCTGGCTGGACTGTGTTGTGCAGTCAGTTATCCATAGGGGCTGTGTCCACTCCAAAGTCCTGTGCAGTGTCCCAGTCCTAAAGGAGTGCTGTAGTGTTGTCCAGGGGGTGCTCTGTCCATCAGGGGTGCTCCCCCCAAGTGCTAAAAAAATAATATATTTTCTGTGTTTGTGAATTGTGTGCGCAGTAGCCGCACGTGCATCAACAAAGTAGTGCCAAGCGTGCGCCTGTGTCATAAGTAAAGGGCCGGCTGGCTTGACCGTTAAAGGGTGCTGTAACCCCCGAAAGTACACTCCAGTCCAAACCAAAAAAAAATTATTTTCTGTGTTTGTGAATTGTGTGCGCAGTAGCCGCACGTGCATCAACAAAGTAGTGCCAAGCGTGCGCCTGTGTCATAAGTAAAGGGCCGGCTGGCTTGACCGTTAAAGGGTGCTATAACCCCCAAAGTACACTCCAGTCCAAACCAAAAAAAAATTATTTTCTGTGTTTGTGAATTGTGTGCGCAGTAGCCGCACGTGCATCAACAAAGTAGTGCCAAGCGTGCGCCTGTGTCATAAGTAAAGGGCCGGCTGGCTTGACCGTTAAAGGGTGCTGTAACCCCCAAAGTACACTCCAGTCCAAACCAAAAAAAAAATTATTTTCTGTGTTTGTGAATTGTGTGCGCAGTAGCCGCACGTGCATCAACAAAGTAGTGCCAAGCGTGCGCCTGTGTCATAAGTAAAGGGCCGGCTGGCTTGACCGTTAAAGGGTGCTGTAACCCCCAAAGTACACTCCAGTCCAAACCAAAAAAAAATATATTTTCTGTGTTTGTGAATTGTGTGCGCAGTAGCCGCATGTGCATCAACAAAGTAGTGCCAAGCGTGCGCCTGTGTCATAAGTAAAGGGCCGGCTGGCTTGACCGTTAAAGGGTGCTGTAACCCCCAAAGTACACTCCAGTCCAAACCAAAAAAAAAAATTATTTTCTGTGTTTGTGAATTGTGTGCGCAGTAGCCGCACGTGCATCAACAAAGTAGTGCCAAGCGTGCGCCTGTGTCATAAGTAAAGGGCCGGCTGGCTTGACCGTTAAAGGGTGCTGTAACCCCCAAAGTACACTCCAGTCCAAACCAAAAAAAAAAATATTTTCTGTGTTTGTGAATTGTGTGCGCAGTAGCCGCATGTGCATCAACAAAGTAGTGCCAAGCGTGCGCCTGTGTCATAAGTAAAGGGCCGGCTGGCTTGACCGTTAAAGGGTGCTGTAACCCCCAAAGTACACTCCAGTCCAAACCAAAAAAAAAAATTATTTTCTGTGTTTGTGAATTGTGTGCGCAGTAGCCGCACGTGCATCAACAAAGTAGTGCCAAGCGTGCGCCTGTGTCATAAGTAAAGGGCCGGCTGGCTTGACCGTTAAAGGGTGCTGTAACCCCCAAAGTACACTCCAGTCCAAACCAAAAAAAAATATATTTTCTGTGTTTGTGAATTGTGTGCACAGTAGCCGCACGTGCATCAACAAAGTAGTGCCAAGTGTGCGCCTGTGTCATAAGTAAAGGGCCGGCTGGCTTGACCGTTAAAGGGTGCTGTAACCCCCAAAGTACACTCCAGTCCAAACCAAAAAAAAAAATATTTTCTGTGTTTGTGAATTGTGTGCGCAGTAGCCGCATGTGCATCAACAAAGTAGTGCCAAGCGTGCGCCTGTGTCATAAGTAAAGGGCCGGCTGGCTTGACCGTTAAAGGGTGCTGTAACCCCCAAAGTACACTCCAGTCCAAACCAAAAAAAAAATTATTTTCTGTGTTTGTGAATTGTGTGCGCAGTAGCCGCACGTGCATCAACAAAGTAGTGCCAAGCGTGCGCCTGTGTCATAAGTAAAGGGCCGGCTGGCTTGACCGTTAAAGGGTTCTGTAACCCCCAAAGTACACTCCAAACCAAAAATATATATATTTTCTGTGTTTGTGACTTGTGTGCACTGTGGCTGCACGTGCATCAACAAAGGAGCAGCGCCAAGCGTGCGCCTGTGTCCCATAAGTAAAGAGCCGGCTGGCTCATTTCTTAAAGGGTGGTGTAACCCACAAAGTGCACTACTCTCCAGCAAAAATAAAAAAATATTTTCTGTGTTTGTGTGCGCTTTAGCCGCACGTATATATATCAATATAACATAAATGGAGGACCAAACTTTCTCCGATAAAAATAAAATAGGGAAAGATCAAGAACCACTTCCTCCTAGTGCTGTTGCTGCTGCTGGGAGTTGTTCATCATCCCAGAGAGGAAGTAGGAACATCACTACTTTTACTAAACAATTGACCCTCCAACAGTCCCTAGCGATGAGGATGAAGTACGACAGCAGTCATCCTGAAGCAAAACGTATAACTGAGGCCTTGACTGCTATGTTGGTGTTAGACGTGCGTCCGGTATCCGACATTAGTGCAGTGGGATTTAGACAATTGATGGAGGTAGTGTGTCCTCGGTTCCAAATCCCGTCTAGATTCCACCTGCATCCTCAAAGCAGCAGCGACAAGCGTGCGTCTGTCTGTTAAAGAGTGGTGACACCCTCAAAGTGTGCTACACAAACAATTAAAATATTGTTCTTTTTTTTTCTGTCTTTGCGAATTGTGTGGGCTGTAGCCGCACCTGCATCCTTAAAGCAGCAGCGACAAGCGTGCGTCTGTCTGTTAAAGGGTGGTGTAACTCTCAAAGTGCTCCAAAAAATAAAAAACTATTTTTTTAATGTGTTTGTGACTTGTGTGCGATGTAGCCGCACTTGCATCCTCAAAGCAGCAGCGACAAGCGTGCGTCTGTCTGTTAAAGGGTGGTGACACCCTCAAAGTGTGCTACACAAACAATAAAAATATTCTTCTTTTTTCTGTCTTTGTGAATTGTGTGGGCTGTAGCCGCACCTGCATCCTTAAAGCAGCAGCGACAAGCGTGCGTCTGTCTGTTAAAGGGTGGTGACACCCTCAAAGTGTGCTACACAAACAATTAAAATATTGTTCTTTTTTTTTTGGTCTTTGTGAAATGTGTGGGCTGTAGCCGCACCTGCATCCTTAAAGCAGCAGCGACAAGCGTGCGTCTGTCTGTTAAAGGGTGGTGACACCCTCAAAGTGTGCTACACAAACAATAAAAATATTCTTCTTTTTTTTCTGTCTTTGTGAATTGTGTGGGCTGTAGCCGCACTTGAATCCTCAAAGCAGCAGCGACAAGCGTGCGTCTGTCTGTTAAAGGATTACATCGGTGACAGCATCCAAGTAGGCATGTCAGACAGTCCGTACCTGTACTGGCAGGAAAAAGAAGCAATTTGGAGGTCCCTGTACAAACTGGCTCTATTTTACCTGAGTTGCCCCCCCTCCAGTGTGTACTCCGAAAGAGTGTTTAGTGCAGCCGGGAACCTTGTCAGCGAAAGGCGTAGGAGGTTGCTTCCACAAAATGTGGAGAAGATGATGTTCATAAAATGAATTATCAACTCTTCCAGGGAGACCAGCCTCCAGAACGTACAGAGGGACCTGTGGTTCCAGCAGGGACGAATTAATACTCTGTGAGGATGAGGATGTACACACTGAAGAGGGTGAGGAATCGGTGGATGAGGAGGATGAGGATGACATCTTGCCTCCGTAGAGCCAGTTTGTGCAGGGACAGATAAATTGCCAGCTTGTTTTGTGGGGGCCCAAACGAACCAATCATTTCAGCCACAGTTGTGTGGCAGACCCTGGCGCTGAAATGATTGGTTTGTTAAAGTGTGCATGTCCTGTTTATACAACATAAGGGTGGGTGGGAGGGCCCAAGGACAATTCCATCTTGCACCTCTTTTTTTTCTTTGCATTATGGGGCCTAGTTTTTCAATGCCATCCTGTCTGCCACTGCAGTTTCACGCCTAGATGGGTCACGTGTTTGTGCCGCCCACTCGTGTCGCTTAGCATAGTCATCCAGCTACCTCGGTGCAACCTTTTGGACATAAAAACACTATTGTGAGGTGTGAGGTATTCAGAATAGACTGGAAATGAGTGGAAATTAAGGTTATTGAGGTTAATAATAGCATAGGAGCAGAAAAAACTACAAATTCTGTGATTTTAGCTGTTTTTATGCTTTTTTTCAAAAAAATACAGATCCAAAACACAAAACCCAGAACCCAAAACACGGAAGGGTGGTTTTGGCAAAACCAATCCAGATCCAAAACACGAAGAAAGATCCAGATCCAAAACCAAAACACAAAACACGAAAAGTGGCCGGTGCACACCCCTAATATATATATATATATATATATGTCACTTTACTCCCTTTAGTTCTTTACATTTGCATTAAAAAAACACAGGATACAACATAAATTAAATGGGAAAGAGAGCTAAGCATTTGGGTTGTATGTTTTGAGGAGCTAAATGGACATTAAAATAATGAAATGCTTGAGTGAACAGGTAAGTCTTTAGTTTGTTTTAGAAGATTTGTAGAGTGGAGGCCTCTCAACTGAGGAAGAGAGTTCCATGGAGTTGTAGCCGCAAAGCTAAAATCTCAACACACCAAATGAAGTAAGGGAGATTCTAAATACTGCAAATAGTTAATCTGCAGGTTGAAGTAATCGACATATGAGTATGCCCGCTCTGACAATTTATGCATGTATTGTCTTGATGTGCAACTGTTCCTTTTGGAAAATATGTGTGAACAGGTTGATGATGTGGCAGAGTTACTGTACACACCAGTGGATGCCCTGAGACAACAAACTGCCCAGTTTCTTAACCAGTGGATTGGTTTATTGATGTTGCATGGGGTGCAGCCATACACACTGTTATACACTCTGATCATATAGAACGGGTAAGCAGATACCGGATAGCTGTGCAGGATCACTGCAAGGGTTGTAGCTCACAGGTAATCGCAGGTCTCTCTGGAGCTTGCGTCTCCCACTGTGGCACTCTAGGACAGCTAACCTCGGCAGCTATCTTGGTAAAGGGAATGAAGCGTTCCTGGAGGAACAATATGGAGTCTGCACAGTAGCAATCTCCATTTTCAACACTCCTATCACTACAATCTTCTCCCTTTTACACAAACAGTCACTAAAAGCTTCTTTGTAGCAACCTGGAAAAAATACAGGGTTAGACACATAAGAAACATCAATATATCATGTTTGCTTTGATCCATTTCTTAGTATACACATCAGCAAGAGTCCCATCACTGACAGTATGGACCATTACAACAGTCTATTGACTCATAAACTCAGGACTGCTGCACTCTCATGATTCTTTATGTCTTTCAAACTTGTGACTTTTGAAACTTGCAAAGTCTCTTTGCCTGTCTTGGACTTTTACGCACACCAGTCAGATCCGAGATGTCTTGAAACTCGTTGAATGCAATATTTGTGAATTCCTCATCATATCTTTTAGGTAGCTTGCTTTCTGTGGCTGAATGTGCACTCTGGTAGCCTCTGGTTCAGATCTTCAGCTGTTGGCATATCCAGTTACACATACTTGTACTGCATATTAACTTCTAGCTCTTCTGTAACTTGTGCTGTTTCTTATGACATCAAGTTTTTTGGCACTTGGAGTCCACAATCTGTAACCTTTAGTGTCATGACAATAGCCTAGCATTATGCAATTTGCTGATTTTGAATCCAGCTTGTGTCTTCTTTCTTTTGGTATGTGTACATAGGTAGTACCTCCAAAAGTTTTGAGATGCGTTACACTTGGTTTTATCTTTGACCATGCTTCAATAGGTGTTTTGTCCTTTAGGTCAACTGTGTGAGTACTCTTTTTGAGATAAACTGATGTGGACATGGCTTCCACCCAAAACTGCTTATCTAGGCCTGCATCTTTCAGCATACATCTTCATTTCTCCACTAGTGTATGGTTTGCTCATTCACTTGCACCATTTTGCTTAGGAGTACAGACAGCCTTGGTAAATAGAATAATCAAATAGATTTATTAAAGGGGGTAGGAGGACGTAGATCCAGGGCAGGTCACGGTATGAAAATATGTAATGATCACCATACATATGACAGGAGATTGCAGTGCAAAAATGAATGTAGCTATTTCAACACAGTAGTTAGAAATAGTGAATAGGCTATAGGCAATAACTTTTTCCAATAGTTAAACTGACTACTTTATCTTTTATGATGCAGCACCTTTTTGGCTATAACTAGGAAAAGGGAAATTTCTCAGTTATCTCAATATACTATAACTCACAATAACCTTTGAAAAACATGTACATATAGTTATAGACTTATTATTACTTAGCAGATTTTGCAAACACCCCAAAACTGTTAATTAATTTACTCTAAAGAACACATAAAGTTCTGTCATTGGATTACCCTGTTGCTTGACGATAACTGACCTTTAACATATATGTATTTGTAGTCCACAATTGGTAAAAGCAGTAAACTTAGCATCTAATGCTGTTCTTTCCTGATTCCAGAGAGCAATAGCTTTGGCTCTCTAATGATAAGGCACAACAAACACAGGGGATCATTCAGACCCGCTCGCGAGCGGCAGGACGCTCGCAAGTGGGTCAATGTTCCCCACTGCACATGCACACGATTGAGGGAGCTCCGTCATGCGCATGCACGAGACCCGGCGAGCGACGGGCTCACCATCGCTCCGGGTCTCGCACCAAAGGGGGAGTGCTGTCGATGTTGAATGGTGGGCGTGCCAGGGCGTGCCTGCCAGATGGAGGCGTTCTCATGGGAACGCCTACCGTCTGAAGCCGGCCCCACTGACATGTCAGTGGGAGTGATTTTGGCTCTGATAGATCCAAAATCACTCCAGGGTTTGCGGCAGGGAGACCCTACTGCAGTGTCTCCACCTCAAGTCCGATGGTCGCGATGGTCAAGACCATCGCGACCATCTTTTTAGCCGCTCGCATATGCTGTGGGTGGACACCCACAGCTATGTGAGCGGCCAGGAGGCCGCTTCATTTTCATGGAGGAGGGCACTGTTTCAGAGCGAGCGCTCTGGTCAGAGCGTTCGGCTCTGAATCAGGCCCACAGTTCCATTGGCAATATATCCCAATTATCTATAGTACTGCACAGTGGCAATAACTCTAAAAGTGCTTTTAACTCAGCTCAGTATTCACACAAAATGGCTGCTGCTCTTTACACTGACAAACTCAGGCACTGCTTCTCTACTTGCCCAAACAAGATAAATATTATGCTGTTTACTCAAACTCAGTCTTTTGCACAAGTTAGGATTACACAGAACAAAACAAAATGAAGTTGCACTTATCACCTCTTATGATGGCAGAAAATAACTCAAGACACCATTAGTAATTTAAGATATTTTATATCAATGAATAATCAAACATATAATATAGAAAATACATATGTGTATATAAAAACACAATAAAAAACAGTAAAATGTTTACTAACATCAATTACATATATTTATAAATGCTGATCCAAATTGTGTTGACACAGGTAGGTATAGAAAATCAGAATACTCTGAAAAATTATATGTCCCGGAGGTTAATGGATAAAGCCATCCTTGCTGTGTTCATTTATTTATGGATCACAGTCCTTTAGTAATATCAGACTTGCAACAAAGTATATTGTGATCTCTGACACGTGATGTAAGGTGATATGAGCTTTATGGGCACCTGCTGTGAGAAGTCTCTTGTTTCCAAATGTTATCAGGGACTGGGACGGCACTCCACTGGCTGTGCTTCTTATTTAGTATCCCAAAGAGGTCTTTCAGACCAAATATACTCATAGTCCTCGCAGGTAAGAATAGCCCCAGCTCTCACCTGCTTGTGAGGCCAATTGTCCCGGTTCAGCGGCACCGTGGAGTCTTGGCTAGGTGTTGCCATAATATCCTGCCTCTACAAGCCTAAATTAAATGTGATGCCAGGTCCCGACTGATATAAAAAGCTTCTAATTGGAGCGAAATGCATCAGAAACTACCTATTTTAATTATGACTGTAATACTAATGTTGACTTATTGACTTGCTTTATTACGGAGACGCCACTCTCAGTCGGGACCTGGCAACACATTTAATTCCGGCTTTGTTTAATTCCAGCTTGTACTAAGGGCTGTATTCAATTAGTTTTGCATCGGCGAGAAAGTTCCGCCTGCCCGACTTTTCGCCGCCTTCGCATGTTTTGGGCGCAAAAACGTTTTGTTCGCACTCCCGATTTACTCCATATTGCCAAACAGGCGAAAATGGGACCCGGTGAATGTGAACCAGGCGAAAAGTGCAGGATGAATTGGGTGAATCACTCTGTACCCCAGAAAAAGATGAGCGGACTTCGGAAATCATTATGGTAGTTTAGTATTAGCCCTAATTGAACTAGGAAGGCAAGTCAGATGCTTGGTTGCATAGGGAGAGGAATCAGTAGCAGGAAAAAAGAAGTGATAATGCCACTGTATAGGTCCTTGGTACGGCCTCATCTAGAATACTGTGTTCAGTTCTGGAGGCCATATCTCCAGGAGGATATAGACACAATAGAGACAGTACAAAGAAGGGCAACTAAAATGGTGCATGGCCCACAGCACAGAACTTACCTAGAAAGACTAAAAGATCTTAATATGAATAGTTTGGAACAGAGAAGGGAAAGGGGGGACATGATAGAAACTTTCAAATACATGAAGGGTTTTAACAAGGGACAGGAGGGAAGCATTCTTCAAAGGAAGAGATGTACAAGAACACGAGGACATGCACTGAAACTGGAGGGAGGTAGGGTCATAGGAAATATGAGAAAAATTACTTCACAGAAAGGGTAGAGGATAAGTGGAATACCCTCCCATCAGATGTGGTTGGAGCTAAAACAGTGGAACAATTTAAACACGCTTGGGATAGGCATAAGAATATCCTTGAGAGACGTAAGGAGTAAATAGGGTTGAAGTTACCTAAAGGATACATGAAGAGGGGCAGACTAGATGGGCCAAGTGGTTCTTATCTGTCGTCAAATTCTATGTTTCTATGTTTCTAGTTAGGATACTTAAGTGATGGCAATTGCTTGCTTATTAGCATCTTGGTAAAGGTGTGGAAGAATGGCATAAAGCAGTGTTTTTTGGAGTACTTCCAGCAAAATTTGGGGTGCTTGAAAATGGGTACTAGCATATTTTAATGTCTCTAAAGTGAAGTTTTAGAAACAGTAAAATTCCTCTGTCATACAAGTACCTGCAATCCCCAAAACACCTGGCACCTTCTTAGAGCACCCCCGGAAGCTTATTTCGCTAGTTTTTGAAGTTATCCCCCCACTTTTTCCATTTTTGCCTCAAATTTCGAAGGCGTTTTTTGAGGTGTTCCTGGAATTTTTTATTTCTTTTTTGGGGGTGAATTGTCCAGGTTCTGAGTGGTTTCCCAACATCTGCCCCCAAAATATAGATTTTACCTTTTTTTTCTCCTGCTATTCTGTGGAGAAAAAGTTTCGCCTATTTCAGTGCCTTGACTTTTTCGCATAGACGAAAACGGACGGGAATTGAATACAGAGATATATTTTCAGGTGAAATTTTCACAAAACAAAACGGGTGAAAACGGCTTTTTGCACCTAATTGAATACGGCCCTAAATGGGAAGCACAGCCAGCGGAGTGCTGTCCCAGTCCCTGATAACATTTGGAAACAAGAGACTTCTCACAGCAGGTGTCCCTAAAGCTCATATCACCTTACATCATGTGTGGCAGAGATCACAATATACTTTGTTGCAAGTATTACTAAAGGACTGTGGGCCTGATTCAGAGCCGGACGCTATTTGCGGACGGTCATTCCAAAAAAGGGGCCGGCTATTTAAATTGAGCGCTCGCAAGGATGGCTTTATTTTATAAGTGAAATCCATTAACCTCCGGGACGTATAATTTTTCAGGGTATTCTGATTTTCTATACCTACCTGTGTCAACACAATTTGGATCAGCATTTATAAATATATGTAGGTGATGTTAGTATACATTTTACTGTTTTTTATTGTGTTTTTATATAAATATGTGTATTTGCTATATTATATGTTCGATTATACATTGATATAAAATATCTTAAATATACTAATGGCGTCTTGAGTTAATTTCTGCCATCATAAGAGGTGATACGCGCAACTTTGTTTTGTTTTGTTTTGTTTAGTTTTGTGGCCCTTCATTGAAAGGCTTTAGTGAGTATACACAACTCACTTGTTAGTTGCTGCTGATATTAATATATTTTTCACATATTCTATATTAGCGCCTAAATACATGTTTTAAGTGTGTTCTTCCAGGATTACACAGTACTTGAAATATAGCAGATCTCAGTATCTGTCGATAATTCTCAGTATCTCTCATACACTCTCGCAATAGCTCTGTAACAGTTCTTAGTAGTTCTCAAACAGTTCTCAATAGCTGTTAGATAATTCACAGTAGCGCTGTATCTCAGTAAGGACGTCTCCCTTTTACAGCTATTGTACTAACTCACAGCCTCCATGGATCTCATCTGGGATCCCAGTGATGACACTGTCTCCAGCTCTGTCACCTCACCACTTCAGCAGTAACGCTTTGCCCAGTCTCTTGACTCTCACAGCAGACCTTTGGCAGCTCACACTGCTCTGCACTCTGCTCCTTGGCATCTCCCAGTCTCAACTGTGTATGTGCAATCACAAAAACACTGTCCTGTTGCCGACTTGTCTCAGATTTGGCATGTAACAGCTCCATCTGTTGGCAGCCTCCTATATTGCAATGTCCATTGGCTCTAGTCAGAGCCAGGGCTATCACATCCTTAATGAAGCAAACAGATTATGGGTTGTTTGGCAAGTCTTTGTTGCCAATTTATTTACAACACAATTAATTTGGAATAAACAGGCAAACCAGTTGTAGCTGATCTACTGAATTGTTTACAGTTTCTACTGTACATTAAGACTCAATTCACTTCACTTGTACATTAGATACATTTCTCTGTAAAGGAATATATTCATACAAAATCTGGCTCCATGTAATAACACTAAATAAAAAATCTCTAATAACCCATTATACTGTGACCCAAGGTAAAGTACTAGCCCCTCTAGTGCAATTATCATCTATTTCCTGAAACCATGTCTTCCTAGTCTAGCAACAAAGAGTTCCCATCTCTCTCATTTTAATGCAGGACACTTATTCTAAAAGAGCATATTGCAATGCTGCTTTCATTCAAATGCAGGCTAATTTTATTGTAGGATGAAATGGAAAAAATCTTCTCATTTGATTTATGTGGTGAGAGGGCTGCCATAGTGTGAATGCATGACAGTAATATAGCCTGTCTGATGTTTTCACTGCCAGTGTAGAGGGGAAGAGAGGGACACTTACTGCTCCATTAGCTGACTCTAATTGCACGCTTACATACTCAGCATAGAGTTGCCAAATTTATACTGTGCACACATAGAAATAACGAGAAATGATGCTGGATGACTGTGAGATGTATGGACACATGATCAAATCTATATTTACTTAAATATTTTTTATCAATAAACGAAAGCTGGAGAATAAGATAACTAACATTCACACCAATGAGGGTTATTCTATCGAAGTGGAGTAAAATATGGTCATACAGTGATGAAGTATAAAATTAACTCCATATTTTATAGATATGACTAGAGATTAAAAACCAATGGTGAAAGCCAACCTGGTGTATCCCCAGTCATTGGTCCTCATTCCAAAAAGTTGAGTTCAATTAGCCTTAATGAAATTGTTAAATAGTTGTTTTTAAAGTAAAATAGTTTGCAATGTTTTTGTTTAAGTGAAATGTAGATGAAAAAGTTACTTGCGCATTAGAAAATACTTTACACTGTCATATTAGTTGTAACTTTAGTAAGATTAACTTTTTAATGTGGCTTTTTTGTTGTGCTCTTTGTAATTGTCCCCTCACACTAAAGTGCATGGGGGTCTTACCAAGATAGCATCTAATGGGAAAATATTTCTGTAAGTGTCCCCTATTTTGTGAAATGATATACAGGCCAAAATAATCTATCACCAGGTTCTACACTGGCCTTTAATTTATTGTGTATTTAATTTATATTAAACAGCTATATTTGAAGACACATGCCGCGACCGTATTGCAGATATATCTTAAAACAAATTTGTGGTCTATCCAAAAATTTCATGCACCCCCAGAATGTACATTGGGGGAACCCCTGCAAATGTAATTAAATATTTTTTGCTTTATGAATTTCACGTTATTATCATATTAGAACTGCATTGTTCTGATAAATATGCTCCTTAATTGAACAATAAGGTATACAATAAATAATGTATAATTGAAGAGAGTTACAGCTTGTTGGGGGATTACAACAATCTCCGTCTCTGGGCTGTACCTTTACCATAGAAACACAGTTGGGTCAAGTATACATGTGGAATGTAATGCATCTGCCTGTGTTCCTTCCACATGTCTTACTCTCCTGTACCTGGCACACACAGTATGCCCCCAACCCTTCCTTCACTTGCTGTATGGGGCCCCTCTCCCTTGTCCCATAAGCACCCATCTTTCCTTCCTTTGTAACACTCTCTCCTCTTGTCACTTAATATACAAAACAATGAGAAGGGACGATATGTGAAATAAGGAGAGCAAAAGACATATGTTGCATATACCCTCCCTTGTCACATTCCTGTCCCACCTACTCCAGATTAGGATCCTACATGCTGCGGTGTCCAGTGTAGCAGGGTCTGGTACAGTTTCCAGGAGACAGAGAAAGGGGGTAATATTGAAAATTACTCTATAGATATATATTTAAGTTGAAGAACAATCAAAGTCAACTAGATGTAAGGCAGGTGTATGATTGTATTTTACACAGATCTCATTTATACTTGTAGCTGTTATTTTATTATTTTTATCCACTTGTGGTTATTTCTACTGTGTATACGGTTGTCAAGGTAGAGCAAAGCAATTCACTTTCTGAATATTTTCGACAACGAAATGAATGTGCAAAGTGGGTATGTTCCAATTCAATAAGGAAAGCTGCCTAAAGGTATGCCGAGGTTGGGTATTGTTATACAGGATGGGTATTTCTTTAGTTGCGGTTTGTTATGTGTTTCCTCTGTGTGTTTTATTTATGGGTATCTGGAGTTGTTTAAGGATGATATTCCTATCTCTGGTATGATCCTCCTAGGTTGTTTCACTTTTTGATTTATGTAGGACCCAATTCGAGGGTCGTGGGGTTGAATGATACCTTCGGGCTTCACCTTATTTCTTGACCTTCTTTGGTTTCTTTACAGTGTGTTCACTGGGATTTGCAATATTTAATTTTTCATTTTTTGTGATATATCCTTCATATACTTGTTTATCTGTGATTGGACCACAAATCTGTGATATTAGTATACTTGGTATGGTGCCTGCTGTTTCCCACACTGACAAGGGATCTGTCCAACACTGGACCTCTCACTTTTACTATCAACACTGTTTATTGACAGCTGATTTTTGGATAACCTGTCTCCGCTCTGGAGCAATAATTAAGTGCTCTGGCTACTGCCGCGAGTAAGAATGTTAATTATTGGGGTCCATCTAAATGTTATCTTATGCACTCCGCTCTTTTCTCCTGTTCTATATATATATATATATATATATATATTATACACACACACACATATACAGTCAGGTGCACAAATATTGGGACATTGACAGAATTTTCATATTTTGGCCTCTATTCACCACCACAATGGCTTTGAAATGAAACAAACAAGATGTGCTTTAACTGCAGACTTTCAGATTTAATTTGATGGTAATTACATCCAAATCGGGTGAACGGTTTAGGAATTACAACGGTTTCTATATGTGCTTCCCACTTTTTAAGGGGCCAAAAGTAATGGGACAAACTAAACAATTCTAAATCTAACTTTCACTTTTTAATACTTTGTTGCAAATCCTTTGCAGGCAATTACAGACTGAAGTCTGGAACGCATAGACATCACCAGAGGTTGGGTTTCATCCCTGGTGATGCTCTGCCAGGCCTCTACTGCAAATGTCTTCAGTTCCTGCTTGTTCTTGGGGATTTTCCCTTCAGTTTTGTCTTCATCAAGTGAAATGCATGCTCAATCGGATTCAGGTCAGGGGATTGACTTGGCCATTGCATAACATTCCACTTTTTAGCCTTAAAAAACTCTTTGGTTGCTTTTGCAGTATGCTTCGGGTCATTGTCCATCTGCACTGTGAAGCGCCGTCCAATGAGTTCTGAAGCATTTGACTGAATATGAGCATATAATATTGCCCGCAACACTTCAGAATTCATTCTGCTGCTTTTGTCAGCAGTCACATCATCAATAAATACAAGGGAACCAGTTCCATTGGCAGCAATACATGCCTACGCCTTGACTCTACCACCACCATGCTTCACTGATGAGGTGGTATGTTTTGGATCATGAGCAGTTCCTTTCCTTCTCCATACTCTTCTCTTCCCATCACTCTGGTACAAGTTGATCTTTGTCTCATTTGTTCATAGGATGTTGTTCCAGAACTGTAATGGCTTTTTTAGATGTTGTTTGGCAAACTCTAATCTGGTCTTCCTGTTTTTGTGGCTCACCAATGGTTTACATCTTGTGGTGAATCCTCTATATTCACTCTTGTGAAGTCTTCTCTTGATTGTTGACTTTGACACATATACACCTACCTCCTGGAGAGTGTTCGTGATTTGGCCAACTGTTGTGAAGGGGTTTTTCTTCACCAGGAAAATAATTCTTCTGTCATCCACCACAGTTGTTTTCTGTGGTCTTCCGGGTCTTTTGGTGTTGCTGAGCTCTCCGATGCGTTTTTTCTTTTTAAGAATGTTCCAAACAGTTGATTTGGCCACACCTAATGTTTTTGCTATCTCTCTGATGGGTTTGTTTTGATTTTTCAGCCTAATGATGGCTTGCTTCACTGATAGTGACAGCTCTTTGGATCTCATAATGAGAGTCGACAGCAACTGATTCCAAATGCAAATGTCACACCTAGAATCAACTCCAGACCTTTTACCTTCTTAATTGATAATTAAATAACAAGGGAATAGCCCACACCTGTCCATGAAATAGCTTTTGAGTTGATAGTCCCATTACTTTTGGCCCCTTAAAAAGTGGGAGGCACATATAGAAACCGCTGTAAATCCTATACCATTCACCTGATTTGGATGTAATTACCCTCAAATTAAATCTGAAAGTCTGCAGTTAAAGCACATCTTGTTTGTTTCATTTCATAGCCATTGTGGTGGTTAATAGAGGCCAAAATATGAAAATTCTGTCAATGTCCCAATATTTATGCACCTGACTGTATATATACATATATATATATATATACACACACACACACACAGTACCAGTCAAAAGTTTGGACACACCTTCTCATTCAATGGTTTTTGTTTATTTAAATTATTTTCAACATAGTAGATTAATACTGAAGACATCAAAACTATGAAAGAACACATATGGAATTATGTTGTAAGCAAAAGTATTAAATCAAAATATGTTCTATATTTTAGATTCCTCAAAGTGGCCCCCTTTTGCTTTGATGACAGCTTTGCAGACTCTTGGCATTTCTAAATCAGCTTCATGAGGTAGTCTCCTGGAATGGTTTTGAACAGGTGTGCCTTGTCAAGAGTCAATCTGTGGAATTACTTGCCTTCTTAATGTGTTTGAGACCATCAGTTGTGTTGTCCACTCTCATCTACAGTAAATACAATCCAAATCAGCAACTGGGGTGTCTTCCCACGATAGGGCATATCTAAGTCCAAAATGTAGAAATGAAAAATTAGGGGCACTCACCAGGGTTTGTAGAATATAAAAAAGTAGTCCTTTATTCAGTAATGCATATTAAAAGTGATCGACATTTCGGTCCTATATCCGGACCTTTATCAAGACTCACACCTGCACAGCAAATAGTTAAGGACAACCAGCACCTACAAAGACAAGCAGTAATCTTACCTTGCACCTGTAAACCAATGGAGCTAAACTCCGAAAAGCAGCTGTGCAATAACGGCCAATTAAAATTCAAATGTAGCAGGAGGTGTCTGTAGGAAATAGACACCTCCTGCATGCATCTGCGATTCAAGTGCTGCATCCATAGCATAGTCGTTGCCCTCAGCCAGGGTGTGTAAGCCGGAGTTTACTCAGTTTGGCCATCGGAACCCCTCAGCCAGGGCCAGGAAGTCTGTTTCCAACGATGCAGTCCCTGGGCTTGGCACACCTACAAAATGGTGATGACATGTTTTCTAAAACGGTCCCAGTCACCGCTCCCGCTTCAACCCACAGATGAAGTAGCATGTCAAACATGCTGTGGATAAGAGGTGGCTGCTAGCAATTGCACAGAAGCAGGACACATTCTGCACAGGCGCAGAATGGGTCCTTTGCATGCGCAGGCCCCCAAACATTGGATATGTAAGTAAACCATCAGGTTAACATACATATCTAAATCAGGCCCTATGTTTCCTGTCACATGCACACACACAAACGGACTAGGGATGATTTCTGTTGGGTTCCAATTAACCTACCAGTATATATATTTTTGCAGTGTACGAGGAAACCGACGTGCCTAGAGGAACCCTATACTTGCCTACTCTCCCAGAACCTCTGATTTTTTGGGTAGCTCTGTGCACCCCCAGACACGTGTCCTCCTCTAACTATGGGTGGCCCTTCATAGCTGTGTATGGCAGACAGTGAGGTAAGCTTAGCTTTGTGCAGGTAGATTTGGGTCCAGGAGATGCCTGGGTTCCATAACATCGCACCCCCCACACCCTTAGTAATTATGCCCTGGGGGGAAAGGGGCCCTGTGGCATCTGAACTCTGGTGCAATTTTTCATGTAAATAAAAATGCATGCAAACGACCATTGGTGGATGACAGTTATGGGGTGCCCCAAAGAGAGGGGGGCATGGGGCACATGCCTCCTGTGTCCCTCCCACTGAATCTGGCTCTACCATTCATGTTAGCTATTATGTGCATGACTAACTTGTATTAACCACTGGCTAATATTTTCTTAAAAAATGTCTCCAAAAATGTAAATAAACCCAATTAAGTAAATTTTATAAACAAATATGTAGATTTGTTGAAAAAATATTACTGCATAAGGATTAATATCTATTTTACATAATTTGATTATTTAAAAAATTCAACAATTTTGGGGACTTTTTGGGAAAAATAGTTTTATACAGTGAAAAAATTATTTATTTATAAAATTTTATGTTTTCAGTAGAGCATAGGCCGGGATACCAACTGGACAATTCAGATTATGCTTTGTCCCATATTTTTTGCTTAGGGCCTACAGGTGTTCCACCCACAGGTCAAAACAGGATGGGGGGTGTGACAAAAACACTGGAAAGGTTTTCAATGGGGAATATCTCTGGTCCATGTTTTTAGACAGAGGTTGATTAGCAGCTTTTATTGCCAGACCACCTGTGAGAGGGTGAAAAGGGTGTGTCAGTCTCTGTAGTCAGTCTCTCATGGACTGTGGAACAGATTAAAGTGCTGTTGAGAGACACATTGATTACTGAATGGACTAACATCCATGCCATGTGTAGGAAGGGGGACCATCAGGTTCTACTCTGCCATCGATGACAGGGAACCATTGGATCTCTACCATTGATGGCAAAACCATCGATGATTGTTAACTATTGATGGTCAATGCCCATCTGTCAGAGGACCTGGGTCTTGTGTTCCTGGGAGAGACTTCTGGCCTGTGTTAGTAGAGGTGTTGATATGCTGGGTGGTTGAATATGTCTTCCTCATGAAATTGGAGAAGCAATCAGACTGGCAAGAGGGGTTGGCTGATACTCAGAACAGGGCAGCAGAGTGTAACATGCCTGCGGTCTTCACCAGGGACTCCCACAAGGTATTTAGGACTTGGGTGCGACCGACGTGCAGGTCGATGCCTCCTGACTGGGTTCCCCTCAGTTGGTCAGAAAGACTAAAAGGGGTATATTTACTAAAGTGCGGGTTTTTAGAAGTGGAGTTGTTGCCCATAGCAACTAATCAGAGTCTACTTATTATTTATCTAGCGCCTTCTAGAATATAACAGCTAAAATTTGATTGGTTGCTATGTGCAACAACTCCACTTCCAAAAACCCACAGTTTAGTAAATATACCCCTAAGAATCCTCTGGAGAATAGGAGACTAGAGAGAACATTGAGGTTTTTGGTCGGAACCGATGGTGCAGAACTCTAGGCTGGAACCGATAGTATGGTTAATCAGCTGAAACTGATGTGACTGGAATGTTGGCTGGGACCAATGTAACTGAGGTATCAGCTGGAACCATTGTTGCAGAAATATTGTCTGAGACCGATGTAACTGAGGCATCAGCTGGAACCAATGTTGCAGAAATATCGGCTGGGACTGATGTAACCAAGATATTGTCTGGGACCGATGTTGTGGGAATATCGGCTGGGACCGACGTAGTAGGTATATCGGCTGGGACCGATGCTATATGAATATCACCTGGAACCGAAGTTGTAAGAGTATTGGATGGGAACGATGTTGCAGGTAAATCAACTGAGTCGGATGCAGTAAGGTATGCAAGGACGGAAGCAGAACGCAGTACCTGGAACCACTTCACACAGGGATGTATGATGTTGTACTGGCATTTTCCAGAACTCAGAGCTCCTCTTTAATCCCCCCTGCTATTGGTGGACGTGACCAGGAACTTCCCTTCCAATTGACTCCCATGCGGTCAGCTGACCGGGAGCAAGATGGCAGCGACTATGAGCAAGGCCATGACAGAGCAGGGCTTTATGGATATGGAAGCCTCAGAAACCAGGGCGAGCAACGGGAGCTGAATGCCCACAGAGATAGCCACCAAACAGAGGACCTGACACCATCTCTAGTAGAGTGGGACAGTGATGAGAGGCAAGAGGGGAGGGTGACATAGATGAGGGAGACAGATGGAGATAACACAATGCTATTACTAGTGTGAAAATATATGGATGGATATCACAGTTCACAGGTAAATTCTCCTGTGCATGTGCCTCAGCTGGAAACCACAACAGCACTACTGAATGATAGTGAACAGCAGTGGCAGCTCCAGAGGTGGGGCTGCAATCTAAAATTCAAATAGGGGAGCCACACCAACTGTCACCCTAAAAACTGCCAAACCTCACCAGCAAGGACTCACTGGCAGTTGATGTGGCTCCCCTATTTCAATTTTGGACCCCACCTCTGGAGCTAACACTGGTGAACAGTGTTTATTGACACACACAGGATATGAAGCAGGGACAAGTAGGCTAATATAATAGGTAACACAAGAATATTGCAGGTAAATCAGTGGTAGCAGGCTGACGACACAAGTTATCCGAATCACAATCATTCAGGAGTGTAAATTGCAACAGGAATTCACTGGTTGCTGCAGATGGAACGGAATTCAATATGGGTTGAGTCTCCTATATCCAAATATTCCGAAATACGGAATATTCCGAAATACGGAATAATTTTGGGCATGACTGAGATAATGAAATCTTAGATTTTTGGTGGGTTAATGTACACAAACTTTGTCTAAGGCACAAATTATTAAAAATATTGTGTAAAATAACATTCAGGCTGTGTGTATAAGGTGTATATGAAATATAAATGAATTTCATGTATGTACACAAACTTTGCTTGAGCCACAAAATTATTGAAAATATTGTATAAAATGACCTGCAGGCTGTGTGTATAAGGTGTATATAACACATAAAGGCATTATGTGTGTATATTTGTGCCCCATTCCCAAGATATCTCATTATGATATGCAAATATTCCAAAATACGGAATATTCCGTTATCCAAAATACCCCTGGTCCCAAGCATTTTGGATATGGGAGACTCAACCTGTAGTAATACTAATATCCTGGATAACACTGAGGTTTGCAGTTGTAAAGGAGTATAAAGGTGCATACACACGATTTTTTGAATGATTTAAATATAACAACATCGTTATCATTCAAAAAATCGTTCAGTGTAAAACGATAAATGGTTACCGTTCATGCGCGTTCACGTTTGTCGTTCAGTCAGACTGGAAAACTGAACGATTTTCAATAGAAGTTGCAACATTTTTCCTTCAACACAGAAAATCATTTATTAAGTAAAGTAAAACCAACTACTTTGTAAAACAATTTTCGTTCACTTTTTCAAGGGAAAAACTGAACGAAAATCGTTCATTACTTACATCGTTGTGTGTGTATGCACCATATGTAAATATGTCCTGGATAACACTGAGGTTTGCAGATGAACAGGAATATAAGTAATAATCGTCCTGGATAACACTGAGGTTTGCAGATGAACAGGAATATAAGTAAATATGTCCTAGATAACACTGAGGTTTGCAGATGTAAAGGAATATAAGTAATAATGTCCTGGATAACACTGAGGTTTGCAGATGTAAAGGAATATATGTAATAATGTCCTGGATAACACTGAGGTTTGCAGATGAACAGTAATATAAGTAATAATGTCCTGGATAACACTGAGGTTTGCAGATGAACAGGAATATAAGTAAATATATCCTGGATAACACTGAGGTTTGCAGATGAACAGGAATATAAGTAATAATGTCCTGGATAACACTGATGTTTGCAGATGAACAGGAATATAAGTAATAATGTCCTGGATAGCACTGATGTTTGCAGATGTAAAGGAATATAAGTAATAATGTCCTGGATAACACTGATGTTTGCAGATGTAAAGGAATATAAGTAATAATGTCCTGGATAACACTGAGGTTTGCAGATGTAAAGGAATATAAGTAATAATGTCCTGGATAACACTGATGTTTGCAGATGAACAGGAATATAAGTAATAATGTCCTGGATAACACTGATGTTTGCAGATGTAAAGGAATATAAGTAATAATGTCCTGGATAACACTGAGGTTTGTAGATGTAAAGGAATATAATTAATAATGTCCTGGATAACACTGATGTTTGCAGATGTAAAGGAATAAAAGTAATAATGTCCTGGATCACACTGATGTTTGCAGATGTAAAGGAATATAAGTAATAATGTCCTGGATAACACTGATGTTTGCAGATGAACAGGAATAAAAGTAATAATGTCCTGGATAACACTGAGGTTTGCAGATGAACAGGAATATAATACCCCTTTACACCGGAGCTAAAACCCGGGTTTTTGAAGGGTTAACCCGGGCAGCTCCCTGGTGTAAAAGGGCAGAGAGTTGGATCGCCAGGTCGAGTGACCCGGCAATCCAACCCAGGTAACTAGCAGGGTTTAACACGGGCGTAGCCCGTGAAACCCTGCTGTGAGAACAGCGCACTCCGGGTCACGATGACCTGGAGTGCGCTGCTAGCCGGACGATTGGTCCGGCTTCAGTGGCGCTTGGAGATGACGTCATCTCCAAGCGACCACTTTCACTCTGCAAAAGCCGGGTCAATGCAGACCCGACTGCGGTGTGAGCGGCGCTGACTCGGGAATATCCCGAGTCGGCGCCGGCAAAATTCCGGGTCTGATCCGGATAGGAACTTTGTTCCAACTCCGGGTCAGACCCGGAATTTAGGTGGAAAAGGGGTATAAGTAATAATGTACTGGATAACACTGAGGTTTGCAGATGAACAGGAATATAAGTAATAATGTCCTGGATAACACTGATGTTTGCAGATGAACAGGAATATAAGTAATAATGTCCTGGATAACACTGAGTTTGCAGATGTAGAGGAATATAATTAATTACCTGAATGTGGAGGAGATGCTAGGTAGGTATTCAGGAAGACACTGGGAGCTGTCTGTTGGCAACACAGAGAGGTCAAGAGTTCCAGAAGTGGATCTAGCTTGGAAAACAGGGGTACAGAGCTCTAACAAAGAGAGTCTTAAGCCGGGTACACACTAAACGATGTGTGTACCCAGTGATGTTGCCGACGACCCCAGCACCAACAGGCTGACATATTGGGCGGTCTGTACACACTTGGCGATCTGTTGCCCAACCGCCCGATATGCTGGCCCACCCACATAGCACTGCATGGGATCATCAGCCGCATCGCCTGATCTTACATGCTGCACATAAGATCAGGCAATGAGGCTGACAACCCCACTGGAGTGCGCACTACACAATATAGTCAATACACATTTTTAACGATTTGACGTTCCGATATGTCGGAATCTGCCAAATCATTACAGAAATCGTGTAGTGTGTAGGGGCCATTAGACCAGAAGTCTGACACGATGATCTGGTAGGAAACACATTCTGGAGCAGAGAATCATAGGTGCATCCCACAGCTGCTAATCAGGAAATTAACCCAAGCCTGCAGGATAATGGAGATGCCAGGGGTCTAGACTGAATGGAAGGAATCACATGGAAGAGCAGCACCACTGGTAGGAAGTGGTACTGCAACCGATTGTGACAATACATTTTTATCATACAGACTGTATGGTTCATGGTATGGTGTATATCTGTTTCTAGATCTACCTCAGTTACATTGGGAATAGACCTTTATTGTGCTTGGCCTACGCTTGCCTGACATTTCCCACCCCCATTCAATCATGCTAGTATAAAGAATCATAAATGTAATATGCAACTAAATCTGTATAAGAGTACAATCTTATTTTGTATGTATGTGCAGTATATAAATGCATATTTTGTGCAATAAAACACACATATGTCTAAAACTTCATGAGCCCTATAATGTATATATACAGTACATGCACCACTTAGCTTGTAGCATGAGAAAAGTAACCACATTCTGGCACTCATCACTTTTAGCCTAGAAATAGGCTGTAAGGGCAGATAGTTGGAATATAAAGGGTAAATTTACTAAAGTGAGAGTTCTTAGAAGTGGAGATGTTTCCCTTAGCAACCAATCAGATTCTACTTAAAATTTATCTAGCACCTTCTAGAAGATAATAGCTAGGATCTAATTGGTTGCTATGGACAACATCTCCAATTCTAAAAACTCACACTTTAGTAAATTTACCCCTAAGAGTAAGGGCCTGATTGAGAGGTTTACATTAGTGGCACCACTGTTGCATTTTTGTACATAGCGTCTGTGCTAAAATATGCAAGTGCCACAGGAGGCATCTTAAATGAAAAGACGAACACTGCCAGCTTCTGTGTTTCGATACTGTGTAAAAAGATGAAACATTGGAACCTCTGCGTGAACATTGGACATCTGAGTAGCCCTCAGGTGATTCAGGACGTCAGGTAAAATCACGTTGGCAGGGCCAGTGAAGCTGGCTTCTGTATCTCTGAGCGCTAACAATCGGGATGCATGCGCAGTGTGACTCAGGTACACGCACAGACTTAAAACATCTGCCAACAGTGTGCAGCATCGATATTGCATGTGACTCAATTAACCTGTAGACAGATCAAGAAAAAAGGTGATTGGTACACTACAAAAATTATTAGGGGGGAAAAATAATGATGGAGACAAAGAAAACTGTAGTCCATACAACAACTAAGGGGGCTTTATATATATATTAATAATACTGCAGTGGTTATTACATATTAATAATACTGTATAACTATTAGCAGCATAGGCGTAACTACCATGGGTGCAAGGGGTGCAGCTGCTATGGACCCAGAGCTGAGGGACCCATCTTCCTTGTCAGAGTTACATGGGTTATATATTTTTCACCATTGGGTGGTACATAGGGGCCCTTACAAACTTTTGCTATGGGGCCTTCAAATAGCCAGTTATGGCTCTGATTAGCAGATATAGAGAAACCATAATAGCTGAATCTGTTTCATCCTCCTACATTGCATAAAATACCACTGATACCATGGAGAGGCCAAGATAAGAAGTGGAGTCAATTAAATCAAACAACTGAAAAGCCAGTTCTTCACAATTAGCTAGAATCGTACACTACTTGTTTGTAATGCACGTTGTCAGTCACAGGTTCATTGTAATAGGTAGTGCACAGTGGTTAGATTGCTGCCTCACACCGCTGAGGGATCATGGGTTTCATTCCAAACAAGGCTTTATCTCTACAGAGTTTGTATGTGTTCCTCATGCTTACATTGGTTTCCTTTGAGTTCTCAGGTTTCTTCTCACATCCGATGGAAGGTTACTTCACTTCTGACAATATTAACCCTAGTATGTGTGTGTCTGTGTAGTAGGGAATATAGATTGTAAACTTAACTGGGGCAGAGACTGATGAGACAGATGAGAACAATACATTTTCTGAGTAAAGCATTTTATTAAATGTAAGAGCTATAGAAATAACTCAACAATAAATAAAGCAGGTTCCCCAACATTTATATTGTTATTGGGAGATGTTTAATTAAGCATGTACATATTACTCAAAATGATGAGACATTACATGGTGAATGGGGATTCTGCACCCCCCACCATCCTCTTTCCCTGCTCCACCCGTTGTAGCTGCTTCCATCCCTGCTCTGCCACAGTCTCCTGCCCCACCTCCATTGGCACTCCTCCTCTGTCCTGCCTCTATACCTGCTCTGCCTCTGTCCCGCCTCCATCACTGCTCCACCTACCTGTGATAACTATTCTCCAGCAGCCTCCTTGTTTGTCATGTCTCACTGACAGTGGAAGTCATTGGTGGAAGGTGAGTGCACCGGCTCCCACTGCCCCTATCAGAGACTTGATGGATTTATTCAATGATTAGCAAAGGATCACCACAAGCTTCCCTGCCATGAGACTGCTCTGTCCGGGCCAATCTTCCTCTATAATCCTTCGCTCCTCCCCCTATCTGCTGCTCTGTCCCACCACACCCACTTCTTCCTCCTGTCCCAGCCCCTCCCATGACTCCCATACTTACCCTGTTCCAGGGTCCTCCTCTATAGTACTAGGTCTGTCCCATTTCTCCAGCAGTGGGAGCCATTGGAGGTGCTACGCGCTCCCCAGCTCCCACTGAGCATGTCAGAGACAACACATCATCATGAACATGTAGGTGTGAGCTTCATTGGCCGGAGAAAAAGTATTCAGATAGTCACTGCAAGCAAATAATTGGTTACGTTAGTGGGAAAGGTGGAGTGTCCCGGCTGAGGTGGTTCAATGTAAGTTATATGTGATACATATACCACCCTTGGGTGTGCAGTAGTGCTTTAATATTCGCACACCTTGGTGTTCAACCACCCAAGGTGAGCGTATATCAGAGCACGACCACACACTCAGGGGTGGTATATCTATGTTTTAAGTTCTTTGAAGAGGTCGTCATTGTACCAGTCATCCTTAGTGAGGATTGATGTCAGGTCCTTATAGGTATGTGATAATTCTGACATTTTTTTTACATTTTTCCATCAGAGATTTGTATTTCTGTCAGAGTGACCTAGAGATGTGCTGCTATTTTTTGAGTAGTCTCTCTGTGAGTGATGGTATTGCTTACAGTTGTGGAGTGATACTACTGTTGCTTTGTGTTAGGTTTTGGTCACAGTGGGAAGTAGTTCAGGTGAGCAGTCATGCTGCGTGGTGTCTGAAACAATGCACGGTCATGTGCTTTAGCGTGTCCAATCAGGTTAGTGGGATTTCTGTAATTTTAACACACCGTTTTATAAATATAGATACACATATATAGATATATATATATACTTCCGCTAAGTGAGATTTAATGGGTGATAAGAGCAATCACTTTTGGGTCAGTCTTTACATAGGGCCTGACTCAGAGACGGACACAATGGTGATATTTATGCAGATCAAATGATTGTTTTGCATTGTGCATGCGTATGTCGCAATGTGCACGTGCCGTGATTGCTTTGTGATTACATTTACACAGATGATCCACTCGCAAAGTGAGTGACAGGTAGTCAGCGTTTGGGGGTGGTAACAGGGGGGTAGCCAGAAAAATGCAGGCGTGTCTGACCATTTGACTGCTGTTTCCTGGGCATGCATTATCCTGGGCATGCATAAATTAGCCCTTGCGCTTGCATTTGCAGCATTAGATTTCAGCGTGCGAGGAGAGCGACAGTATTTGTGGCTAGTCAGACCTGCCGCGAGGGCTAGATGGCTGCTCAATGTTACCAAAATTTACACTGATAAGGAACGTCATACACAGATAAGGAGGCAGCAGTGGATGTTCCTATGCTTGGGTGATCTTTGCAACCATTAGCATATTTTCGCAGCTGCGTTGCGTGCAAAATTGCAGCTGCGATCACATTAGCGTCCATTTCTGAGTCAGGCCTGTAGAACGTTTAGTGGCCATATATTTCTGGAAAATGCCTACTGAATTTTCCCCATGTTATTGTTGTATCTGTAGAATAGTCCTAATGAAAAGAGCAACTAAAAATACCTTTACCAAGTAACAGCTACATTACAGTTGGTCTGAACTGTGACCTCTGCTTCCATCAGTGTCAGTGATGTCATTACCTGAGAGTCATGGCACCTACTGAGATTATCAGAGACCGGGTCACCGGCCTGAACCATCTCTGCTGCTCCACTTCCTTCTCTCTGCCCCCCCTCTGCTGCTCTGTCCTGCTGCGTCACCCACTCTATCAAATTTACTCCATCCTGACTCCCCCACTCCGCTCCGACAGAATTAGGCAACAGGGAGAGGGTTAGGCTGCGCGAGGGGGTGGTTAGGGTTAGGCACTAGAGGGACAGGGTTAGGCACCAGGTAGAGGGTTGGGCACTAGGGGAAGGGTTACGATTAGGGTTAAAATAACAAAATAAAAATGTGTCAACAGTTTCTGCATAAATACTTACTCTCCCAATTCGGCCGGGAGCATCCGCTCCCCGCCCCCCGGAACAGTAGGTAAGCCTCCCGGCCAGCAGCCGACCCCCAGCCCCTCCCAAAATGACACGATGCCCCCATTAGTGGGTACTATTCCCGGCCATGCCCCCCTATGAAGCACCATGCCCTCCTGCTTGACCGACCTGGCTGCCCCCTCCCGGAGGGGACTGCCAGAATGTTGGCAAGTCTGAGTTTCTGTCAACCATTTCTGTGTCGAACTTTTGATTCTCTCAGCATTAATTAAGGTCGGCCTTTTAACTGTCGACCATTTGACCCAATCTACCTATTGCCTGGCGACCATTTGGTGTTAACCTATTGGCTGTCTATTAAATGCTGTTAATCTTTCAATGCACACCCCATTCAGATGCTGAAGACCAAGAATATACCATTCTAAAGAGATTGGATGTCATGCAAAAGTCACACATACTTTCCACTCTATGATTATTTTAAAAGGACTAATTGCTACGAGCCCACAGTTACTAGTGTCTGTGTTCATTGCCATTGTGTCTTTATTTTTTCACTGGGTATTTTTAATGCTGGTGGATCTACTTATAAATTAAATGTATCATTTATTCTCATTTAAGTTTGACAATTGATCTACAAGGATGGAAAAATATTTTTAATTAATTCAGTTTGGACTCTTCTTGTGCCTGTCACGAAGACAAGCTATTTATTTAATGTCTATTATTTTTTACTATTGTCTAATATATGGGTTTCCTGTTATAGGTCTCATTGGTGTACAATTGCACTATATGTCATCTTTATATATATATATATATATTTTTTTTTTTTTTCTATACATGTACATAGATATCTGTGCATGTCTAGTTCTTTTTTTGAGTTTCATTTAAATTAGTGTTTTATTTCCCTATGTTCTTTCTAATGGACAATTTATATGATGTTATTCAGGATTTACAAATTTGCCGCTAATGGCTCCAAACCAAGGATTGATTTCAATCCATCATGTTCCCTATTTAAGAGAGGGTCTCCAATATGGGCATTCAGCTTGAAAAAGTCCCAGGAACGGGACGAAACGTGTTGTTGCCCATTGTCCAACCACGCTGACTTGTGCTGATACCGGATTTTGCCCGTTACTCCCGGAGCCTGCTGTTTTCCGTCCTGGTGCAAGGAGTTCCACTAAGCCGTGGACATGCTTAGCCTCTGGATTGGAACCACTACCAGTCTCTCCCCCAACTCTGTATCTCCAGCTGGCATCTCTCATCTTCAAACTAGACAGAGAGACACTGCACCGGAGGTTCCGTAACAGCTTGAACGCTGGTTAGTAACTATATCACTTCTTGCTACAAGCACTGTGGCGCCCGACGGGGTGCAACTCAGCCACATCTAAACACGTTAGCTTGTGTCCCTTATTTACAAGCAGCACGCTGTTTGGTTACTATATGCGGACACAATTGCTATAATACAGTGGACACATTGTTGCTATACACAGGTTACCATTCATGAACCAGTGTCAAGTGATAACAAATGTTGCACTTTAATTGCCCATGAATTCATTGACTGTTACTCTATTATCCGGATCACAGCACAGTGGTATCTAATATATTGGGCTATTACTAACATTTTTTTCATCTGCCCCTATTATTTATTTATTGATATTTATTATGTCCTTTTTTTCTTTCTTTTCATTATTTATATGTTCTGCTACTCAAATGGTTATGTGAATTGTATGATCTATTTTTATAAAATTTATATTTTTATATTTATTTTTGTTCACTAGCGCAGTATCTCTTTTTATTTATGTCATGAAGACATGTATGGAAATCAGGAAGTTACAGTTTCCTGGTTGTCACTTCCTGAAAAACCACTAGGGGCACCTTTGAGCAATGGGTAGCATGTGTATCTGTAGCATAAAAAATGTGTTCTCAAATGAGACATATTTTTCTATTAAAGATCACTGTAAAATTAACTAATAAGTATAAATATAGAGTAATGGAGAAGTCTGTGTGTTGTGTGTTGTCCCAGGGACGTATTAGTCATTTGGTTGTAGACACGAGGGTAAACTGCTAATAAAAGTATAGTATTTTTGGCTTTGTCTTCAAAACACTTATGAAAGAAGATCATTGAAGATACCTCTCACCTTTTTCACAGGTCTTTGTTTACTGCAAGCTGTTCATGCCTGCCTACTAAGGGGAGAGATTTCTATATTTAGGGGCTATTGCCCTCTGGTGGCTCTGGCCTAGTGCCCGTCTATCAATGGAAGGTCTACACAATAAATAGGGCCTAATGCCCACAGGTGGCTGGGACCTAATTCCTTCCTATGAATGGAAGTTCTACTCAATAACTAGGGCTTAGTGCCTGCAGGTGGCTTGGGCCTAGTGCCAACAAGGTAGCCAGTTCCTGGTGGCCTAGTGGGAAAATTAAGTGTCCAACCGAGGCCTTACCTGCTGCCAATCCTGACTGGAGGTGCAGGGTGCTCTTTCTGTCCTTACAAGGGCACCCTGAGCAGACCTTCCCAGAGTGAGGTAGTGCTAACTCCTCAGTGTCAACTCCACAAATAGAACTCACTATCTTCTTTTCTACACCCAGAATCTTCTCTTTGGCATTTCTTCTCTGCTTTTGTCTTCCGGCAACATCTGTCTATTTCCCACCCTCGGATTCTCATTCTCAGTGTTGGTATCCCTCTCTGCAGTCGGCCAGCCCACTACACTGCAGTAGCAACACAAATGCACTAGAGCAGTTCAGTATTGCTATGCTACCAGGACAGCTGATCCAAAAAGCAGCCTTCCCACAAGGCCTACTAATACTACTTTAGCCACTAACTAGTACTGGCAAAACTTTACACTGCTGGGCAGTGTTACTGCCCCTGACATGCGCGTTCTTTGTTCAGTCATGTGCACTGTGAGGGCCGACAGGAGGACGGGGGATAAAATGGATCCCTCTTTGTACTTTAGATCTCCTCTCAGCAGAAGGAGTGGAGTTCAGCAGGTTAATGTGGGCAGTCAAGCTCCGAGCACATTTAGTTTTCAGTGGTACATCGGGGCACTAATGGAGAATAGTCCATTATATAAAACATTGCCCATTAACCTTAAATACACCCACTATCTTTGCAGATGTACAATAAATTTCTCTCTCAAATCTCTACACCTTCTCTATACTTCATTGGAAGCTACAAAACTCTGTTTCTTGAGAGCCTCCCCAAAAGTTGTCTGCCATGTGTCACTCATCCACATTGAATGGTAAATATATGCAGTTAAGGGTACAAAACCAATATATTTAAACTGCTGCAGTATGGCCTATAGAAAAAATAAGTTTCTTTAGCACACAGCATCCTTCATTGAGATTTCTGTCTACAATGGTTAGGATAATGCAAACAAAACGGCTGGTTATAGCATTGTGTGTTTACTGTAAAATCCCTACAATGTTTACACGAGCTGCACTGAAGCCCAATGTGACCTAACCTCGTGCAGCTGTGGTGACAACATCCCTGATGTCAAAATTAAGTGGGACCGGATCCAGGACAGGACAAAAGTGGTGTTAACAGACTAAAAGGGTAAAATGTAAATTTCTCTGTAAACAGTATGTAAGCTCTAAACACCGTAAGGTATATACATGCTGTGCACAATCACAATTAGGGCTCATTCACACATATTTAGTGGGAAAATAGGTAAACACGTCTAAAGTCTAGCACAAGCTTTAGTGATACATTTTAGTGAATGTTCTGTTTCGTTGGATTGTTACCAATATAATCCATTGCACTGGTAGTGAGCATTAATGCATTAATAACTCAACCCAACAACAACAAAAAATTGTTTAGTTGCCAATAATATTTGAAAGATTTTAGGTTAGCTGAATTAAAAAATGAATGTAGTTTTTTTGAATTGGCTCTAGTTCTTGAGATAATGGATACCATCTAGTAATAGGGAACTTAGTGTGCATATGGGAATCTTTTGGAACATTCTAGAAGGTGAGACACGCAAATATTTTAGGTGTTCACTCCGCTATCATTTCAGAATATTTCCCCTCTGTATATAAGTGATTGGCCACCCAACCAGCAATCAGTTGACAGTTGTCTATTGGGTGTCATGACTCGGCGGGTGAGGGGAGCTGGCTCTCTGGGCGTACCTGTCTGAGCGTTTGGCCTGCTGCAGTGTGGTGGGTGCCATGTGCGTTGGGGAGGAGGCTGTGGAAGTACCAGTCCCAGTGGCTGACCGGCACCAACCTTTTCTCCCTTTAGTCCGGGGTCTGGGGTGGTCTGGCTGGGGCTCCTTGTGGTAGTGTGTCCTAGTCTATGGGCACTGCCATATTGGAGACCATCAGCTGATGGATCTCTTAGCCAATCAGCTCACTGCAGGGCTGGTTAAAAGGTGCTAGATGCTAGGGGGAATTGCTAGTACAACTAGTCACTATCCTGGTTAGCAGCTTGTTACTGTGCTCCAGTAATTGCCCACAACTTTACCTAGTTTTTTCCAGCTCTGCTCTGTGCTGCAGTGTTCTGACAGGGTCCATTCGTGCTCCAGCCTCCACCTGCTTGGCATGGTTCCCTAGTTTGCTAATTTCAGTGTCCTACATTCACTCAGGTAATCCTGAGTAGCTGGTACTGCTCCGCAATCCAGCATAATCCGGTGTAGCTGGTGCTGCTCCGCAATCCAGCATAAACCTGATAGCTGGTATTGCTCCACAATCCAGCATAATCCTGAGTAGCTGGTACTGCTCCTCAATCCAGCATAATCCTGTGTAGATGGTACTGCTCCGCAATCCACTATAATACTGTGTAGCTGGTACTGCTCCGCAATCCAGCATGACCTGTAGTAGTTATACTGCTTAGCAACCCCAGCACTTCCAACGGCATTGCTAAAATCTATTCTTCATATCTATCTTGAGGAGAAAACCCTGTTCTAGAAGTGACTGCTATTCAATTAGTCCATGAGCAAGAACTACATTCGCCCACCTCGTCTGCTTCCATCTATCAAGTCCTCTCCTCCCGTGGCAAGTACCTTGTCGGAGACTAACACCCAGCCAGCCTTGAGAGTGACAGTTTGTACTAGCCATATGGATTCGGCAAGCGGCCAAGCACCCAGAGGGGATTCTTTGGCGGATGTCTTGTCATGCTTGGAAAAACAGGAGGCTACGCAAATGCAAATTGATTCAGTTTATGCAAGACATGTCTGCCCGGTTAGACCGCCTGCATGCCTCCTTAACTGGAGCCGGACCATCATCTTCTCTTTCTGAACTGCCTCCAGCCTTCCCTTCTGCTCCGGTTCCTACAGTATATCTTGGTTACAGTTATCTCAACCAAACAAATTTGTAATCCCAAGCATTGCCGAGGGTATTTAAACCAGTGCGAAATTCATTTTGAGTTGCAGGCGGCAAACTTTCCCACTCCCAGGACTTGGATAGCATACATCATCTCACTTTTGTCAGGGCAGGTACTAGACTGGGCCTCTCCCATGTGGGAGAAATCCGATCCGATATTATCGAATTATTCAGAATTCATTGTCAAGTTGTGAAAATGTTTTGACAAGCCCGGATGATCCACCTCCGCTTCTAATGAGATTCTGCGACTTTGTCAGGGTAGAAAGATGGTCAGCCAATATGTGATTCCATTCCACACTTTAGCATCAAAACTCAACTGGAATGAGGATGCATTCATTGTGGGTTTTTGGAATGGGCTGGCGGACAGGATCAAGGATGATCTAGTGACTCGTGATTTACCATCAAGTTTAAACGACTTGATATCCCTATGTAACAAGGTGGATGAAATATAGAGAACGAGTCCAAGAGAAAACCATATTTGAGCATACAAAACCTCGGCCCATTCCCAGAGTAAGTTTTCCTCATAATACCAATGAGGAGCCAATGCACATTATTAGATCCCGTTCGACCCCGGAAGAGTGACAGATGTCGGCAAGGAAACCTTTGTTTGTATTGTGGGTCCCCAGAGCATTTTGTCAAATCTTGTTCTCTTCAGTTGGGAAAAGCCCGCTCCTAGTTTATGATAGAGAGGTAAAGATACGGGTTATGCTAGATTCATCACGGAATTCAGAATCTGTAATTCCCATGACTTTGTCCGAAACCCATTCCTGCATTATTGGACTTTGGAGCCGTAGAAAATTTTATCACTCTGGATTTCATTCATCAGCTTAGAATACCATTGGAATTGTTCCCCAGAGATATGTATCTTTAACAGCAGTCAAATGAGTTGAATACCTGATGTTACAATTATCCACTGTACCATGTAGTGTGGGGTGTTGCATTCCAAGGAAACAACTTTTCTGGTGATTCCCAAGGCCTCTCATAAAGTAGTACTAGGTCTACCCTGGCTCCAGAAACATAATCCCCAGATTGACTGGTTTACCTTACAAGTGACTACCGGGAGTCTGTTATGTTTTAAAAATTGTTTGTAGTCAATAATACCAATAAGATCCGCTGGAGTAAATTTTCAGGATGGCTTGCCTCCCGCTTACCAACAATTTCAGGACGTTTTTAGTAAACAAGGGGCTGACATTTTACCACCTCATCGGGAATTGGATTGCCCAGCAAAACGCCACCTAGAGGGAGAATTTACCCATTATTCCTTCCTGAGATGCAAGCAATGTCAGAATATATTCAGGAAAACCTAAAAAAACAGAGTTTATATGATCTTCATCTTCTCCGGCTGGAGTCAGGTTTTTTTCTACGTAAATGAGAAAGACAGGAGATTGCATCCCTGAATTGACTATCACGGTATTAATGTGATTACAGTAAAACAAAAATGTTATCCTCTTCCTCTGATTACAGAACTGTTTGACTGTGTAAAGAGAGAGACAGTTTTTACTAAATTGTATGAGAGGAGCATACAACTTGATTCGCATCCGAGTTGGGGACGAATGGAAGACAGCCTTTAACAGCAGGGATGGACATTACAAATATTTAATTATGCCCTTTGGATTCCAGCTTTATGTCAATAAAATCTTTAGGGATTTAGGGACAAATGTCTAGTAGTCAATTTGGATGATATTTTAATTTTCTCCAGAAATCTTGAAACTCATTGGGCCCAAGTAAGTGAAGTGCCCACAAGGCTTAGGAAGAACCATCTATTCTGTAGGCCGGAAGAAATGTATTTTCGAAGTGTCAACTATTCCTTTTCTCGGTTACATCAGTTCCGGAATTAACTTTGCAGATGGATCTGGAGAAAGTTCAGGCCATCCGAAACTGTTCCTACCACTCTCAAAGGAATCCAATGATTCTTGGGATTTTCAAATTTCAACAGGAAGTTCAGTAAAGGATTTTCCACATTAGTAGCACCCATCATGTAGTTAACTAAGAAAAATGCTGATCCACCTCATTGGACTCCTAAGGCTGATACCGCTTTCCATGCTTTCAAACAAGCTTTCACATCTTCTCCAATATTAAGGCAACCTGATGTTACTCACCTATTTATCACTGAAGTGGACTCTTCTGCTGATGGGGTAGGAGCAGTGCTATCGCAGCGTTTTGAAGATAAGCTCCATCTATGTGGCTACTTCTCCAGTAAATTTTGACCAGCTGAGCGCAATTATACAGAGATCAAGAATTACTTGCTATTAAGTCTGCATTTGAGGAGTGGCGTCATCTTCTGGAGGGTGCTATGTACCCCACCACTGTGTATTCTGCTCATAAGAATTTACTGTAGCTCAAAACCGCTCAATCCTTGAATCCACACCAAGCTTGCTAGGCGATGTTCTTCACTCGATTTGACTTTAGGCTCTGCTACCGCCCTGAATCTCTCAACTGCAAAGCTCAGGGTATTTCTCTCTCTATGGGTTTCAAAGAACGAGCCATCCTGGATCCCACGTCTTTTCCCTTGGTCCAAGTCTCACCAATTCTCCCTTTTGGAAAAAATGTGGCTCCAGAACTCCGGGAAAAACTTCTCACCTGGGCTCATGCTTCCCCTTTTTCTAGCCATGCAGGTATCCATAAGAGGTTCAAATTAATTCTGCACTCCTACTGGTGGTCAAATATAAAAGCTGATATACAGGCCTTTATAGCATCTAGTTTGAAATGTGCGTAACATAAAACCCCTAGGGGTCTTTCTCCTGGTCAACTATGTACATTATCAATACCAAAACATCCATGGATGCACATTTACATGGACATTATTACAGATTTACCTTCTTCTATAGGTCACAACACTATTTGGTTTGTAGTTGATCGTTTTTCCAAGATGGGCCACTTCATTCCTTTCGTTGGTCTTCCCTCTGCGTCCTGTTTGGCACAGCTATTTATATCACATATCTTTAAATTGCATGGTTTACTAAGAGAAATCTCTGATCGTGGAGTCCAGTTCGTGGCCAAATTTTGGAGAGCGCTGAGTTCATCTTTGGGAACTAAGTTGAAATTTGCTTCAATGTATCATCCACAAACCAAAGGCCAGACTGAGAGGGTGAATCAGGATTTAGAGACATTCCTTCGTGTATTCATATCTTCCTCTCAAGATGGTTGGATGAAGTATCTACACTTGGCCGAATTTGCCCATAATTACCACTACCACACTTGCATCTACCCCATTCTATACCAATTATGGTTTTAATTTTTGGGTTCCAAAATTTCAACCTCTCCCCTCCTTTGAGGTTCCTGCTACCGATCTCTCCTTACAGTGTTTTACTAAAATTTGGAAGCAAGTTCATTCTTTAAAGCAATTTTCGTTATAAAAACTTTGCAGATCGCAAACGAAAAGCCATTCCCAGACTACGACCAGGAAATCATGTGTGGCTCTCAACTCGTAATTTAAAACTCAAAGTACCTTTGAAGAAGTTTGCTGCACGATATACTGGTCCCTATACCATTGAAAGGGTTCTCTATCTGGTAGCCTATAAATTAAAGTTACCTACATACCTTAAAATTCCGAATACCTTTCACATCTCTTTGCTTAAAACTCTAATTCTTATTCACTTCCAAGCTGCTCTCCCGAAGCCACATCGGGTTCTGACTCAAAGAGGGACTGAATACTAAATTTAAAAGATTCTTGACACTTGTCAGACATATAGACGTCTTCAATTTCTTATCGACTGGAGAGGATATGGCCCGGAGGAGATGGTGTGGATCAACACTGAGGATGTACATGCTCCACAATTAATTTGAGCCTATCATGCAAGACAATCCAACAAAGTCAATAGGTGTTCAGTGTTTCGAGGGGTACTGTCATGACTCGGCAGGTGAGGGGAGGCGGCTCTCAGGGCTCGCCTTTCTGGGCGTTTGATCCACTGCAGCATTGCGAGCGCCATGTGTGCGGCGGGGAGGAGGCTGCGGGAGTACTGGTCCCAACAGCTGACGGCGCCGACCTTCTCTCCAGAGTCCAGGGTGGTCTGGCCTGTAGAAAAAATAATTTGCTTTAGCACACACAATCCTTTATTGAGATTTCTATCTACGATGGTTAGGATATTGCAAACAAAATGACTGCTAATAATTGTGTGTTTACTGTAAAATCCCTACAATGTTTACATGAGCTGCACTGAAGCCCAATGTGACCTAACCTCGTGCAGCTGTGGTGACAACATCCCTGATGTCAAAATTAAGTGGGACTGGATCCAAGACAGGTCAAAAGTGGTGTAAACAGACTAAAAGGGTAAAATGTAAATTTCTCTGTAAACAGTATGTAAGCTCTAAACACCGTAAGGTATATACATGCTGTGCACAATTAGGGCTCATTCACACATATTTAGTGGGAAAATAGGTAAAAACACAAGCTAGCACAAGCTTTAGTGATGCATTTTAGTGAATGTTCTGTTTCCTTGGATTGTTACCATTACAATCCATTGCACTGGTAGTGAGCATTAATGTATTAATAATACAGCCCAACAACAACAAAAAATGTTTAGTTGCCAATAATATTTGAAAGATTTTACGTTAGCTGAATAAAAAAATTAATGTAGTTTTTTTCGAATTGGCTCTAGTTCTTGAGATAATGGATACCATCTAGTAATAGGGAACTTAGGGCCTGATTCAGAGCTGCTTGCAAGCGGCCTGATGGTTGCCCACTGCGCACGCTCTGCGTCCGGCATGTGCGCGTACGTGAGCCCGACAGAGCGACTGAAATTCAGTCATAGCAGGGCTTGCAACAAGATGGGGCAGCTGTCGATGTTGATTGACAGCTCGCTCCGTTTTGTGGGCGGGTAGGGGGGTGGCCGGACAAATGCAGGCGTTCCCTTAGGAACAAAAACAGACAAATCTCAGGTGCACAACTCCAAATTATTAATAATATATAAATGCAATACAATTTTGCAATCAATAGAGGTTTTTAGCATAATCTTGGCCAAGGTTATGGGCCTACCCACCATATCCAGGTAACCTCTGTAGGGTAGGTCCCTAACATACTATGATTCAAATCACCGCATTATAACACATTTTTCTTTTATGACACATTTTAACCCTTCACTGTTTGTTTATTATATATGTACCTCACTTTTTTTTTTCATTCTTTATATGCAGCAGTAGCTGCTCCTAACTATTTTTCACACTGCACTTTTCTTACTATGGCGGTGCCCTGGGGCAGCTTAGCTGGGCTAGTTTGGGGTGTCCTGCACTCTGGATTTGAATCATAGTATGTTAGGGACCTACCCTACAGAGGTTACCTGGATATGGTGGGTAGGCCCATAACCTTGGCCAAGATTATGCTAAAAACCTCTATTGATTGCAAAATTGTATTGCATTTATATATTATTAATAATTTGAAGTTGTGCACCTGAGATTTGTCTGTTTTTGTGCCTACAATTAGTCTCATCAGGTAGCACCTCCCATTATATATATTCAGGGTGTGCAGTCCAGAAACCTTCCCATATGTTCCCTTAGGAATGCCTGGCCTTTGTAGGAGGGCTTACTGACAAAACTACTGATGTCAGTAGTGGACTTCCTGCTCTATTATCGGAAGATTCTAGAAGGTGAGACAGTTGTCTATTGTGTGTCACGACTCGCCGGGTGTGGGGAGTTGGCTCTCTGGGCGTACCTGTCCAAGTGTTTGGTCCGCTGCAACGTAGTGGGCGCCATGTTCATTGGGGAGGAGGCTACGGGAGTAACGGTCCCAATGGCTGATGACGCTGACCTTCTCTCCAGAGTCCTGGGTGAGTTGGCTGGGGCTCGTTGTTGTAGCTTGTCCTAGTGTTTAGCACTGCAATATTGGAGACCATCAGCTGACTGCTGGGGACCAATAGGGTGACGGCAAGGGATCTCTTGGCCAATCACCTCACTGCAAGTAAGGAAGGAAGCTGGACGCTAGGGGGAATTGCCATCACAAGTCACTATCCTGGTTTGCAGCTGGTTATTGTGCTCCTGTAATTGCCCACAACTTTACCTAGCTTTGTGCAGCTCTGCTCTGTACTGCAGTGTTTCGCCAGGGTCCATTCATGCTCCAGCCTCCACCTGCTTGGCGTGGTTCCCTCACTTGCTAGTTCCAGTGTCCTACGTTCACTCAGGTAGTCCTGAGTAGCTGGTATTGCTTCGCAATCCATCTTAATCCTGTGTAGCTGTTGCTGCTCCGCAATTCAGCATAATCTTGAGTATCTGGTACTGCTGTTCAATCTGGCATAATCTTGTGTATCTGGTTATCTGTTGCTGCTTAGCAATCCAGCATAAACCTGAGTAGCTGTTACTGCTCCTCAATCCAGCATAATTCTGAATAGCTGCTACTCCTCCACAATCTGGGATAATCTGGAGTAGCTAGTACTGCTCCGTAATCCAGCA
Organism: Taudactylus pleione; assembly: GCA_031769625.1. NCBI lineage: Eukaryota > Metazoa > Chordata > Amphibia > Anura > Myobatrachidae > Taudactylus > Taudactylus pleione. The sequence goes on from JAUIMM010000178.1 coordinate 16,650,526, forward strand.
TAATCCTGTGTTGCTGGTACTGCTCCTCAATCCAACTGTTATGTTCTGGGTTGTTTGTGGACCCAGGGTGGTAGCAGGAGCAATCACAGAAGCGGATTTGAAAATAAAACTAGGATTTTAATAAGTGCTTGAGTAGACATATAATGTGGCAGTAAACAAAAGTCCAGGAACATATAAATGTGCACAAGAGTTCTGTGGTGGGAGTAATGGGTTAATGTCCAAGAAAAGCAATTAGAGCTGTCCAGGTGTGCAGGTAGTGAAACTGAAAATAATCAAGCCAGGTATGCAGGTAGTGAACTGAAAATAATCAAGCCAGGTATGCAGGTAGTGAACTGAAGCAATGAGCAGGATGTCAGCAGGCTCAGGCACTCAGGTATGGGCAAGGGTGATGGAGGAAGCGGGGTAGTCCAGTGGGAGCTTGGAGCTGACAGGCAGACTGGCAGACAGCGAATTCACAGGAACAGGATAAGCACAGAGAACTCCCTCTCAGCTAGGCTGAGATACACGTTGCACTGGCAAAGAAGGAAGGCACTGACCCTTCCTAAATACCCCATGCCATGCTGTTACTGGCCGGAGGGAACATGTGACTCACCAGGATTGGCCAGCCGCATCACATGGCCAGAAGGCAAGATGGCGGTGCCCATGCCAAACGGAATGGAGACGCCGCCAGGCCTTACCAGCGCAGAGTGACAACAGGCCCGCACAACAACGCGCGCAGCCAAAGCCCCCCACTAGACACCAGCTTTGCCACCAGACATCCCACGCCACAATGACCTCACAGGTAACACTCGCCTAGCGCCATGCTGAAATACAATGGCCGTGACAGTACCCCCCCTTTTGGGGTAGCCTCAGGACACTCACCAGGCTTCTCTGGATAGGCAGAATGGAATCTTCTGATGAGCGTGGGAGCGTGGACATCACGCGCATTGGTCCAGCAACGTTCCTCTGGACCGTAACCTCTCCAGTCCAGCAAATACTGTAGATGACCTCTGCGTAGACAAGAGTCCAAGATCTGGGCGACCTCAAACTCAACTCCTCTCTCCATCTGGACTCGAGGAGAAGCAGGTAGAGCACTATGGAACTTATTCAGGACCAGGGGCTTCAATAAGGAAATATGGAAGGAATTAGGGATTTTTAGGTATGGGGGTAACTGTAGACAATAGGCCACTGGATTAATGACTTCTGTTATGGAGAAGGGACCAATGAAGCGTGGTGCAAATTTCATAGAAGGAACCCTCAGACGAAGATTCCGGGTGGACAACCAGACCTGGCTTCCAACTTGCATGCGTGGAACTATTATACGCTTTCTATCGCCTGGGTCTTATAGCGAGAGGATGCCTTCAACAAATCAGACCGTACTTGAGTCCAGATGGCAGAAAAATTCCGCACTGTGTCCTCCACGGCCGGAACATCGAAAACAGGCAGACTTCAGAATTCGGGAACACGAAGATGAAGGCCATATACAACCTGAAATGGCGTTTGGTTAGTTAACGAGTGGTAGGAAGCATTATGTGCAAGGCAAGGCAGCCCAATTGTCCTGGGAAGATGACATAAAAATTCTTAAGAAAGTCTCTAGATCTTGATTAACTCTCTCGGTGGAGCCGTTGCTTTGCAGATGGTAGGCCGTGGAAAAGTTTAACTTCACTTGAAGAACAGAACACAAAGCCCTCCAGAATTTTGCAGTAAACTGCACACCACAGTCAGAGACAATTTCAGCAGGAAGGCTATGTAGACGAAATATGTGTTGCAAAAACAACTGTGCCAGGTCAGGGGCAGAAGGTAACTTCTTCAACGGTATATAGTAGACCATCTTAGAAAATCGATCTATTACAACCCAGATAGTGTTGAAACTTTGAGAGACTGGCAGGTCTGTGACAAAATCCATGGAGAGATGTGTCCATGGACGTGATGGAGAAGGTAATGGAAGCAATTCCCTATGCTGGGCACAGGAGGAGCAGGAAGAGATGAACTCCATTATAGTGAGGGGGAACATCCAGCGCATATAACACCTACGTTTAATTTATTAAAATGATCATAAATAGTTAAACTCCCATAGTTTATGGGCTAATGTAGGAAAACTGATAAGTCAATATACAGATTGTCAATCACTTGAAATTACAATGTGATAAATAGATAAATTAATTAACTGATGAGTTTAAATAGAACACAATATAAATAAAACACTGAGAGGGGATATTCCTATAAAAATCAATGTTTATTGATAGGTACAATATACCATACTATGTGTCTGTATTATTAAAAGAAATACCGGTATACAATACAATTTAACAAACAATAGGACAAACAAACAATACATATAAACTACTAAACATGTATAGTTGGTGCGTATCCCCGGCAGAGTAATACGCTATTAGCGTTTTACTTACTCTGCACTGGTAATGGGTTTAGGGAAAAATGGGCAAAATGCAGTATTATATTGTTCCAGAGGGAATAGTAAGTTCCGAGTAGCAGGAATAAACCTGGCATGCATCAGATGCAAGAAGGAAAAAAGTCTTGGACACCTTAATAGGTGGATGATTACCTTAGTCTTCCTTCTGCAATCCGAATGTGTGTGGGTGTAATCTTCCTCCGGATCGAGTCCTTATAGGTCCCGTGGGGTTGATGTGTCTGCCGGCAGACTTCCTCGATGTGCCGCAATGAGCGCGTATCTGTCCGTGCGGCTTGCAGGGAGAATCGACTTTTCTGTAATCGATGCGTTTCACCTCAAAGGCTTCCTCAGGATGACAGATCAGCCTAGCTGAGAGGGAGTTCTCTGTGCTTATCCTGTTCCTGTGAATTCGCTGTCTGCCAGTCTGCCTGTCAGCTCCAAGCTCCCACTGGACTACCCCACTTCCTCCATCACCCTTGCCCATACCTGAGTGCCTGAGCCTGCTGACATCCTGCTCATTGCTTCAGTTCACTACCTGCATACCTGGCTTGATTATTTTCAGTTCACTACCTGCATACCTGGCTTGATTATTTTCAGTTTCACTACCTGCACACCTGGACAGCTCTAATTGCTTTTCTTGGACATTAACCCATTACTCCCACCACAGAACTCTTGTGCACATTTATATGTTCATCGATTACAGAAAAGTCGATTCTCCCTGCAAGCCGCACGAGCAGATACGCGTTCATTGCGGCACATCGAGGAAGTCTGCCGGCAGACACATCGACCCCACGGGACCTATAAGGATTTGATCCGGAGGAAGATTACACCCACACACATTCGGATTGCAGAAGGAAGACTAAGGTAATCATCCACCTATTAAGGTGTCCAAGACTTTTTTCCTTCTTGCATCTGATGCATGCCAGGTTTATTCCTGCTACTCGGAACTTACTATTCCCTCTGGAACAATATAATACTGCATTTTGCCCATTTTTCCCTAAACCCATTACCAGTGCAGAATAAGTAAAACGCTAATAGCGTATTACTCTGCCGGGGATACGCACCAACTATACATGTTTAGTAGTTTATATGTATTGTTTGTTTGTCCTATTGTTTGTTAAATTGTATTGTATACCGGTATTTCTTTTAATAATACAGACACATAGTATGGTATATTGTACCTATCAATAAACATTGATTTTTATAGGAATATCCCCTCTCAGTGTTTTATTTATATTGTGTTCTATTTAAACTCATCACTTAATTAATTTATCTATTTATCACATTGTAATTTCAAGTGATTGACAATCTGTATATTGACTTATCAGTTTTCCTACATTAGCCCATAAACTATGGGAGTTTAACTATTTATGATCATTTTAATAAATTAAACGTAGGTGTTATATGCGCTGGATGTTCCCCCTCACTCTTATGTACCATCCCTATTCTAATGAGGATATCTAGTGCCCTCATACACACCCAGCTGCAATAACCCCTATCCGAATACCATAGATTAGCGCATCCCTTCCCCCCACGTCTATCATGAACTCCATTATATCTGCCTTCATAGAAGGCCACCAATAGTGTCTTTTCAGGAACTCCAAGGTCTTCCGAGTGCCTGAGTGCCCTGCTAAGCGAGATAAATGTGCCGAAGTGAGAAGCTGCTTCCTTAATTCTGGGGCCACAAATGATTTTCCCGTAGGAGGCTGAACTTGTAATACGGCGAAAACTCTTGATTCCAAGACAGGGGTATTGCTTTGATTTTCAGATTGATCATCACAGAGGAGAGATCTCGATAGGGCATCAGTCTTCTGATTAAGTGCTCCAGACCGGAAGGTCAGGGTGAACTGAAACTTGGCAGAGAATATTGCCCAGCGGGCCAAACGAGGACTCACACATTGGAGGATTTTGAGAAATAGGACATTTCTATGGTCCGTAAATACAGTAAATGGAAACTTGGCACCTTCTAGCAAATATCTCCATTCTTTCAACGCCAACTTTACAGCTAGTAGTTCTTGCTCACCTATGGCGTAGTTCCTTTCGGCGGGTGAGAATTTTTTAGAAAAGAACCCACACGGATGGACTCGGTTGTCCTCATAATGTTGAGACAAGACTGCTCCCACAGCTTCAGATGATGCGTCTACTTCCAACAAAAAAGGCCTGTCCAGATCTGCTTGTCGAAGAACTGGTGCTGAGATAAAGGCCTGTTTTAGAAGATGAAAGGCAGACTCTGCCTCAGGTGACCATTGGGCAAGGCTGTAATGGGAGCCAGCAGTGTAGAAAATCCCTTAATGAAGCATCTATAATAATTGGCGAAGCCCAACAATCTCTGGATGGCCTTCAGTGTCTGAGGTCGGGTCCAATCCAGAATTGCATGTACCTTCTTGGAGTCCATTTCTAAACTGGAGCCAGATATTACATAGCCGAGAAAAGGTACACTGGGCACTCCAAAGACGCACTTCTCCAGTTTGCAGTAAAGGTGGTTTTCTCTCAAACGGGTCAGAACTTCTTTAACATGTTCTTGATGTTTAGCCACAGAGGGTGAAAATAATCAGTATGTCATCCAGATAGACAACAACCGAAACATATAACAGATCCCGGAAAATCTCATTAACGAAACTTTGAAAGACAGCAGGGGCGTTACACAATCCAAAAGGCATTACTAAATATTCGAAATGTCCATCTCTGGTATTAAAAGTGGTCTTCCATTCATCGCCAGCTCGGATACGAATGAGGTTGTAAGCCCCTCTCAGATCTAATTTAGAAAAAATGACAGAGCCCTTGACCCTATCAAACAACTCAGTAATCAGGGGAAGGGGGTATAGATTCTTTACAGTAATGTCATTAAGGCCTCGATAATCGATACATTGTCTTAGACCACCATCCTTCTTGCTAACGAAGAAAAACCCAGCTCCAGCAGGTGAAGTAGAGGGGCGAATGAACCCCTTTGCCAGGTTGTCCCGGATGTACTCGGTCATGGCTTGAGTCTCAGGCAAGGACAGCGGATAGGTACGACCACGAGGTGGTATCTTATCAGGTATCAATTCAATTGGACAGTCCCATTCCCTATGAGGGGGTAAGATATTTGCTTGTTGCTCAGAGAACACGTCGGCGAACATCTGATATTCCTTGGGAATGGCAGAAGAAACTAATGGAACTGTCTTTCTCACAGGTCGAATTTTTGGAAGATAGGATTTCTGACAGTCCATACCCCATGACAGAATCTGCATAGAACTCCAATCAATCCTGGGATTATGTTGACGTAACCAAGGTAGACCAAGAACAATTTCTTGAGAGGCCTCTGATATCACCAGGAATTTTAAGGACTCAGAATGAAGTGCCCCAATTCGGACCAATACTGTTTGAGTCTCTTTGGTGACTATCCCGTTAGTTAGAGGGCGTCCGTCTATAGAGGTCAGAGAGATGGCATGGTTGAGAGACAAACAAGGAATCTGAAATGTATCTATGAAACTAGACGTTATGAAATTTCCGGCTGCTCCCGAGTCAAGTAGAGCAGTAGCAAAGACAGGTTTGGGTTTAAGATCCAAAGCTAGGGTAATCGTGAAATCTTTAATTTTTGGAGACAGGCTCATAACTCCTAACTTGATGTCTCCAGGGTCAGTTAGGATTTGGCATTTCCCGGTTTACGGGGGTAGGAGATCAGCAAGTGACCGGACTCTCCGCAGTACAGACAGAGGTTCTTTTGCATTCTTCTCTGACCTTCTTTGGAGAGGTGTGTATGATTCACCTGCATAGGCTCCTCTTCAGTAGGAGAAGGAATGAGATGGGTAGAAATGGAGGGGGTAAATGACCTTTGCCGGTCAGTTCTGTGTTTTTCAGCCTGACGTTCCCTAAAGCGTAAGTCAACTTTGATACACAACGAAATCATGTCGTTCAGATTAGTAGGAAGCTCTCGAGTGACTAGATCATCCTTTAGTCGGTTTGACAACCCATGCCAGAAGGCCAAGGAGAGGGCTTCCTCATTCCATTTGAGCTCTGATGCTAAAATTTTAAATTGCACGGCATATTGACTGACAGGACGGACCCCTTGTCTCAGTGTCATGATGTTTGATGATGCTGATACAGTACGCCCAGGTTCATCGAAAATCCTCCTGAAGGATGACACAAAACCTGTGTAATTATCCAGCAGCGGATCTGAGCGCTCCCAGAGTGGGGAAGCCCATTCCAAGGCCTGGCCAGATAACAAAGAGACTATATAAGCCACTTTAGTTCTTGCAGTTAGAAAGTTGTCAGGCTGCAGGGTAAAATGTATATCACACTGATTTAGGAATCCTTAGCAGAGTTTAGGGTTGCCGTCAAATTTACTTGGTAAAGGGAGATGTAAGCGGGGAGATGATCTGCCTCCTGTATTCCCAGACGCTGAAGCGGATGTAGATGCTGGTACTCCAGGGGTAGAAAAGGAAGTTTGCAAACTATCCTGTCGCTTGGACATCTCTTGCAGAAATTGAGCCATCTGATGCTGCATGTTTTCCAGATTCTCTAAACGTCCAGAAATGCACCGGAACAAATCCACTCCTGACTCCTGATCTGTGGCCGGCTCCATGGGGCCAGTGCAAACTGTTATGTTCTGGGTTGTTTGTGGACCCTGGGTGGTAGCAGGAGCAATCACAGAAGCGGATTTGAAAATAAAACTAGGATTTTAATAAGTGCTTGAGTAGACATATAATGTGGCAGTAAACAAAAGTCCAGGAACATATATATGTGCACAAGAGTTCTGTGGTGGGAGTAATGGGTTAATGTCCAAGAAAAGCAATTAGAGCTGTCCAGGTGTGCAGGTAGTGAAACTGAAAATAATCAAGCCAGGTATGCAGGTAGTGAACTGAAAATAATCAAGCCAGGTATGCAGGTAGTGAACTGAAGCAATGAGCAGGATGTCAGCAGGCTCAGGCACTCAGGTATGGGCAAGGGTGATGGAGGAAGCGGGGTAGTCCAGTGGGAGCTAGGAGCTGACAGGCAGACTGGCAGACAGCGAATTCACAGGAACAGAATAAGCACAGAGAACTCCCTCTCAGCTAGGCTGAGATACACGTTGCACTGGCAAAGAAGGAAGGCACTGACCCTTCCTAAATACCCCATGCCGTGCTGTTACTGGCCGGAGGGAACATGTGACTCACCAGAATTGGCCAGCCGCATCACATGGCCAGAAGGCAAGATGGCGGCACCCATGCCAAACGGAATGGAGACGCCGCCAGGCCTTACCAGCACAGAGTGACAACAGGCCCGCACAACAATGCGCGCAGCCAAAGCCCCCCGCCAGACACCAGCTCCGCCACCAGACAGCCCGCGCCACAATGACCTCACAGGTAACACTCGCCTAGTGCCATGCTGAAATACCCTGGCCGTGACACCAGCCTAATCCTGAGTAGCTGGTACCTCTCCTTAATCCAGCATAATACTGAGTAGCTGGTACTTCTCTGCAATCCAGCATAATCCTGAGTAGCTGGTACTTCTCCGCAATCCCGCATAATCCTGAGTATCTGGTACTGCTCCGCAATGCAGCATAACCTGTAGTAGTTATACTGCTTAGCAACCCCAGCACTTCCACCAGCATTGCTAAAATCTATTCTTTATATCTACCTTGAGGAGTACAGCCATGGCCAAAAGTTTTGAGAATGAAACAAGTATTGATTTTCACAAAGTTTGCTGCTTCAGTGTTTTTAGACCTATTTGTCAGATGTTACTATGGTATACTGAAGTAAAATTACAAGCATTTCCCCGCCTCTTGACGACAAGTTGTCAATGGGATTAAGGTCTGGGGAGTTTCCTGGCCATGGACCCAAAATTTTGATGTTTTGTTCCCCAAGCCACTTATACGCATTGTTCGTCACCAAACTGTTCTTGGATGGTTGGGAGAAGATGCTCTTGGAGGATGTTTTAGTACCATTCTTTATTCATAGCTGTGTTCTTAGGAAAAATTGCAAGTTACCCCACTCCCTTGGCTGAGAAGCAACCCCACACATGAATGGTCTCAGGATGCTTTACTGTTCTAGAAGTTACTGCTATTCCATTAGTCCATGAGCAGGAACTACATTCTCCCACCTTGTCTGCTTCAATCCATCAAGTTCTCTCCTCCAGTGGCCAGTATCTTGCTGGAGACTAACACCCAGCCAGCCGTGACTGTGTATTTTTCTTGCTCCTCTTTCGTGTATCTCATAAAAAAGAGACAATCTAGCAAACTAATGTCATATTCGGAATCAGCACCACAGTTACCCCAAAATTGCTCTAATATGATTGGCAATAAAATGAGTGCTGATCGGTGTAATAAATTGTGTTGCCTTGTAACATTTTAAACTCATTATTAACATTTGAAGCCCAGTGTTGGGAATAAACCCATAAGAATATATTATTCCTATTTATAATGTGTTTTTTTTTTGTGTTATTTAGTGCATAGGTTTGAACAAGCCCTAAAACTACATAAATACTGTTTAAAAACAAACAAAAAACCCAACGGTTTCACATGACAAAAGCTGTAAAAGATAAATACAACCATACAATTACTGCGGACATATTATCGTGTAAAATAATGGCTTCTAATGTTCAACATATGTTAGCAGCTGTATCTGACAGTTCAACTTTCTAGAAAGTTATATTCATGTCACTAGCTGAACCTAGATTTATTATGAACACTAATCTTTAGTTAAATGTTCTTTTTAATAAAGGGTGGGTAACGAAGCAAGTTTGTCCCCCACAGGTCCACCCCAGCAGGATGTTTGGTTTATTTACCTAACACAAGGCTACCTGACTGGAGACCAATTTGTAGCACCAACTAAGTAAGAGCCGTAACCCGTGTTTCTGCGGGGTACATGGCATATTTGTACTATCACTATTTTTCGCATTTTCCCATTTACCCAGAGTAAATTTTGTTTGTACTTTAACTGAGCAAATATTTATAGTTACCTTTTATTGGCACGGCAAATCAATTTAGTATTAATTTATTTTTATTATATGGGAAAAAGTGTGGAAAAAATGTTCTCTTCCTGTATCTGTTTCCACAAAATGAATCCAATCAAATGTATTAAGAAATCTACTTATATTTATTCTGTGACTTAAAGGGATACCAAACAAACTGTATGTAGTTTATGGAAGATTTCATCTATGCATTTAGGGATCATTTAATTTTATTCGTACAGACACATACATATCATACACTGTGGCTTCCGCCTCCCCAACAGCCCCTATTGGCACGCTAGGTCCTGGGCAACTCAGCTGTGCCAGCATCTTCCTTGCATAAACAAAACAACTGGAAGCAACAGAACTACTTTGCTGGAGTAGACGGATCAATTTGATGTGCGACATTGTACATCTGAGTCTGAATCTGTATATGAAGTGCTCCGATGCTGCAGCTTTTTCTCTTGTGCTGCATATGCGACTTTGTATGCATTTAAAATTAATTCATGTGCAGTTCAATTGTTGGTGGTGTTTTGCTGCACCTGCAATGCGAATAAGATGCAATTTAAAAATAAATAAATATTCTACACCTCTTGGAATAGCTCAGTTGCGCTGGACATCTCGCACAGTAAGGTGTCAGTGGCAAACGCAGGATTTTTAAGGGGGGGTCTCCATACATTCAGGGAGGGTGAAGGCAAGGAAAATGAGGGACAGATACAGGGAAAGTTACAGTGAGAGAGTGAGGGCAGAGACAATGAGGTGGAGTTACAGGGAGGCTGAGGGTATGGACACACACATATCACTTGTCTTTTCAGGGCCTTTCTAGCTGTCAGGGCACTACAAGCCCCAGCACATCCAATTGACAAAGTGTGCTGGGACTTGTACTCTCATCACAGCTGGATAGGCAGTAAGTGATACAGCTGCACATAGGACCCCCAGACTTCTTACCTTTAAACGTAGAGCTCCGGGTCATGCTGTTCCAGTGCAGTTGCCGTAGGGTCCAGGATCACTGTGCTGAGTTGACTGTGTTGGCAGTGGGCAGACTGCGCTGGACCGCTGGGAAGGGGAGCTGAGGAGGATAAGTAGGCACCACACATCAGGCTAAATCCTCCGTTGTTACTGTGATCACTGTGGGTCACCCGCTCCTGAGACCGGCTCCCGACAGAGATCGACATTGCCAGCTGTTCGGCCCCCACAGCTAAGGGGTAGTCTTGTGCACAAACAGACTACCCCTGCTAACAGTGCCGCACTCTGCCCTCGCAGTAGTTCCCTGGTAGGAGCACAAGCTCCACACACTGACTCGGCCACCACTGCTCTTGGCTAACGGGCCGGCACTCTGAAAGGCCCACTAGCCTGAGCAGATGACAGCTTCTTGTTTGCATTTCACAGCAGAACCCAAATCTAGGAAGCACGGCAGCCGGCACAGGCATACATAGGAATTAGCCTGTGCCGGCAGCCAGCCCGGCGGGCAATGTTAGCCGGCCCGGCAGAGGGGTGCGTTGGATCGGCCCAGCGGGAGCTATCCCAGTGGCACAATCTGCCCCTGGAGACAAGTCTGTCTCTGTAAAATAAATTGGTCCATCAGGGGGGGTTTCCTGGTACTGCGTGCACGCCTGGGTGTATAGATGCTTGGTTAATGATCACACTTCTGTACATACTGTATATCTATTTTTATGTGTCTGTTTTTAAAGTATATAAATAAATTAATTTGTTTTGCCACTTTATTTATATTAACTTTGCCATGTAAAAGCATATATTAACATGCAAAAGTATATAGACTTCAGTGTCAGATATTAAAGCCTATATAAAAAATGCTCTAACACTATGGGACGCTGGGGCAGAGAAGATCTGAGTCCCAAAAGACATCTCTATCCTGCAAAATGCAGCACTGATCATGTTACTGGTGCCGCCAGCTTGTCACTGGGGGCGCTACTCTCATGTCCCTAATTAGGAGGGCACTGGATACCTATTTACATGTGAGATGTGTGCCTCCTAGCTCACTGAAGCTTTGTTCTTAGCAATGGCAGATCCAGGGGAACGATGGACGATTAGGGCAATTGCCAACTAACACACACATCTTCTCCTTCAGAAGCCCATGTGGTACCCTGGGTGTTGGTGTGGGCACAGATAAGTTAGGTCTAAATGCTACCTTACAGTAGAGATGGCAGATCCAGTGGATCTTCCTTTTCTCTCTCGGACAATGACTACACGAGCTTGTCCTTCTCAGGCTGTAGCAGATATGCAAGGCCCATACACACAGTAACATGACATAACATGACAATCTTGATAAATAGAATAATGTAGTAGATTTATTAAAGGTAATGATCAGCATACAGATGACATGCAATACAGCAATTCAATTATAATGATATGTGACAATTGTTAGCAACACTGCAATGGATAACTCATAAGTGATATTTCCATTGACAATTCAATGCACTTCCTTATTCTAATTGCTGCATCACCTCTTTGGCTATGATGAAAAGAATAGTTCTCAATCACTACAACACGTTATATTCTAAATGCACATGGTAACTTTATCAAGCTATGTCACTCAGTGGACTAGCACAACCCCAGACTAATCAAGTCATCTGCTTTTTGTTGGATCACTCTCTTGCTAGGTGGTCACTGTCCTATTACATGCATGTACAGTACTTGTAATACACAATAGGGAATAGGCAAAGTTAGTATCTAATGCTGATCATCCTTGTTTCAGAGAAAAACAACATCTTCAGCTTCCCAGTGATAATGTGCATTAAATATAGCTCAGATTTTAACAGCACAATTATCTTCAGCACTTAGTAATATTTATAACTCAGTCTTTATTTACATTTGCATTATACTGTATCTATATGAAGGCTTCTCTTTCTCTATGCAGATTAGTAGACTAAGGGCCTGATTCAGAGCCGTTCGCTATTTGCGGTCGTTCGTTTAAAAACAAGGGGTGGCTATTCAAATGAACCGTACGCACATTGCAGTCTGTTCACACCTCTAAGTCTGAACGAGCGAGCAAAACATACGCTCGTTTATTTGTTAAAAACGCCCCCTGGCCGCTCGCACCATACGTCATGTCCGCTATTTATTAGATTAATCGAGTACATCGACCAGTGTATGAACTGCTCGCTATTCTTGTGGTTGGTGTTTGCTACCACAAATTTGCGAGCAGTTCTGGCTCTAAAATAACCAAGTGACGTGGTCACTGACGCTGCTGTTTTAAATATACACACCCATAAAACGCCCGTTTTGACCTTTAAGCACGCCTGCGTTCGGTTCTCCACTCCCCATTTTCAAGCACCTTCCCCTGTTACCACCCACATACGCCTCATTCTGTCACTCAAAATAGCAGGCACTCGCTATATAGCGTACAAACGATTTTCGGCCGCACTGACTGGTTCGCGCATGCGTACTAAAAACCGTACGCATGCGCAGATGTGCAAACATCGCTCGGAACGAGCGTACTGCCGCTAACGAGCGGCTCTGAATGAGGGCCTAAGGGGTCTATGTACTAAGCCTTGGAGAGAGATAACGTAGACGGAGATAAAGTACCAACAAATCAGCTCCTAACTGCCACTTTACAGGCTGTGTTTAAAAAATTAGTTAGGAGCTGATTGGTTGGTACTTTATCTCTGTCCACATTAACTCTCTCCAAGGCTTAGTACATAGACCCCTAGGTCTTTAGGTTGAAGCATAACTCAGTAGGCACCTGCATCACGCTGTCGGCATATATAACTCAATCTCAGACACAGATACAGATTCACATGACTCTGCTCGCGCCAAGCATCTTTTTTAGCCTAAAATACATCTTAATCACAATGTGATGTGACTGGGATGCAGCAGGAGACTGTGCTGATTAATTTGATATTCAACACTTGTATATATGTGTGTGACTGTGTTTCTGAATCTGTATTCAAAGTGCTACAATGCAGCTGCTTTTTCCACGCCAAGTTCTGGTGTACTTTATTTACAGTCTCAGTCACACATAGATATACAAGTGTTACATGTCAAATGAATCAGCAGTCTCTCCTGGTGCTTTTTAGTACATCTTATTTTGACAAGACACCCGGTGCTAGCATAGTCACATGGGACCTGGTGCCTCACTCACGACAGACATCTTGCACCACATGGTGTATTCAGGGTAGATGTATGAGAACATATCTGTATAACATACTTGCCTACTTTTGAAAAAGCATTTCACGGAGATTGTGAAGGCAACACCTATAAGCGCCTATGAGCGTGGCGGTAAAGTTGGCGTGTCCTGCTACATCTGAGAGGCGTGTCATAAAATTGATTTACATCCAAATGTAAATGAGCCCCAAAACAGTAAGATCTACTTGTTGATGAAAACACACTGATACTGTTTAGAAAATGCATGTAGCAATAGGGCTCATTGTGCTTTATAACCAATGAAGGGAAATGATACTAATGTTCCCATTTGAATGTATATATCTGTTTATATAACAGCTTCATAATGGGGGTAATGTGCAATCAGGGAAATTGCTGGACTCTTCAGGGAGCCAGGGACATTACTACTATGACAACCAGGAGAGTTGGCAAGTATGCTGTATATCACTTTTATATTGCAGCTCACTTACAATAGGTATGTTTCCCTTGCTCAGCACAACTCACTGTCAACCTCCATGAATCCACTGCGGTCCTCAGTACTGCCATGCCATTTGCACAAATCTCCTTCACACTCTGCTGGAACATTGCTGCGGTCCCCAGCACTCTATTCAGTGGGTATTCAGTGGGTACTCAGTGGCATTGGCACCACCTTAGGGTCCTTGCTTACCCAGTCTTTTCGCTCAGACTTGCAGCATCTCACCTCACCTCACCCCACTCTCCATTTCTGCTCCTCGGCATCTACCTGGCTTAACTGCACAAGTGTTAAGTCTTTTTCCTGGAGCCAGAATGCCTTCCTTTGCACTCTACAGCTCCACCAAGTGGTGGCCTCTGGCACTACAATGTCCGTAGGCAGGGGTATCACACCGGCGACCTCCCTGTGGCTGAGCTCTCAGCCAGCTCCACTCCCTTAACATGCACAGCTTCTCCAGTGGGTTGGTGTGGGATGTAGTTATCAGACCAGCGGACGCTGAAAGTCCGACACAGGACTTAAGATAGGTGTCAAAATACCGATGCCTATCTTAAACCCGACACCGGAATCCAGAAGGACACCAGCCCGAATGAGGGGTGGGGAGGGTTAGGTTTAGGCTACAAGTAGGGAGGGTTAGGGGGAGAAGGGTAAGTGTACTTACTTGACCCCTGTCGGGATACCAACCATCGGGATGCCGCTGTCTGTATTTTGACAGGAGCCATCCTGACAGCCGGTATTACATACCGATTCCATTGGTGCAACCTCTCTGTCCTCCCTGGGGCCAAGCTCTCAGATGGCTCAGATACATAAACGTCAGACTACAGGAAAAGCAAGGAATCAAAAACACATGAGCAAAGAGTAGTTGGTCCCAAAAAGTTCTTCCTGGATTGTATTGTTTAGTTTAAGATATTCAAGCACTTAAGGAGGTATCCAAATGTGTATAACTGAAATATTCATATATGGAACAGTACTCTTTCCATAGAATGATATAATCAGTGTAGCACAGCGTTTTTGGTTTTGGTCTTGAATAAATATGACTAACCCACAAAATTGCGGGTTCTCTCCTGCCAGCTCTGTGTGTGATCTCAAAAATAGAGTTTTATCTCTCGCTGTCAGTTCTGCCCATTGGTATCTGGGCAGTAAAGAGAATAATTCCCTCTTTGACTTTGGCAGAAACTGTCGTGCACAGACCAGACTGGATCAACCAGCACAGTCAGGTCCTGCCAGAATTCCACCAGAAGTCTCTGAATGAATGCTTATGAAGTGTGGGGAATGGAGTCAGCTTTACAATTAAAGGCCTGGTGCCAGTACTGTACTGTACTGTACATATGTCATTTGGGTTTCCTGAATTTCTGATACTCTATAAATTAAAACAATATAACATGGAAATCTAATCAGACAAGCATAATAAAACAGGATTCAACAGAAAGAGGTGCAACTTTCTTACTTGGTTATTTAATAGTTAGGTTGCAAATGTGGAATTCCATTACTCTAGCAAAAATGTGAGATGTGGAATGGATGAAACATGTCAGAATGGTGGAATACAGCAGGAAGGCAGGGTGTTGTAACTAAGCAATCCAATAGATCAGAGTAATAATAATGTATTGGAGAATAAAGTATAAAATGCACTTAAAGAACTGAGAGAACAAGTAATATACTCCTGCTACATGTTTCAGTTGTAAAATATCACCAAAAATATGGAATTCACTTGAATATCATAATAAAAAGTATTACTCTCTGATCATAATATTTAGCAAATGTTGAAACTTTACACATGATGAACAACTTTTAATTGGGTACAGAGGGAGTCTAGGTAAATGCCTTCACTACCACTGCAATTTAAATGTGATTGGTGAGCAGAGAATGGCTTGTCTTTTATTAATTTGCCTACAACAGTTATTTTAATGTAGAAATAAATCCAATTTTTAACAAGTGAATTTTACAGATTAGCCTAAACCTGACAAAAATGAAAAGAAGAGAGATTTTGTTCTTTGTTGACTTACAGTGCCCTCTTCTGGAAATTTCATGAAACTTAAGATCAAAATTAATGTACAACACAAATTCAGGTTCTATACTCTACAGCCATGGCCATAAGTTTTGAGAATGACACACAAGTATTTCTGCTTCAGTTTTTATGATGGCAATCTGCATATACTCCAGAATGTCATGAAGAGTGATCAGATTAATTGCAACTAATTACAAAGTCCCTCTCTGCCATGACAATGAATTTAGGAGCTCATTCAGACCTGCTCGCTATGCTGCGCTCTCTCGCAGCCGTCAAGGGGCAAATATGCAAATTCCGCGATCGCATGGCCAGGCTAAGGATGCCCTCTATGTCTTAGAGAGCGACGGCAGAGTGATTGCATGCCGGTGTAATGACGCCCACTTTTCATTCTAAGCACACATCATCTCCGGCAAGTGTATGATTAGTCAGTAACATCGAGTGCCATCAGAGCTGCTCGCAGACCTTGAGGTAGACCCTATCCCGCCGCATGCACCTCGATCACTGCAGGCTGAAATACAACCAGGTGACATGTACTATGACACTTCCATGTTAATTATGCATGCCCAAAGAATGGCGTTTTGATGCTCAGACACGCCTGCGTTCGCACACCCACTCCCCCATTTTCAAGGACCTTCCCCTGTAACCACCCACAAACTGCACTGTCACTCAAAGTAGTGCTCTGTGGGCTATGAGCGACCACTTCCAAATCACACAGACTGGCTCGCGCACGCGCATTGCGACGCATACACAGACAGGTGACAATCACCCATAGTGAGCGCTCGCAGCTCAGCGAGCGGGTCTGAATCAGACCCTTAATCCCAACAACATTTCCACTGCATTTCGGCCCTGCCCAAAAGGACATCATATCAATGATTCTCTCGTTAACACAGGTGAAAGTGTTGATGAGAACAAGGCTGGAGGTCATGCTGATTGAGTTAGAATAACAGACTGGAAGCTTGAAAAGGAGGGTGGAGCTTGAAATCATTGTTCTTCCCCTGTTAACTATAGTTACCTGTAAGAAAATGTGTGCAGTCATCATTGCTTTGCACAAAAAGGGCTTCACAGGCAAGGATATTGCTGCTAGTAAGATTGCACGTAAATCAACCATTTATTGGACCATCAAGAACTTCAAGGAGAGAGGTTCAATAGTTGGGAAGAAGGCTTCGGGGCACCCAAGAACGTCCAGCAAAACACCAGTACTGTCTCCTAAAGTTGATTCAGCTGTGGGTTTGGTGCACCACCAGTGCAGAGCTTGCTCATGAATGGCAGCAGGGGCAAGTGTAAGTGCATCTTCACGCACAGTGAGGCGAAGACTTTTGGAGGATGGCCTGGTGTCAATAAGGGCAGCAAAGAAGCCCCTTCTCTCCAAGAAAAACATCAGGGACAGACTAATATTCTGCAAAAGGTACAGGGGATTGGACTGCTGAGGACTGGGGTAAAGTTATTTTCTCTGATGAATCCCCTTTGAGATGGTTTGGGGCATCTGGAAAAAAACTTGTCCGAAGAAGGAAAGGTGAGTGCTACCATCAGTCCTGTGTCATGCCAACAGTAAAGCATCCTGAGACCATTCATCTGTGGGGTTGCTTCTGAGTCAAGGGTGTGGGTTCACTCACAATTTTGCCTAAGAACACAGCCATGAAAAAAGAATGGTACCAATGCATCCTCCAATGCATCTCCCAACCATTCAAAACAGTTTGGTGATGAACAATGCCTTTTCCAGCATGATGGAGCACCTTGCCATAAGGCAAAAGTGATAACTAAGTGGGTCAGGGAACAAAACATTGGAATTTTGGGTCCATGGCCAGGAAACTCTCCAGAACTTAATCCCATTGAGAACTTGTGGTCAATCCTCAAGAGGCGGGTGGACAAACAAAAACCCACAATTTCTGACAAACTCCAAGCATTGATTAGGCAAGAATGGGCGGCCATCAGTCAGTATGTGGCCCAGAAGTTGATCGACAGCATGCCAAGGCGAATTGCAGAGGTCTTGAAAAAGAAGGCTCAACACTGCAAATATTGACTCTTTGCATAAACTTAATGTAATTGTCAATAAAAGCCTTTGACACTTACGAAATGCTTGTAATTTTACATCAGTATACCATAGTAACATCTGACAAATAGGTCTAAAAACACTGAAGCAGCAAACTTTGTGAAAACCAATACTTGTCATTCTCAAAACTTTTGGCCAAGGCTGTACATCACATGTGCTGACAACTCATTGTATGTATCACTATATAATTTTAAGAGAGCTAGTTATTACCAGAAATACTTTACTTTTCTGTTCTCCAAATATTTATATGTATTGTTATATTTAAAAAATATACAATAAAACTGTGTAAATGGTTTTAATACAATGTTATTTTTTTAGAGATGTTTGTATAACTATTGTCTTACTTACTATATTTCCATTTATTACTCCAGTGTGCTATTGATAGCTGTAACTGTGCTATGCTCTGCTTAAATAACAAGAATTGGCACAATTTATTATTCATTAAATGTATTTATATAGTGAGAGCATATTGCGGTGTGCTTTACAATCTGGAACATATGGCCTGATTCAGATGTGGATGGAGGTGCAGTAATGGCTGCCACTAATGCCGCAGCCAATGAGCTTCCTACTGAGACACCCACAGGCTATGGCTCTAGGAGCTGATTTAGACCCGCTCGCTAGAAGCGCTCGCTCGAATGCAAAAAGGGGCCGGCTATGTAAAATCCATGATTGCAATGCAAGGCTCAAGGACGCCCTTTATGTCTTTGCGAGCGACGACGAAGCAATAGCAAGCTAGCGTAATACTGCCTCCTCTACTCTCACAGCACACGTCATCTCCAGGAAGTGTATAAGACAATCGGTAACATCTAGTGCCATTGAAAGCCATCGCAAGGCTTAAGGTAGCCCTAGGTTCCTGCAAGTTCTGCGTGTACTTCAGGCAAAAATCAAGGTAGGTGACGTGTACAATGACGTGTCTTTGTAATTATGGACGCCCATTAAACGCCATTTTAACGGTCAGACACACCTGCGCCCACACCGCCACTCCCCCGTTTACAGACACCTTCCCCTGTTACCACCCACAAACGGCACAATCCGTCACTGTAACTAGCATCCGGTCTTTCCACTACGAGCGAGCAAAATCCGATCACAATGAGCGGTTCACGCAAGCGCACTGCGAAAATTACGCATGCGCAGTTTGCAAAAATCATCCACTATGCGAGCGAGCGCTTCTAGCGAGCGGGTCTGAATCAGGTCCCTAGTGCACTGCGGTGCTTTGAAAATCACCCCGGGATCCGTATGAAATACCAGCGGCTCAATAGCTGCTAGTTCAAATCCCGACAGTGGCATCCCGATACTTCAAGATCCCAACAGGGGTAGTTAGTATGCTAACCCTACAACGCGGCTAAGACCTAGGAAGCCCTGATTTCCTTCGTTCGGGATGAAGGCTGTTAGGATTTCGACGTGAGGCTAAAGATAGGCATCGATATTTCTGTGCCTATCTTTTTTTCCGGCTTCTGACAGCCGGCATCCTGGCCGCCGGTAATCTCACTGCATCCCGTCACACCATCAAATGGACATCGGCAGCACATTCAGAATGTTTGGCAGTACATGGCTGATAGTGCCAGTGGAACTGTGTCTTTTCAATGAAGTCATTGACATTGGTACTCCCCCAACCGACGAAAGCCACACCCCCAGTCACTGCCCAAAATTGCCTATTGAAATTGCATGGATCTCCACGCAGATCTGATATGCGTCCACCGGAGGTAATCATCCCGGAGAAGATGCCCAGTGAGGAGACACAGCTGGGCACTTTCGGAGGTAGAGCTGGGTCCCTATGTCATTAGTCTGCGCCCTCATCACAGCTAAGTGCTGGGAATCACAGGACTGTGAGGATGGAGCGGGGCTAAATGTGTTTTTGTATCATTTAGCCCTGCCCCTTCTATACAGAGCCGTGATTACAATTATCTAGGCAATTATCTCCCAATCCTGCCTACTTCACTAGAAAGTGAGCAGGATGCGGAAGATCCGGATACTCTTCTGGGGGTGCTACCCCAAAATTCGAGAGCCTCCCGCGATTTCCGGGAGAGTATGTAAATATGATTTATTACCTCAGGATGTGCAGAGCTATATGTCTGCAAAGATCCACCTACCAAGCAGCAAAGCATACTTCAAATTAAAAAAACAATCTGTTGGTAAATATGTATGCATATGGAGAATAGTAGACTGGTCTGTTTGAGTATTATATAATGTATTATATATCACTATTTAAGTATATTACAATGTGTGGCTTACAGTGGGAAGTCTATTGGTGGGAAATGATTAGAGCTGGAAGTCAACCTGCTGCTTCCAGCTTCCTCTTTCATTTTTGATTGATCAGGAAGGGTTTGTGATTCTTGTACCATTTAAGAACTTTCACTAACTTCTAGTTTTGGTAGTATGTATAGTGCAGGGCACAACAGCGATCAATAAATCAGTGAAAGTTAATTCCTTACATGGTACACATGCTGCTGTTAGAGCTCTGTGACTCTTTCTACGTGAAGAATGTTTTCTGACAGTCTCAATTCACAGAACACAAACAGAGACATAGGGCCAAATGTAATGGATGTGAGTCAAGCTTGCATATTCTTGCACGTTAATAATGTGCGAGTTTGTCCCGCAACGTACAAATGTAATAGGGTGTGAGTAATTGGGTCCCATTTTGACTCACATGTTAAAACTGCGGGTAAACTCGCACCTTATAATGAGACTTTCATTACAAGGTGCGAGTCACACAGAGGCATTCACAGATCAGTGAGATCCGAGCATGATTCTGTGTTAAAAAAAAAAAAAAAAAACTATAAAAATGTAAAGATTTTTTTAAAAATTATGTGGTGTCCCCCCCAAAAAGCACAACCAGCACCAGGCTTATCTGAGCCAGTCATGGTTATGAAATACGAGGGAAAAAGACGTAGGGTTCCCCCATATTTTTATCAACCACGACCAGGCTCAGTGAGCCAGGCCTCGTAAAAATACAGGGGACAAAATGGGGCATCTCTGTACTACCGCTTTCCCGCTCAGAAATGGAGGGGGTCTCCCGCTGGTCACCCTGGCTACCTGTATTAGAAGCCAAGCCCCAAGTATGGCTGGCGCGCTCCCACATGCACGGCGCCCACCTTTTATAACCAGATGCTTCATATTGACACATTCTGCCAGAGCAATGTTCTCAGCTCTCCCTCCCTTATTAATCACAGGAGATGCCGCACTCACAGGTCAGTGCAGCGCTGACAGAACAGCGAGTCCCGCCATTTTTCTACAACGGGCAGTGCCAGTGCTTTGAAAGCCAAGTCTGTCCCGTCAGGCTTGCCTTGTTAGCGCATCTCAGCAGGGACCAAGCCTTAGACATTGCACCAGCGCTAGAAAACAGGCTGTATTCCCTTCCTCACTTCCCCTACTCCCGGCTGTTGCATAGCGTTCGCACTGCATTTGATGGAGGGGGAATTTAATGCCCTGCTCCTGCAATTGGAGCCAGGGTCTTAAGTTTACAGTCCTCCGGGGCTGTGTAAAGGGGAAATTCACAAGCGTGAGAGAGGGCAGGGCATATATGTCACGACCATAGCACAGAGCTATGATCAACCCTCACACAGCTCCAGCAGCAGGCTTCCTCCAATCACTCCTTTCACGAGATAGTCATGGGTGGAAGAGAGTAGGCTTCATCACGGTAAGTAAATGGGTGTGGTAGCTGGGCTTAGTGACAGCCGGATCTGTCACTATTAAAATGATCCCCGCTGTACAGCACCCCCCCCCACCCACAACCAGCACCAAACTCTTTCTAGCAGGAGTGTAATGCCACAGCCATGGGCCCCGGCCAAAGCACTTCATGCTAGTCAGCCCAGGCTGGGGATCCCTGAGGTTTCCACCTCTCCAAGGCACTATTGTCTTTTACAGAATAACTAGAGGTCCCAGCAAGCCTCACCCATTACTAAAGGTTCCCTAGTGGTTCCCACCATTGAAGACAATGGTGGGAACCGCTCATTGGCTGAAGGAGGCGGAGGCTCGTCTCTCCCAGCCAATGAACGTTAGGCCTATGCATTTCTATGTGAAATGTCACAACAGAGCCGTCATTTGTGAACTACCATCCTTACAGTATAATACTTCTGTCCGTGGGTCCGGGTTTTTGTGGTTTGCTATTTTCTGAAGATAGTGGATGCCCACATGGAAAGAAGAGGACATGGCACAAGGGGTAGATGGTGAGTATGGATTTTTTTTTTTTTTTTTACAGGTCCCGATCTTGGATTTTACTGGAGAAGGGGACAGACCGGTTCTAGGGACAAGGTAAGTATGGCGTGTGAGAGCGTGCATGTGTAATAAAATAATAAAACCTACAGTGTGTGTGTCCTGTAATTTTTCTTATATTTCTTTTACAGGTGAACTAGTGGTTCTCCAAGTACCAGCATGCGGTAGAGGCTTGCTGGGATCTCTAGTTCTCCTGTAAAAGACAATATTATTTTTTCTACTACACAATCAACCCAGCACCCACCGCCCAGGGGTGCTGAGGTTAGACCCGGCCTGGGGTGCCCTGAAGCAGGGATCCCTGGCCTGGGCTGACTAGCGTGGGGTGATAATACTTTGGCTGGAGGACCCCGTGAAGTGGGTCCCATAGCTGTGGCATTACACCACTACTAGAAAGAGTCCAGTGCTGGTTGTGGATATTACGGGGGACCCCTACTCATTTTTCCCCCATATTTCCACAACTAGGACTGGCTCGCTGAGCCTGGTGCTGGTTGATGAAAAAATGGAGGCACCCTACGCCCTTTGTCCTCCGTATTTTCACAACCAGAATTGGCTCAGAAAAGCCTTTTGCTGGTTGTGCTTTTAGGGGGGACCCCACTTCATTTTTTTATTTATTTGAACATTTTAATAGCTTTTTTAATACAGAAGCATGCATGGCTCTCACTGATCTGTGCATGCCTTTGTGAGTTTTAGGTCAGTAATAGTGGGTGAGTTAAAAACTTGCACTCTATTACATTGGCCAAGTTGCACCTTCAAAATGGCAAAACATCTGTATGCGAGTTTTGCCATTGCAAGTTGTGGTGGTGTGAGAAACATGCAAGCTGGCATGTTCTCGCACCCTATTACATAGGGTGAGCTCTAAAAATGTGCAAGTATAGCTCTATATTGGCACATTTTAAAATCTCGGACCTTATTGCATTTAGCCCATGGGGGAAATGTATCAAACCTAAACATAATGTATCAAACATAAAGTAACAACCTATTAGCTTCTGTCACTTTGTGTTTAAAAATGACAGAAGCTGGTTGGTTGTTACTTTATCTCTCGCCACTTTATTGCTCTACAAGGCTTGATACAACTCACCTATAATTGGATAATTCTCAGTCACATGGCCATGTGCAAGTTGTTATAGCAGAATTTGTTCAGTTAAAGTTAATCTAATGTTTTCCCACCTAACATAATGTCATATGGCGCAAAACGGCCAGCACGATTGAGACGATCTAAGAGGTGTAGTGTACTGTCTTTTTCTTTAAATGCTGCGTCTTATTCGTATCACAGGCACAGTGAAACACCACTCACCGTGTACTACAGACGCCAAGCTGCGATATACGTGAATTAGATAAAAAATGTACAGAGTCACAGATGAAGCACAATGGAACCTGGCATGAGAAAAAGCTGTGGCTTCTGCATTGTAGACTGTCACACACAGTTGTACAAATGTTGTACATAAAATTGATCAGTGCAATCTAGAAAAGTAGTTTTGTAGCTTCCAGCTATTTTATTTGTGCAAACAAGAGGCACATTTTGAACAAATAAGACGCTCAGTGTGGCCAATGTGCCCTGGACCTGGCGCACAGGGAAAGGCTTTCTTGCCACAACTGGAGCTACAGTGTATGAGGACATGTGTATCTGGCTTGGAGGTGCATGCTTTGAACCCCATTGCTGCTGGAAACTCTTCTCCACTGCACTGTCAGGTGCCATGTCCATCTCTACCCATCCTGCCCTTATTCCTCTTTTCCCTCTTACCTTCCCCCTCTCGAGTCCATCAACCCCTGTATTTTCTATTTTCCCATTTTTCTCAAATGGAGAATGCAATGTCTCGGGTGAGAGCTGCGCTGGGGATGTGAGGGATTCTGCTCTGCACAGGGGTTTCCCCAGGTAGTGGATGGCCAGGATGGACACAGAAAGCACATGGCCCTGGGACTGATACTGCTGCAGGTCAGATAATTCTCTGTTTGCCATTTCGGGGGTTTTCTCGCCTTTCAGTCATTGCAGGATTATTCACCCGTAGAGTACAGGTACAACCCCATATACTGGAATACGGTGCACATTGGTAGGGAGGACAGGTGGGAGGGAGCTGCTGTGTGTGTGTGTGTGTGTGTCTGTAGGGCATCTGCTGAAAATCTGGATGATATTGGAGGAAAGTCTGTGTTGTCTCGGCAGCCAATCAGGCAAACAGGACTTCAGCTCTAGGGCGGTATGTATAAATAAAAAAAACTTTTTTTTACAGAATTAAAGCAACACATATGTAATAAAATGTTTCTGCAGCAAATATCTCAAGCAATCTCCAGAAAAGGTAACTTTCCTGAACTTCTGCACCATAGGCAACATCATCTATAGATGGCATTTTCTAAAGAAGCCTAGGGACTTCTTACCATGATGCATGTGCAATAGGCCTCCCGGGTCATAAACTTGTAACTACGCCGGGACCACTCTACATTGGAAGGCTAGGCCTCCACATAAAACAGTGCCATCAACATGACGGCATGTAGTAATAAAATTGTATTTTTATTAGAGATGAGCGGTTCAGTTTTGACTTGGATCTTCCCGCCAAGTGCTGATCTCAGAAAAAGGCAAAACATCATCTTTCATAGACATCTGCGCCAAGATGTCCTCATTCTAAGAGCAGAACTTGGCGGGAAGATCCGATCCAAAACTAAAATGCACATCTCTAATTTTATGTTACTTCCCAAAATTATGCAAAGTTTCTACTTTTATGTATCAAGGGAGCGCTAGTCACATCTCCACTCCTCACAATAAGCCCTTCATCATTTTCAGTCAGTGGCTCATGTGAACCATAATCTGGCTTTGCTGGGAGGTGAGATAGAAGGTGGGAGTGAACAGCTGCTAGACACATGCCTAGCATCATTATATAATAGATTGTTTTTGGTAAAATACAGGTAGCCAATGTAAGGACTGATAGATTGGAGCAGCAGTAGAACAATTTGTGAGGAAATTCAGTAAACCCGGGTCCAGCTCATACATACTGGGGAAGCCAGGTTGGCACTAGGGGGCGTGGTGGCATCAATGGTCAATGATGTGGGGGCATGGCGGCACGATTGCGGCCCTGTCCTCCGCTATACAACGTTGATATTTCCATCATTGTAAAGCTGGGGCGGGGCTACAATGACACAATTCAGTGCAAATCAAGTCATCAGCCATCCCTATCAATTGTTAAGTGGGAGGGTGAAAGGGATTTTTCTACGGTGGCAGCCGAACCGGGAGACTTGACCTCTCTTATGGGCGGCCAGGAGCACCACCCAATTTTCAGGAGCCTCCTGGCAATTGTGGGAGAGTCGGCAAGTATGGTCTAGCTGCTGTATTCAAAATTGATTGTAGGGTCTGTTCAGGGGAAGATCAATAAGGAGGTTATTGCAATAGTCAATGCAGCAGATAATACATTAAAAGTTTTAACAGAGTCTTGTATGAGACGTGCATATTCTGGAAATATTTATTAGATGTATTTAGCAGGATTAAATGTGGGTAACAAAGGAGTGTTACGGAAGCAGTATGATTTACCGCCAGACCCCTGCCCAGCGGTTGGAATCCCCACACCAGGAGGCCGGCAGAGGAGGAAATCCCGATCGTCGAAGGTAAGTATTAGCTAACCTATTTCTAACCCCCTAACTCTCCTTTAGGGTGCCTAACCCTAACCCCCTAACCTTCCCCCCTCAGTGCCTAAACCTAACCCCCCCTTCCCCGCCGCCTAACCCTAACCTCCCAGGGGGTGCCTAACCCTAAGTCCCTCCCGGGACCCCTAAACCTAACCCTCCTGCCCCCGTGGCTGTCCACAGCGGCGCCTGGCTTCACTTCGATCGGGATGCCGGGCGCCGTTCTCCCGGCGTCGGTAAAATGACAGGTGTCTAGATTTAGACGCCTGTCATTTAACCCTCACCGGGATAAAGCAGTCGGGAAGCCGGCTGTCGGGATTAGGTCCACCGGCTTCCCAACTGCATAACGAGTGTTACAATCAGATTTACTTACAATCATTATACCTTAATAGCAAAAAAAAATAAAAACATTTTTTCTGTATTGTGAAATTATTTATATGAAACATAACCACAATATTACACAACTGAGCTAAAAAAAAAGAACAACAAAAAAAAAGATTTTATTTGACATAAGCTTCAGGTTTTGAAAACAATCTGATGGAAGCACCTGCTATTCCTAGGGTTGGTCAGGTCCATTGTTGTACAGTGCATTTACTGATACAAAAACAGAATGGGATAGTTATTGCTCCATCCTGGGGCTGTATGTATCTATAGGGAATGTACTTGAGCACAACAAATCTCATGTAGGAGTTTATATACTAAGCCTTGGAGAGAGATAAATTGGATGGAGATAAAGTACCAACCAATCAACTCCTGTCATTTTTTAAACACAGCCTGTAAAGTGACAGTTACGAGCTGATTGGGTGGTACTTTATCTACATCCACTTTCTCTCTCTCCAAGGCTTAGTAGATAGACCCTTTAATGAAATAACATTATTACAATTGCTGGCAATTAATCGTGCTTTGCAGACTTCTGGTAGCCCCAAATCACGCAGGTTTTTGTATGCGGCCCTATGGGACTACGAACAAAACTCCCCAAATTCGGGGTGAAATTGGGGCGAGTTGATGTGCCATTGCACACCCTTTTCCCCTGAGAAAGCTTATTAGTGAAACATGTCTTGGCACTGGTGGTAGGATAAGCTGGCATTTGTGGTTCTCCAAGTGACAAAACTCCCTGGAAGCCATGTTTAGCAACCAGGTCATGCTGGAACTTATAGTTCACCACAGACCAGGTGTTTTTTAAATATATTTGTATTACTCCCATACCCATCATGGAGAAGAGTTCTAGTGCTATTGGTACTGAGGCTGGTTATATCTAGGATGGGGCCCCAAATGATTTTTTCTGGGCTCAACTTCCCAAGGGAAATACCAGCCTTGATTCCAACTGGCCTGGGTTGAAACATAGTGGAGAACCCCCACATTGCGGGTCTCCCTCTATGCTTCCACCAGCCAAGGTTCGCAAACATTACTTCTGGTTCCTCTAAAATAAAGGGAGGAACCCACACTATAATTTTGGGGTAGGTAGCAATAGGCTGAAAGCTACAATGCTAGTTATAAAGTTGGGGGACCTCTGCTCGTATTTTTAATTAAATTATTTTGATATATTTTTAACAATAGACGTAGGCTGACACAGTGCCCACCTACGTCTGTGATGTAAGAATTGTTCCATTAGAGGGAATATTTCCAACGTCATAATTAGCTTGTTGGGTGGGTTAAATCAAACACGTTGAACCGACCATTTTTTAATAAATTTTCATGCTAAAGGATGTATAATTTGAGTGCACAATCTGAGACCTGAACCATAGAGGAGGGGTGGGCCCTCACGGGATATTGCCTGTTCTCTTGTATATCAGTTATAATATAAATGTTCTAGTAAACACCATTACATTCCAAACCATATAACACTCCTGACAAAGATCAAAAACAGTAAGTATAACATGCTCCTGGTGCTTAAGGTAAATTATTGGTAAATGGAGGACTTTCCTTGTTGCATATTTCATACTGATACATTAAAAGTTGTGTTTTGGTGCATAGTGTCATTATTCGCTTCACCACAGCAGAGTTGCGTACATGTCCGGCTCCCTTCATGAAAGATTGGTGTCACGCACACAGTTACACTGAGTGACATTGTTTGCTCCTTTCTAATAGTCTTTTGTTCACATGCAAAAAAATTGATGCTCCTACAATTATCGTCACACAAAAAGGGGAAACATATTTGCTTAAACTAGCGTTTCACTTGCTCTTAAATACATGTCTGGAGAACGTTGTTTACTTATTGACATTTACAGGTGGTACAAAGTTCCCTGAACGTCCCCAATGAGAGGCAGAGGTGACGTTTCAACCATAGCAGGATGTCAGAGGCAGCTAAAAATATAAAGGATGAAAAGAAAGTTGACCAAAGAGAGAAAGAAGGAAGATATTTCAGTAAATAAAACAAAAAACATCCAAATTTTTTTTTCTAATTGTATGGCTCACAATTATCTGTTCTTACACAAGTTTATTAAATGTAAACATAGTGATCAAAACATAAAACAGCTGTCTGGTCTACACAACTGATTCTACCTTAAGTGACTGTAAGTGAACATACAGTAACCCACCATCTTCATTCCACACCGAACAACAACCCCTCTTCCAAGGGTACATAAATAAGTGGAAACACAGGTCATTTCGAGGACAGACAATGGGGGTCATTCAGACCCGGTCGTTAGCGCCGATGCGCTCGGACCGGGTCGATGGCCCCACACAGAGCATGAGCACGACGGCGCCGGCGTGCGCATGCGTGAGATCCGCTACGACCGACAGCACCGGTCGTAGCAGGTCTCGATTCAAAGGGGGCGAGCTGTCGATGTTGATTGACAGCTCGCCCCGTTTGGAGGCGGGCCAGGGGGGTGGCAGCCCAAACTGGGGCGTTCCCATGGGAATGCCTACCGTTTGGGGGCGGCCCCACTGACATCACTAGTGATGTCAGTGGAGAGCTTCCGGCTCAGATAGATCCGAAAGCTCTCCGGGGCTTACGACAAGGGAGACCCTACCCTAGGGTCTCGTCGTAAGCCCCGATGGTCGCGATTGTCTTGACCATCGCGACCATCACCTTAGGCGGTTGTAAGGCTGTGGGTGTTAACCCACAGCCTTACCACTGCAAAGGAGGACGTCTTGAAAATTCAAGACGTCCTCCCCTCATTCAGACCGACCGCACGCTCTGTGCGACCGGCTCTGAATGAGGGCCAATATGTGTAACTCCACGTACCTGCTGCACTGTCACAGGCCTGTGTTAGGTCTGTGCTTATGTATACCAAACTACAGCTCAGTATGTAGCAAGCAGTTTGTTGTCCTTTTTCTTTACAATGTTAAAGAGTACAGTATTTTCGCTAGAACTATCCTTTGCGCTTTACTGAAATACTGTAGCACTAGAATGACTGAATATTGGGACCACCATTCTCTCCTCTAGCCACAGATCCCTATTATAAGCAAGAAAATTCTAGCTAGGAAACAAGCCAATACTCTATAGCTGCCCATCCACTAGGCGATTAAACCTAGCGATGGAGCGATACCGACGGTCGTTATCGCTCCATCGCCTGGTAATCGCCCGCAAATCGGGCAGTAAAAGGTTAAAAACGACCAGCGATGCGCGCGCCCGCTGGTCGTTTTTATCATCAATCATCGCCTGAACACGACGGTCAACCTGACGACCGCCGTGTTCGGGGATGATTGATCTGCATACACTGAACATCTGAACGTTCAGTGCATGCAGTTCACCCCGCGGGAGACGACGGCGTCGTAATCGTGCCATCGTCTCCCGCATCGCCTAGTGGATGGGAAGCTTTAGCAGAGTCTGGTCAATTCATATACAGACAGAAAAAGAATGTGAATGAGGTAATTTATCTTAAATGAAAACATACTATACACTGATTGGTGGAAGGGGGCCTAGACTTTCCACCTTAGCTCTTTATAATGGGATGTGCTACCTAGCTGAGACAATACTACAACATAGAAAAAAAAAAAAAAAAAAAGAGAGACCAGATGCACCATACAATCATTAATAATTATAAATAATATGCAAGGTTTTGGCATAAATTTGGCCAAATTTATGAGCTTACCCACCAGCGTCAAGGTAACTTCATCAGATAAGTCCCTAACACTATGGGGATTCATGTCTGGGGCGTGGGGCACCCCCAAACCATCCCAGCCAAACCACCCCAGGGCATCATGCAAAATAAAATAAAAAATAGCAGTGAAGTGTAGAAGTGTTACGTAAGTGAAAGTTGCTGCTTAGTTTTGAAAGTGTTAGAAAAATTAAAAATAAATGTGTGAAATGTAACATAAATAAAAAACAGTGATATAAAGTGTTAAAAATAAGTGTTACGTGGTGATGCCCCAAAGAAGTCCAGCCAGAGCAGTTCAAGGGGTCCGACGCCCCAAAATTCACCCCATAACTGACTTGCTACATAGTATTAAATGCATACAGGTCTTTCCTGTGGCTTTGCTATACAGACTGTGCAGTCAGTAAATGCTGGGTCCTTAATTAAAAACATCAGAGGCAGGTGGGCGGGGTGCTAGTCCAGATTGAAGAGTCTTGGCCTTCATGTGTGTATACATACACATAGTATATTAAATATATTCGGGGGAAGGGGGCCTTGACTGCACATTTCTTTTATGGATAAGATTGTCTATGTCTGCCAACAGGTCTGACTACGGAGGGACTACATTTGACTATTTAAACCCTGTAAGGACACTACCTCATTAAGCCTTGAGAAAGATAAAGACGATATTTAAACGCGTTGGCTGAGAGAACCATTTGGGGATACTCTGGCTTGCTCACTAAGGATTTTGGAGGTGGTTTCCAGGCTACTTTAACGCGCTCTATTTTCTACTTTTTGCAGAGTGGACAATAAGATCTGGCGAGAGGCCACTTTATTACCCATTTGATGTTTTTATGTCTAAGGTTTTGATTGAATAAAAGATATAGAATTACATTATATAGGGTTTCCTATCTTTATATAATGTACACTGGATCGATGGTTGGAGACAAAGGAGGATTGAGAAGCAATTCATATGATATTGGGAGGCTCATTTACCCCATACATTTTTCGGGTAACGCCCCGCACCCACGGAAGAGTAGGCATATCTCCCGCATCCCGCCCACTTTCTAGTGAAGTGGGAAGGATGGGGAGATTTTACCTGGAATTTTCGGGTCCGTAGGGAAGGGGCGGGGTTAAATGGTGCAAATTGCGTCATTTAGCCCTGCCCCCTCTTCACGGACCCACGAATCGCAGGGGTTTTCTGTAAAGGGGGCGGTGCCTAATGCAGTCTATCGTCTGGCCCCACCCCCCGAAGAGGTGAGCAGCAGGTCCCCTCCTGCTGCCCAGGAATGTCTGCAAGCATGATTTACCCCCAAAAGACTACCGTGTCTAATTTGTGTGTAGACCACAACATCTGGAAGGGAGCCACGACCTACATATACCTTATATATAAATAAGCTTTGATTATATTACCCTATGAAGTTTATGAAGTTTCTACTTAGCTCCTGAGGAACATTTTTGAGGTGATTTTTTTAATGACCATATCAAACTTTTTGCTGCTGACATTCAGAATGTGTCAACCTTTTGAATGTCGACCTTTTTCATTGTCGACCAATCGACCGGTATCCGATTTTTAGACCTAAGAATGTGCTAGACAAATGACAGCTAGAACTGTATTGGTTCCTATGGGACACACCCAGGGCAGTTTCTAGATGATATGGCTCCCAGTGTGAACACTCAAAATGCCCCCCCACCCCCCACTCCTGGGTTATTTTCCAAAAAGATAGTACCTTTGGCATATGCGTACGAAAAAGGGGGCGTGGCCTCAAAACAAGGGGTGTAGCCTCAAAAAAACCACACACACTGGTACCCTCAGTAAAAAAAAATAAAATGGTCCAACGACCTCCAGAGTAAACCCCCCCCACAAAAATGGTCCCCACAGTAAAAAAACCCCCACAATGGCCCAAGCAGTAAAAAAAAATAAAACATACATTAGTTGGCCCAGTCCTCAACAGAAGACTTACCTGACCTGTCGGCAGCACTGCAGAGTAGAGCTCCCTCTTCCTCAACCACAGTAGGCAGCAGCCAGAGCAGTACTGCAGCCTCACAGATGCAGAGGCTGGCTGAGGGCTTGAGCCTAGTTCCTCAGACGCTACATCCACTCCTGGGGGCCCCGCTGCCACATCTTCTCCTGGGGTCCCAGGAGTCAGCGGATGGCTGCGTGACCTATGATGTCATGGCGCTGTGTCGCCATAGGTCACGGCCCTGGAAACGTCTGAGACGATTGGCAGAGCCCAGTGCTGCCCAGTCCCGAAGTTAGGACTAGCAGTGCTGCTGTTGCTGCCAATCGTGCTGTGCCCCGTTCCCCCACTCTGGTAGCCAGTGTCAGCAGGGGTCAAAATGCCCCGTGCGATTGCGCAGCTCATCCGCCCCTAGAAACAACCCTAGACACGCCTTTACTTTTCAGAAGATTTACTATAAATACTGCAAAGTCTAATTCCTAAAACTATCCTAAGTTATAAATAAGCCAAAGACCTTCAGCTATTCCTATTTCCATTAGTTATCTTCTTACAATATTAGTCACTCACAGCACAATGTGACCCATGGCGTAACTACCGCCCCTGCAGACCCTGCGGTGCCTTGGGGGCGCGGGGGCTTGTGGGACACGGAGGCTGGGGTGCTGCAGATTCCATGCGGACTAGCCGTCCGCATGAAATCTGCTGAAAACAGCCCTCCAAAAATGGCCGCCGCCTAGGTGGAGACATATACTAGAGGTCCTACTGGACCTCTAGCAGCTGTTAGTCACCCAGGGGTTCCCGCGCTGTACTGTGCCGAGGAGACGGAGGAGTACAGCCGCTTCCTGCTGTCTGACAGGGACTCATACTGGCTCTCTCTCTCTCTCAGACAGCGGTGGGAAGAGTCGATGTGTCTGCAGTGGCCACAACCTGACGCCCCCCACACCCAAATCCCGCAACCCAGGCCACTCAGGATGCTGGATGTGTACCAGATGCTGCTGTGTGCAGGCTGCAATGCTCTGTCTCTGTGTACTGGAGCAATGCTCTGCTTTTGTACTCTGTCTGTGTACGGGATGATCTTTGCAGGATGCTCGTTATGGTAATGATGATTGGTGCTCTGTGATACATGGTGTACTGTACATATAAATGCAGTGCGAGGGATGCTGGTGGTATAGGATCATTTATACGACTGGGAGGGATGCCCTGTGACTAGCAGGGATGTGCTGTGAATTAGAAGGGATACCCTGTGACTAGGAGCGGTGCTCTGTGACTAGCAGGGATGCTCTGTGAATTCAGAGTAGCACCGGCGCCCCGATTTACATACACTCCCAAGTATATATATTATACCCCTGGCAACGAGAGTAAAACCCCTGGCAACGAGCATGGCACCCCTGGCAATGGGTACGGAACACCTGACAACAAGCATGAAACCCCTGGAAACAAGCATGAAACCCAGAGACCCCGGGCAACTAGCATGTAACCCCTGGTAATGAGCATAAAACCCCTGACAACGAGAATGAGATCCGACAACGAGAAGGTAATTTACAAGTAATTAGAAGCCTTACTGTGGGGCATAAAATGGTGTCAGGGGGCAAATCTGTAAGTGGCACTTTGGTAATAGGCATTACAGTGTGTGGTATAATGTGTACTGGGCATCACGGTGTGTGGAATAATGTGTAAGGGGCATTACGGTGTGTCGCATAATGTGTAAGGGGCATTACTACAAGGAGGAAAAATACTGTAAACTGTCTAGGGGGGGTGGGGCACATTTTTAGCTTTTGCACTGGGAGCCAAATTGCGTATAAATGGCCCTGTAATTCTTTTACAGGGGGGGGGTCTGCAAGAGGGAGCAAAATTTATAGTTACACCACTGAATGTGACCATAGGATTGTCACATCACTAACTTGGTGCGGCTGTATTTTGGATACATAAAGTCGCCCTTCATGTATAACTGTGTATGTTCAGACTCCACCAACACCAGAGACGGCCTTAACAGTAATTCAATGAAACAGACATGCAGACTGGGAACCACCTGAACATAAAATCACAAGTAGCAGAATCGCTCATTCAGTCGCAGTTCACAGCTCATATGTATTGTATGATATCTACAAATATCAGGTAAAGGTAGAAGTGCAAATGGTATGAGGGGCGATTGTTAGAGTCACCACGCTGAACTCGATGAGAAGGTCACATGGTTTTCTCACAGTCTTCTGCAAAATGAAAAGTAGACAAATTCTGAGCTTTGAAAACTATAAATACAATTGTATTATTTCATAAAATGTTTGGATAATGACAGTTTATATTTGTTAGTCATTCTGCTAAGATGAAAGCTCACTATGGAAACCATAAGAACTGCACCTGTCAACTCCACATTATAGTGCAAATCATGCAGCAATTCTGCATATTACAAATGTGCTTATTTTTGGAAAGTAACCAAGGAGCTTTTCCCTGTAAATACAAGCATCTACAATTTGTAATAAATCTGTTTTATTCTTTTGACACATTCCTTTCCGTACTTTAATAAATCGTGGCAATGACAGACAACAGTACTATCTTTCCTCATGCAGTCTCTAAAGCAGTTTTTAAAACTTCACATGACAAAAGCTCCACCTTGTGGACAAAAGTCTGAACTATTTTGGATTTTATATTCTTTGATAATAAATAACTGCCATACCAGTCCAGCATAACACAAAGTTGCTGAATGTAAGTATGCATCCAAAATACTGCAAAAACATGTATGTACAAATAGCGCACCATTAGCATATGCGTCAGCTTTATGTCAGGCATATGGATGGCAGATACACTTGTACACAACCAGGCCATAAGCACAAGAACATTTTTTAACATTTGTTTTATAAAGCAAAAATATGTACTCACTATATGTTTTGATTTAAATAAAAACAAAACAACATTAATTGTACATCATTATAATCTTGTGTATGAATAAAAGTAACACAATTAACTCTAATATATACCTACAAACAAAAAAATAATGAAGAAAGCATTATCAGAGGTGAATATGTCGGCCAATCAAAAGTGGCTAACTAATGCTGGTGACCCTCATCAGTGTATATGTCCGCCAGCCCTCAGGCTACTGACAGGCATATCTGCGTCACCCATTGAGTCTGCCTCAGTTGCAATGATGAGTGCACACCCTTACTGTACTTAGGGGTGTATTTACTAAGCTGTGTTAGGAGATAAAGTGAACGGTGATAAGGTACCAGCCAATCAGCTCCCAACTGTCATTTTTCAAACACAGCCTGTAACATGGCAGTTAGGAGCTGATTGGTTGGTACATTATCACTGTTCACTTTATCTCCTAACACAGCTTAATAGACGCTGTCTAGTACCACTGTAGGTGTGTAGCCTGATTCCACCTAACGAGGAGCGTAATACACTGTGGACTTCCTCTATCGCTGTTAATATCAGCTAGACGCTGTTCCAGCATTATCTTGTTGGATAAATTATTCTATCATACGGAGATATTAAAGCACTGAGGATCTCACCTACCGCTGCCACTCTGTGACTGAGTCCGGGGACTGTCATCTGCGCTAATGGTGAGCTGATTTCCTAACTGAGGAGGTTGAGATTTATGCCTGTTTCCACATTTATTTTTGCTTTTAAGTGACTACTACGTTTGGATTTCTCTACAATAATCATCACACTGTGGTCCTCTTTAGCAGAGCTAAATAAGCAGAATAATATTTTGTCATTGGAATTCCTGAGCATGAAATATTTCTATATATGTATGTAGATGCTTGTATAAATTGTATGTGCTATTTAGAATACAAATGGTGAACTAAATGTATTAAATAATTAGTTTTAAGCGCTCCCTATGTGCCTTTATTGTTTTTTTAGTTTAGTAAATAGACCCCTTAGACTGTGTCTGCATTCCCCTTCCCAGTTCCATGTCTCTAACTTTAAGAAGGACCCAAGTGTCAGATCTGCATTTGGATATACATATGCGTTTTTTATTGTGGCATTTGCCATACAAATATATGTATTTTATGCTAAATAAACATGTGTACAACCAACTCAGGGCATACCCAAAAGCACAAGATAAACTGTATCTATTAGTTTTACTTTGTATATGATAACATATAAATTATTGATCATTGTATAACTTTTCCAAACATATATGAAACACCATACATTGCAATTTCTGTATTACAAAACACAGAAAGCATCTGGTAGAAATTAGACTTTATTGCTTTTGTAACAAAGATATACAGTATTTCAAATAAAAGACATATTAAACAAAACAATTACGTTCCCACAGGCTTTAAAATAATACGTTTTGATTTATGTATTTACAAGTAAGTGTAACCTAATAAAGGCTAACCAAAGGAATTTAAGAAGTCAAGTATTCAAAATAACACTGGCAAAGTATATAGCATTTCTTGTGTGTTAAACAATTGGAGCAGTATTAGGAATCTTAATATATCTTTTATGCAACATAAACATTGTTAAAGTAAGGTTGGAGTTTTTAGGGATCTAACTATCTCTTTTATGCAACATAACTTCATTAATGCAACGTTGGGGTGTTTAGCCACTAATTCCAAATTTATTTCCAAACAGTGCAGAAGCATAATGTGTGTCCGTATACAACTACCACAGAACATGTGGTAAGATACCTGCTGTAAGTATAAGGACCCTATAGAGTAAAAAGTCTAATGGACATTATACAGAAGATACATTGGGAAAACATCTCATTACAGTAGCAGGTATTAATGGAAGAGAAAGGATTCTTGAAACATAACAATAATAATCAGTACATTATAATTTTCATTTTAATTTACCTGAGTAACCAAAGTAAGCAAATTACAAGGCAAGTAATCATAGTGACAAAATCCAGTGTATGATCTCCATGAAAAATGTATGTTGTCTCTCTTTTGAAGGTTATATGATATACCCAAGACAGACAAATATTTTTAAGATATTCCCCAAATTACATAGATAAATTGTTTGTATACATTTATGTACATGACAGTTACTGTCAGGTGTCAGATGTAAATGATAAATCTGCAACTGCTAGAATGAAAACTTTCTGGCTTTACTAAAATCATACCATTAGCTTTACCATGTTGGTAGTGCTAGCTTAAGTAAGCTCGTAGTGCTAGCTTTAGTTAACTTATAGTGCTTGCTTTAGTAAGCTCGTAGTTCTAGCTTTTCTAAACAGTTATAAGAAAAAACAAATGTCAAAATTATAGTTGAACTGTCTCCGTTGTAGAGAAAGTGTTGTGGCACATGGGGGTTTTTAAAAGTTGTGGTTTTGCATCCAGAGAACTTCCCAAGATAGACAAAATAATGAATTGTGAAGGAGAAGTCCATGAGCTAGCATTGTGTAGGAGTGTTTGTTCTCTCACTGAAAACTATGGTATTAAAAACATCCGTATGCCACTGCATTGACATTTTCTAACACAATGCTATTTGGAAAAAGTATATCTGCATATATATATATATATATATATATATATATATATATATATATATATATATAGAGCAGAGTTTGTTCTTAAAAAACTTGTTTAATTGTTTATAGTTTTCTCTTTCTCGTGTTAGTGGCATTCTATACAGTCATGAGGGAAGCAAACAATGCTGCATGTATATCAATGTAAGAAAGAAAACAATGGTCCCTCTAATTGTAGCTTAGTGGAAATAAATGAAATTAGCACTTATGGGCTCAAATAAAACCTTGGGTTATGTTTTAAAACTAACTTTTACATAGGAATGACTGGTCAGGTTTAAGTGAGCTGAACTAATATTCATGATTCTTTTGGAACTAGTGACATCCCTGAGGCATGAGGCACAACCCAGTAACACATAGAGTATGCAGTATGAATGGTCTCAAAGTGCCACAGTGATGTCTCCGGTCCATAGCCTAATGGACAGATTACATTCTCAAACATTGAATATTGGCCCCACCCACAAAATGGCTGCTCTCGCTGTTTGCTGATGCGAGGTACACGTTAAAGCTTGTTTTATATTTGTATTATGAGGAGAAAAATCTCCTTTATAATAATGACAATATAATGATAATGCAAGTTTATCAAAGTTCACTCAGAAAAAATAGCAGCATACCAGGAAATGATAAATTTAAGGGGTGCTTCTAAAATTATGTTTTTATGATGCCTTCAAGTAACAAACTAAAAAAGACAAAATATAAAGTAGCGACAATGTCAAGTTTTCATGCTCCATAAATCAAACAATATAAATCAAATCGGAAAAATTATTTTCATATTCACTTTACTGACTTGTATCAGTTATAACATTGCCTGGTCTTTCTGTCTTGTAGAAAAAGCCTGGTTTGTGCTCTTCTGTGGCTCCTCGTGCACTCTCATCTCATTCATAAGGCTGACGTCACTAGAGCACAGCGAGGCAGCTTGTGGCACATCATACAGTTACATGTGGGATACCCAAAACTTCAAAACTAAGACGTGAGCTTGGAGTAACTTGGGGGAGAGAATTTGCGCTTCAAGTACTTTAGAATATAGAGGGGAAGACAGCTTACAACGGTGATAGCTGAAACTTTCCACAGGAAGGCTAAGGTTGTAATAAATGCAAAATCTGTTATAGAAAAAAAAGAGCAACATAATTATTATTAAAAGAGTTTATACAATGTCAGTATAACAAAAATGACACTAACACTACTTAGTATGTTAGGATGGCGGGACAGTCCCATAATAGCTGCATGTTGTTTTTTTTAGCAAAATGTATATAGATACTAAAATGTAACACACAATAATTAAAATGCTACAACTTTATTTTGTACATCTCTCATGTAAATAACACAAACAAAATCTGTTTTCTGTCATAGAGATAGATAAATGAAAGACTTAATTTTGATATAACATCAGGTCATATTAAACACACACATTCTGCAGCATATATCCTATCCCACTACTCCATGCTCCTTCCTCACCATCTACCCCATATCTGTGTCGCTCCTGTCTGTCTGCCTTTAGAATGTAAGCTCTCACGAGCAGGGCCCTCATCCCTCATGTGCTTCTCCTGCCCTTACTTATACTATAATTTACTCCTAACTCCCCAATTGTCACCACTGCTTGTGTTATGCAGCAATGTGTATAAACCATGTCCTTGTCCTGCATTGTTTTGTATTACTATTAACTGTTTTTCTTGTGTGCTCATTTATGTACTGTGTAAGGCGCTGCGGAACCTTTGTGGCGCCATATAAATAAAGCATAATAATATATAAACCTGCCCCTCCATAAAGTAAACAAGGGGTAGCCCCAGGATCTCATTGTCAGATTTTAATTGCATTATTTTTCCATGCACACACATACACAAAAAGCATGTTTGGACTCACTTATGCTGGATACACACTACACTATCCTGGATCGTGGCCGACGTCACAACCGACGCAACGATATGTCAGTCGGCTATACACACTAAATGATATATTGTGCGACTTCACAATATATTGTTTACTGGCCACATCCAGGAGCATGGCGTCATTCAAGATATCTTCTGATCGGCCTGCACTGCACACTAGACGGTGTCCAATATGTTGGCTCGATCCACCATATCTGACGACATATCGTCTATTGCAGTCGTTCTCAGACTCAATCCTCAGGACACCACACAGTTCAGTTTATCTAGATCATCTAGCAGGTGCACAGGTGTATTCATTACTCACTGACACATTTTAAAATAAGGTGGAACTAATTATTTCACTTGTGAATCTGTGAGAAGACCTGGAAAACAATGCATTGTTTGTGGTCCTGAGGACCGAGTTTCAGAACCTGTGGTCTAATGTGTACCAGTGATGTACGGCCAGTCAGGTGAGGCAGGTTAGCAGAGCCTTTCCTGTCATACTTTGGTATATTCCAGAGTTTTATAAAAATTATAAGAAAAATGTAAAGAAAATATTATAAATATCTTCTTTGTATTATTCTAATAATTTTTATAGTCAAAACTCTGGAGTAAAAAGTGTATGGCAGGTGAGGCACTGCCTCCCCCTGTCTACCTTTTCTGCACATCCCTGATCAAAACACACCAAATTTCCAGCACTATTTACTGCTGCACCTTTGTATAATGCCCACATGAGCCCTCAGGTTCATATATGTAACTATAAATCTGGCTCTGATACTAGCCAGTGCCTCTCCAACCATTTACCTCACCGCACTTTACTGGTGTGTACCCAGCTTTAGAGTTAGGAACTAGTCAATAAAAACATGGACAAACTGTTCTGCAGTGCAATAGGAACAAATCCACCTTTTCTCATATGCAGGGAAATACAGGCTACTTCTGCATGCAGAGCACAATCACTGGGCAGTGTAATTTGTACATGGCTGTTTAGAGCTTAACTCTAAATCTGTCTGCATATTTACAATTTGCAGCAGCACTATATGTTCTTACCAAAGTGCAAACTGCACTTTCTAACTGGCTCTGGCCCTGATTCAGAGCCGGACGCTCTAACAGAGAGCTCGCTCTGAATCTGTGCATCTTTTTTTTTCTTTTATGGAGCGGCCTCCTGGCCGCTCGCATAGCTGTGGGTTGCCACCCACAGCTATAGCGAGCGGCCAGGATGATGGTCGCGATGGTCAAGACCATCGTGACCATCGGGCTTGCGACGAGACCCTTGTGATAGGGTCTTGTGGCCACAAGCCCCAGAGAGGTTTCGGCTTGTGATGTCAGTGGGGCCGCCCCCAGACGGTAGGCGTTCTCATGGGAACGCCTGCGTCTGGGCAGCCACCCCCCCGGCCCGCCCACCAAAGGGGGCGTGCTGTCACTCAACATCGACAGCACGCCCCCTTTGGTGCGAGACCCGGAGCGACGGATTGCCCGTCGCTATCCGGGTCTCGTGCACGCGCACAACGGAGCCGGCTCCGTCGTGCGCATGCTCTCTGGGCCACCATCGACCCAGTTGCGAGCGCTCAGCGCTTGCGACCGGGTCTGAATCGGGCCCTCTGTTCCTAGTTGTAGCTGTCAATAAAGATGCGTACACACGCAGCGAGTTTTTTGACGACTGAACGATATCGTTATCGTTCAGTCGTCCAAAATATCGTTCAGTTTCAGCCCCAAAACGATGAATGATAACTACCAATGCGCGCTCCCGTTTGTAGTTAACGTTCATCGCCTGAACCTCCAGTTAAACCTGACAATATTGTCAGGTTGAACATGTTCGAGGATGAGGAAGGGAGCCTGGCACTGAACTAAATCATACTTGATTTCGTTCAGTGTTTGTGCTCAGTGTCGTTAACGACACTGAACATACCCCTGAAGAGGACACATGGGACGATGTCGCTCATGGAGTGAATTGTACCGTGTGTATGCATTTTGATGTTTGCAACTCCCACTGAAAATCCAAGTTTGCCCATCCTCTGACTGGGTGTACAGTAGATACATCCTACTAGTATCCTGAGCAGACTCTGCTACCAGTGCAGTATAAATGGGACACAGCCAGATCTTCCCACTAAACTGTAAGTTTCTTAAATACCCAGTCTTTGGTCGTGTTCCACAAACACCGGTGATTACAGCAATGCCCGAAGCATCCTCAGGATGCTCTGGAGAGCTGTAAGGGCAGCAGTGTCCTAAGGATGCTCCTGGCTGCACTGCTGCATAGATTCTGGCTGTAGGATGCCATTCTAGGCACCCTGGTAGCCAGATAAGGCTAGCAGAGAAATGCTCCGAGGGCCAGACCAAATTACTCCGAGAGCCTTACACAGCCCCCGGGCCTGAGGTTCCCCATCCCTGCCTTAAATATACATAAATCCTTATTTACTAATAAATCAAAAGTGACAATTAAAACACTTATTGCTTGTAAACTGACTTATTCCTGAATGCTTCTGTGCTGTACGTCATTGTATTATGTGCAATTGTGTATATTGTCAATACAACAACATTCACAAGTGTGATACTCTCAGCATAATGCAGGTGTTGTAACCTCTCACAAACAGGTAAGAATGTCACTCTATACCTGCAGGCAGATCAGAAAACACATGAAACACTGAACATAATCCACTCTCTTATACCTGGCCTGTTATTAGTTAAAGCTTTTAAAACACTACTGATTTTGTTGCTGATGCCATCAAACCTTAACATGCACAAAGTGGATACATCAATTAAGTCATTAAATAAAAATGTGTTTGCTCATTGGCAACAAATACCTAATAAATCATCATAACTGTAGAAGTGCAGTGCTGCAGCTGCTCTTTTCCTGAACAGCTCAATATGTTTCATTATTACTATTCATTTCAAACAAAAAAAAAAAAAGATAAATTGGAAAAAAATGCAATAGAAGTAGTAGGACAATAGGGAATTACTATAAGATTGCTTATAATTGTGAATTTGCCTTCAGGTCAGAGATGGGAGTGCAGTTAGGAGCAAACCTAAGATAGATTATCAGAAATAAAAACTAATTTATGATAGTTAGCATTAGAGCAGAAGCGTAGC
The DNA here is from genome assembly GCA_031769625.1 of Taudactylus pleione. Classification (NCBI taxonomy): domain Eukaryota; kingdom Metazoa; phylum Chordata; class Amphibia; order Anura; family Myobatrachidae; genus Taudactylus; species Taudactylus pleione. The sequence goes on from JAUIMM010000178.1 coordinate 16,692,678, forward strand.
GAGACCAGTGGGTCACCCCATAGAAAACTTTCCACAGACCCCCCCCACATCTCAGAGCAGGGAGGCACATATGCCGTCACAGGCCTGGCTCACTCTGTATCACCTCACGGGTGCTGGGAGGATGAATGCCCAGAAGAGTAGCCATGACAACAGTTAAACATTAGGGGCAGTATTACAGTAGACATTATATCACACACACTAGAATTAGGGAGACAATATTGTATTATAATACACAAAACATACAGAATATTAAAAAAAAAAATAGTCTTCCTAATCCTAACTGTGTATGATGTAACATGGTATATAAGAAGGCTATGATTCACTAATAAATCAGGTAGGTTATGCTCCTTGCATGAGACATGGATGAATGGGTAAACTTGTAGCCAGACACAGTTATGCCTCCTCCCAGCAGCACACTGGTTAGAATATAAAAAGCCGCATAGGAGGCGAGTGCTAGGCTGCTGGCAGCATAACTGGGTGCAGGGGGAAGGTCCTCCCTCCTCCTGCACCCACTGTAGCAGCCGCACCCCCTGTAGTTACGCATACAAGACACCCAATCAGACTTTGCCCTAGTGTCTGACTGGCACATCCCTTGTCTTAGGGGTAAGTACTGTATTTCACAGAGAGATTTACCTTTTGCCTATGTATATTCATACACTATACATTCTTAATACATCTTGGGGTAAATTTACTAAGAATCACTCTGGTGAGTTTGGGAGAGATTTCTCTCTTCTCACTTGTAAAGCTCTGGTGAGATTGCAGACTCAAGACAACTCACCATCGGGCAAACTCGGAAGTACTTTTCATGAAAAAGATGCTACTTGGGAATTTACCAAGAATCGAGATTTCAATCTCGGGTGAGATTGAAGCAAACTCGCAGAGAAATTGAAGTTTCAAACACTCCATCTCCTGAGCTGCGAGTTTTGCAGAAACATACACAGATCAGTGTGATTTGTGTATGTTTCCACATGTGTACCTAATTTAAAGTGTTTTTACATATAAAAAAAAAAAGACGTAGGGTCGCCCCCCTAACTGAAGAGCGCCCTCTGATTGGCTCCGGCTCCTGACAGTTCCCACGGGGGATGGTCAGTGAGTCAGGAGCCAATCAGCGGGCGCTGATTGGCTGCAGGCTCCTGACAGTTCACACTGATCAATCAGCAGCCGTGTAGCAGTGTATGTAGTCACACACATACACCGCTAATGTAAGTATATTGATCAGGTTCCGTTTTTTAATTTTGCCAAGACCCCTGGATGCTATGGAGACCAGCGCGAGGATGGAGGTGAGTATAGGATCTTTATTCCAAGTACTCCAAATGGATTCTACTAGAGAAGGGGACCGACCAGCTGGCTGCAGATAAGTATGTGTGAGTGAGGTAGGTAGGTGTGTAATAAAGTTTTACTTTAGACGGTGTGTGTAGTGTTTTTTTAACTATTTATTTTACAGTGGAGGTACGGGCGCCGGCCGCCTGCTGGAACTTGTAGTTCCACAAGTACCAAAGGGCAGGCATGCTGGCACGTATAGTTCCACTGTAAATTACAATAGCTTACAACTATTTAACACATTATTACCCCCGTACCCACCATTTCATGGGTGCGAGAAGAGCCCCGGGCTTCAGTGTAAGCCTGGAGTTTCGGGAGAGGAGGGACCCTTTCTTGGGGGGGGGGGTCCCCACTTCCCCAGAGATCCCCAGCTTGGGCGACCGGCTTGGGGTGTTAATGCTTTGGCTCTGGATACCCGGTAATAGGGTCTCCTAGCTGTGACATTACACCCCGGTCGGTTTGGGTCCGGTGCTGGTTTTAAATATAGGGGGTCCCCTACGCATTTTTCCTCCTATATTTAAAAGCAGCACTGGCCCTGCAGCCAGGTGCTGGTTCCCAAATTACTAATTTTCCCCTACTCATTTTGTTCCCTGGAATTTTAGGAACCAGGACTGGCTGAGCAGTCCGGGGCTGGTTATACTTTGGGGTGGGGGGGGTGGGGGGGGGGGACTCTACGTCATTTAAAAAAAAAAATTACCCTTTGTTTAACAGGTAGACCACACAGGCTACCTTCACATATCTCACTGATATGTGCAGGCTGATTGCTTGGGAGAGTTTTGCAGAGAGAACACTGCAATCTCGGGTGAGTAATCTCATCTAAACTTGCTACTCGGGGGAGAAATCTCGATCTGCTTCACCATCGGCCAACTCATTTTCAGCTAAACTCACTTCTTAGTAAATTTGCAAACCTAAAAACGGGAAAATCACCCGAGTTTCGGCGATGCAAATCGAGTTTACAAAAAAATAAACTCAATTCTTAGTAAATTTACCCCCTGATGTGCTTTATTTATATTTTACACAATATTTTTGGGGAGGGAAAGCAAGAAAAATTGGGCATCTGTATTACTTGCTACATTTACCTAAACAATTGTATGTTTAAAAAATTATTGAATTATTTAGAAAAATAATTGTAATGATTGAAGAACATATGAAGATGCTTACCAATCATACACTAACAATTTTTATCTGCACAACCACTAGTGTTTCCAATAGTACAAGCCACTCAAAGACACAGTAGGAGGTGAAAAGTATGTATTATAATTAGGGATGTGCAGGCTCGGATAGGTTCGAGTTTGCACGTGGAGTTCGGATTTTTCCCTCCAAAAAAACGGAACTCAGAACGAGGCAAAACGTCATCTTACATGGACGAACATCATCATTCCTGGTCTTTTGTCCAGGAATGATGATGTTCGTCCATGTAAGATGACGTTTTGCCTCGTTCTGAGTTCCGTTTTTTTGGAGGGAAAAATCCGAACTCCACGTGCAAACTCGAACCTATCCGAGCCTGCACATCCCTAATTATAATTAACAATTATGATCTTCTATATTAGAGGTAATATTATAACTGCATTTTGTCTCTAAGAAAATAATTGATGGACATTTTGACAACACCTACCTAAAAAAGCTCCCAATGACACTCTACCAAGACCTGAGATAAGAGATAAAGAAGCAGAAGCAGAGAAAAGTTAAAAAGCAAAGAAAGAAAATGCAGAGTTGAGATTAGCATAGTATATAGTGGTATGTCTGGGACTAACACTGGAACACCAACCCACAACGTCAGCCTGACAGCATGCAGCAATTCTATCACACCTCATTAACTTTTAAACATTGATGGACAGCAGTGATGTACATTTGACAGAGAGATTAATACCTATGAGAGCCGAGCACATATAACATTAATATCAAATTGTAATAAATGTAAAATAAATCTCCATACTTACTTATTATGCTAATATGAAGTAGTTTTATTGCAAAAAAAAAAAAAAGTAAATGGAAGAGTAAAAAAAAAACTTTAACCATGGCCAAGTTGACATGAATAAAAGCTTATGTCTATTGGACAACCATGTGACTGATTTAGGCTGCAAACCAATCAGACATGTGGTAACTAACTCAAACTATTTGTTACCCTCTAATATAATTTTGAACTGGTTACTATGTATATGACGGGTAGCTCTGTGATGTGCGGTGGCTACGCACATCACATATAATTATGGCACAGTAACATCGCTTCCCATGGAGGTGCGAGGTAAAATGAGTGATGTTGTGCCATTACCAGCATTTTCATGTCCTTCTGAAGGCATATCGCAGGCTTCGCTTTTGATTGAATCTGCCCCTTATGAGTCTGAAACCTATTCATTTAGCACCAGCTAGTACAATGTATTATAGCAGTGGATCTCAAACTCGGTCCTCAGGACCCCACCACAGGTCACGTTTTCCAGGTCACCCAGCAGGTGCACAGGTGTATTCATTACTCAATGGCACATTTTAAAAGATCCACAGGTGGTTATAAATATTTCACTTTTGATTCTGTGAAGAGACCTGGAAAACATGCACTGTGTGGGGTCCTGAGGACCGAGTTTGAGAACCTGTGCATTATAGAGTAGAGATGCGCGCGGACCCTCAAATGTTATGGTTTTGGCAAAACCCGCCCAAGTGTTTTGGTTCGGTTTCTGATTTTTTTTTTTAAATTGATAAAAACAGTTTAGAAAACCTTGGTTCTACTCGGAATCCCAAAAGTGATCTCAGCCCGGGACTCGGTTCGACTCAGATTTTCAAAGTTCGGGTGTGTTTGGTTTTCAGCAAAATCGAGCCGTTCCCCTCTATTATACAGATATATAACCTTTCTCTTTTTGTTCATATTTTCTATTTTTTACATTATGTCAGATAAAGATACTAATGTATTAAGCCTCGGAGAGAGATAAAGTGGAGAGCGATTAAGTACAAACCAATCAGCTCATGTAATTTTTCAAGCACAGCCTGTAAAATGATAGGAGCTGATTGGTTGGCACTTTCTCTCTCTCCAAGGCTTAGTACATCCGTCCCATTGTGTTTAAAATTAAAAGCTTCAACTTCAACTTTTTTGTTGCAGTAAGAGAAAAAAGCACAGCCAACACCTAGACTGTTCCACTGGGGAATAGGCACAAGGTGATCACTTTTTGTCTTAGCTTCCCTTAACTCATTTAGTTCATATTTACAAGAGAAGGAAGGTGAAGGAATAAATATGTGTTCAGTGAAATTATGTTAACTTTAAACAGCTATTGCAATCCAACCAAAGAATTTTATTACAGTATGTACAATACACAGGATGTAGTTAAATTGCCAATGTACGGGATGCCGGCCGCTGAAATACCAAAGGAGGGTTAGGCTACAGGGACGAGGAGTTAGGGATAGGCGCCCCCGGTGGGAGATTAGGGTTAGGCACCCCCCCTTGAGGGTTAGGTTTAGGGTGCAGTAAGGGGGGGTTAGGCACCATCCGGTGGAGGTTAGGGTTTGGCACTAGAGGGAGGTTAGGATTAGGCACAAAAAAGGGAGGGGGTGGGTGGGAATAGTATACTTACCACCCCTGTTGGGATTTTCAGCGTTCGGGCTTCCGTCGTCGGGATTTGAACAGCCGCCGGTATTTCATACCGATTCCCAATACACATCATAGCAGAGATTCGCTGTAATAACAGCTCTTATTGCAGTACAGGTTTTGAATGCGCATGCACAGAGATTTTACATTTCATGTGTTGCTTAGTACAGTATACGGCCCCTGTACTACAATGACAGTTTATCTATGTAAGCACGTGTTTTGCCATATTGACGATACTGAAAGTAAATCTGACAAACAGTGATAACATTATTTTATTGGCCCTATTATGGCAGTTCATGTGTGCGCAAGGTTGGTTTTGACTTTTATTACATTGCAAATATACCAAATCATGGCTAGACAGAACTGAGCTGCAGATTTGGTCTGGCACAAAGGTCACATATTACTTGAACAATTATGACTAAATCTACACGGCATTGTCTGGCTCCCTTACAGCACACAGTACAAGTCTTATCATGTTTATTTGTATGAAATGTAAATCAAAATTGCTAAAAAGATAAGTGGATAGTTACAGTGATAGAGCAACGTACACAATGTATAAAACACTTACCAAAATACTCATTAAGGAAAGCAAGTGAAGCCACATAGCAGCCAAGGCTGAAGAATTCAGCTAAAACCATTAGCCAGTGCCACGTCCTTATAGTTAACGCAACCATTAGTAGCTCTGTCAAAATCAAGGCAGTGAAAGAGATGGCGACCACATGAACAAACTCAGACTCAAAGAGTAGCAGTGCTCCATACATCAATATGCCACCTAAAAACACAGACACTCAGCATTACACTACAGTCAGGGGTGAAAGAGCACACTTTTGACCAAACACATGTTAAAGAAACCTAGGTTTCCCTAGTAATAATGTAAAGGGATGTATTGGAACACAGCGCCAGCTGCAAAATGCTACAGCACAAACACATCATAAGTTTCATGAAAAAAATTGGAGATCATATTTAGTTATTCTATTAACACATAGGCCCGTATTCAATTTGGATCGAAAAGCCGCTTTCGCGTGTTTTGGGCGAAAAATGTTTTGATTTTACTCCGTATTCAATTTGAAAGACTTTCCGCCTAGGCAGAAAGTCAATGCAATGTAATAGGCGAAAAAGATTTGCCTATGAATAGCAGGTGGAAAAAAGTGCAGAATTGGGGTTTTGGGGTGGAACGTTGCAGGAACCCCCATGCAGCCTTCAGACAGTCCCCCAAAGGTAAACTGTGTCACAAATGTTTTTAAAAAACACTTAAGGACACCCCAAAAAATCACATTGAATTTGGGGGCGAAAAAAAAAAAAGTTGGGGGACAAAGTTAAAGCCTAGTGAACTTGACTCTGGGGGGGTCCCCAAGTATGCCCCAGGTGTTTTTTTCATTGCAGGGGCTTGCAGCAGGTGGATTTTTCACGATTTTTTCAACTTCACTTTAGAAACTTTTAAATATGCTGACCCCCATTTTTAAGTACCCCAAATTTGCAGGGATAAGTTATTTTCTGCAAAAAACCCTCCAGAATACTATTCTGCACCACTTATACAAAAACGCTATTTAGCAGCTATCGAGCCCGTTTAAAAACACCAAATACCTTCAGCAAGCCAAATCGTGGGGTAACCATAGCTAACCCCCATGTCAGAGCATCTTTTGTGGGGTGTCAGGCTGATTTCCCCAAAACTGACAGGACTTTCCGCTTGTTTAAGTTTCGCCAGATCCTGTTTTCACCTACTTTCAAATTGAATACGGCGACACGCATGTTGAAGTGTACAGAATATCGACAACCACAATGTTGACATGGATGATGACAAGCAAAAATGGATGTTTATAGTGCTAATAGACAATCATACATAATTGTGTATTTAATAAACAATTTTATCATACATAAAAATACACATAGATAATAAATATGAAAGAATATAAAAAAAGATACAGAAAATGGACAATATAAAAGTAATACTGCAATAATATATTTTTGCCACAAATAGTCATCAATAAATAATTAATATGACAATCCTAAACAGATTCCGGGACAAAGGGTCCCTCCACGGAAAAGTCCACAATGCATTTATATTCCCAAAATGGATGTGTCTCACTTTATAGAGAAGTAGAGTGGGGTAGCTAATATTTTGATCTATGTCACCAAATCCCGTTCTCCTAATTCAACTGTATCTTTATCGGTAACAGTGAGTTTAGCTGCAGTGGGCTTATATCTGTCTAACAAGCAACCTGCAGCCCACTGTGATGTGAAGCTGTGCAAGTCCTGCTGAATCTATCCAGTGAGTTAGACAGCTGGAGGCTGCAGTGCTGGTATGTATTTGTCAGCCAGGTGGCAGTGCAACAGATATCCGGTAATAGTAAAGGTATCAATGGTGACAATGTGACAGTGGTTCCATCACCTTAATGCATTTATCTGGGTTTCTGTTCCAGGTTTCTTCAGAAGAAGGGCCTCATGGAAAATTACGACACTGACAAAATGTCGACAGGTACATAATATCGAAATCCAATTTTCAGCCTAATCCTAAAATTGTCGACATTTTGACTATGTCAGCATTTAATGTTTTGACATTTTAACCATATTGATATTATGACATTCAATATATGGTGTCAACCTTTTCACTGTCGACATTGTTACTGTCAACATGATGACTACATGCCTGGTAGTGAGCTATTACAACTAAAGAATGTAACCAGGATTGCAGGCAATAATTGTGTTATGATAGGATAACCCTGGAATGCTTTTGCCCTACTCAGCCTAGTCTTGCACCTTCCATCCACAATGATGTCAGTGATGGGGAGCCAGTGGCTGAGGCAGAAGAAGCTGTACTGTGATGCTACACAGCTGATATACATGTTTACAGAGATGCCTTATTTTGTAAAATGTGGCAGTTGGATAGATTTACAGCTGAATTAAATGAAAATGATTTTATTATAATTATATGAGAAAATATTACAAAGTAGCTACAACTTTACAATGAAACTACAGTTCATTACAACTTGTTGCCATTTTATATTTACAATTTAGCTGTGTTACTAGTCACAGTAACAGAAAAATGTTAATGAAAACAGGACTGTATACAGGGTATAACCTGGTTCATTTTTAGCATTTACTTAAAAGCCAAAATCCTTATAAGTAGCACACCATTTGCTTTGTATTGCAAAAAGGACTTTTCAGTCTGGTAGTAATTTCTAGATAGACGGAACTGCATGCAATGTGAGAAGCAAATGTTAATAATTTTACGGGATTAAGCCTTAATTAAAACCAGCACTGATTTTAAGTGACATGCATCAGTACCAATACCAATCACCCATCATGCACTGCAGATTGGCAGGGTGTACTGTCGGGCTATCGATTTACCTGATAAAAAGAAAGCAATATATGACTGTTGATAAAATTTTAAGCTGGCGGAAGCAAACCTGGAAGGAAAACAATAATGGCAGACAAAAATCCTGTAGTCTGGCTAAATGAGTCTCTCTTACCTTGGTATATACTGATTAAAACCCAGATGAGGAAGGTTTTAAAAGACAAGGATCTTCCCTAGAAATAAAGAAAGGCAATGTTAAATACATAACATTGCACTAATACAAGAAAACAGTTCAAATAGAAGGAGATTTTAGTTTTAAGTTAGTTGTTATACTCTAAATACATGTATGATAATTTATATGCTGAAAACATTAGCATAAACAAAATTATAGTTCTATATAAGTGATGGTTATATGTTTATTTGAATCTGCAACAGTAAACAATTAGCTAAACACCATTGCTTGACACATTAGAACATAATGAATATATTTTATAGTAAAAGTAACTGCATAAGTGCTCAGTACATATTTCTATATTTCACTGGCTTCTCTTATATAAAAGCAATTCCCCAGAAAGCTTGTAGCAATGGCTGCAACAATTTCCAACAAAGCAAGATCAGGGTAAGACTGCAGTCTCCTGGGGTAAACGGCTGGAACTGCCATGCAGCAACCAAGCAGTAGTACAGCTGTCCAGGGCCTTGGTACAAGTATCCGCAGCTAGTTTTATTAGCAGCACAAAAATAAATAAAACATAAAAGTAAATCGTGGCCAGGCTGGCTCTAACTAAACAAAATGATTCCCTCTCAGAGTGGAAGGACCTAATGTCCCTCTCACAAAACAGAAGTCTATATCACAGTACTTACATTCAGTATTCAGTCTCTCAATAGGCCTCTGACCTGTCCCCAGACAGTGAGAGACTGACTACAGAGACTGACACATCCTTTGTCAGTCTCTCACAGGTGTTTAGGTAATCAAGGCTGCTAATCAACTAAAAAACAGGGGCATATATGTCTCCCTCTGACAACTCTTCCAGTTTTTTGGTCACATATCCACCCCTCCTATTTTGACTTGTGGGGCGGAACAGCTGTAGCCTCTAAGCAAAAACTATAGGAATGACTTGCTACATTCATATGACATGTGACTAATCTTCCCCTCTGTCCTGCAGGTCAGGTTTTGTGCTTGTCTTGGTTGGAGAACAGATGCACTAACGTCGCCATGTTGGAGCATGCCAGCTGATTGCATTCCCACCAGTCAGTGTTCCTGCCCTCAGCTGTTACCAGCAACCAATCAGAGACCTGCGACTCCTTTGTAAACCTTCTCTGGCCAACAGTCCAGTGCCAGAGCAACAAGTCTCTTCCCTGAGAGATATCCTAATATCCAAGCTCTTGCTTGCTGCAAGATATTCAGCAATCCCTGGCTCCAGAGTGTAGTTCTTCAGTTTCCTGGCTACCACAGAATCCTGCTTAGCTGAGTTCCTCTTCTAAGCCTGCTGATTATTGTATTCAATCCAGCTTCAGCTATAGTGACTGTATACAGACTTCAGCCACTGATCTCTGCCTTCAGTGACCTGCTAAACTAATTAAGTTTCCAGTTTGCAATACCTACAGCCTTAAGGCGCACATCCACATGCCGATATTATTGAGCGATTGCATGATTACGTCAACGTAATCGTGCAATCGCTCAGTAATCGTGCACTTTTTTGTCGGAAACGACCAGCGATGCGTGCTCACGCTGGTGGTTTCCGACATCAATCATCGGGTGAACATGCTGGCAATCTGTCGATAACAACAGATTGGACATGTTCACAGATGATGGAGGGTGCCTACACTGAACGATCAATCGTTCAGTGTAGGCACAGCACAGACTGTAAAACAACTGGACGATTATAATGTCGTAATCGTGCAGTCGTGCCAGTATCTGCTAGTGGATACGCAGCATTAGCAATTGCCTGATTTCCCGATTGCTAAAACTCAGTCCAGGCTAATTATCAGAGGATTCATCTGTTTCTCCAGCCTGCAGGATCCTGATTTCAGTGTTTATCACAGTCTTTCTAGCAAGTGCTGCTGCAGTGCATTTCCCAATCTGCTGCAGATATCTTGATCCCTGGTCTGCTGTTAACCACTGAATCCCCTGCAAGCTGCATACAATTCAGGGAGTTCTCTACCTCTACTTATAGTCATTGTATCAGTGTCTAGCAGTACAGACTCCTTCTACCTGTATCCTGCAATCTTCTCAGTACTTTCCAGACTCAGCTAAATCCAGTCTGAGAAACATCTAACACAGTTCTTACTGTGTCCTGTAATACCTGAGCTCCACAGCGCTATACTCTGTATCAACCACATATTAGTACAATTACTATCTTGCTGCTCTACTGACTCCAGTATTACGGTTCCATTCAGATGGCTCCAGTATTCTAATTCCAATCCGGTAATCCAGTATCCCAGTTCCACTCTGGTGACCCGGTCCCATTTCGGTGTTGCAAGCAATATGGCCCCATTATTGTTATCCAAGCAATCCAGTCCCATTACGGTTTTCCAGCAATCTGGTCCTATTTCAGTGTTCCAGCTATTTGGTCTCATTCCATCTCTCCAGAGCTACTCTAGGTTTCACGTGATCCAGTGTCCTGCTGGTTCTAGCCTGGTTGATGTACTGAAGCTCTCTATCCTATCTACCGGCACCTGTGTGCCTTAAGCATCCATCATCTGGTTTCCATCAAGACTCCTGCTGTCCCACCAGTGCCTTCAGTCACCAGCAACCACATCTTGCTTACCAGTCAAACACACAAGTGCATCTCATACACTTCACATTCCTATCCAAGTCCATGAGAAAGAAACCATGCAGAAACTACTTAAGACAATCCAGCTTACATCAATAGCCTTAGACTCCATTCCAGCCTGAGACTTAAATCCAGTTCCACAAACAAGCACAAGTGTGACAGGGACAAAGCATCTGCATTGGCCAGTTTGCTTCCTGGCCTATGCTCTACTGAAAACTTCAAATGTTGGAATGCCTAGAACCGTCTAGTTATTGTTCCATTGGTCTATTTATTCTCAGCCATCCACTTCAATGGAGCATAATCCGTAATCAATCAAAATTTTTGCCCCAAAAGGTAGTAGTTTAGTGTTTCTAATGACCACTTACTTGCCAATGCTTCATTTTTAACAGTGACATAATTTCTGTCTTCGAATAAATTAGAATTGTATCCATTATCCTCTGAAAGGTAGCAGGTGCCTCATGTAACCCAAATGGCAACATCTTATATTGGAACAGACCCTGTTTTTGTCTTAACTTTGCCTGTCAACTGCACCTGCCAGTACCCTTTGGTTAAATCTAGAGTGGTTGAGTACCGTGCTGTTCTAAGCCTTTCAATAAGTTCATCCATACAATGCATTGGATAGGCATCAAACTCTAAATTTCTTTAGAAAATTAACTGATTCTTGTTGGGTTCCTGATATTCTATAGGGCTTTAGGTTAATCTTAACCACTGGTTGAGTGTCATGTTCAATTACTGTTGTTTTACCAGGTATGTCAGAAAAAAAAATCTCTATTTCTTACGAGAAATTCTTTCGACTCATGCTGTTGAATAGTTGAGATGGTTTTGGCTACTGTTACTACAGGAACCAAAGGTAGTGCAGTTACAGGAGTGACTGTCAGAGCTACTCTATCATTTCAAGGTTTTATAAAATGTACATGGTAGATCTATTCTGGCTTTCTTTTCCCAGGCTGGTACACCTTATAAACAACCTCACCCATTTAATGATTTCAAATGGTCCTTGCCACTTGGCTAAAAATGTACTTTCTACCGTGGGTACCAAACTTAGCACTCTGTCCCCAAAAGCAAAGGTATGTAATTGGACATTACGAATGTACAACTTTTGTTGTGTCTGTTCCAAGTGCACTCTCACTATCTGCACCACTGCAGCTTGTATTTCCTGCATCTGAGAAACATGATTAATAATCGTCTTATAACGACTGAGTTGCCCCTCCCATTTTTTTTAGCAATATCCAGCAATCCCGTTGGGTGTCTCATGTAGCAAATCAAAAGGCGAGAACCCCATTGAAGATCGTGGAACCTCTCTAATGGCCAGCAATACATAGGGTAACAAATAATCCCAATCTTCCCCAACATTAGCCACCACTTTCGTAAAGCATATTCTTAAAAGTTTTACTTAAACCGCACACTTCCGGGGGGACGAAGCATCGCACATGCCACTTTTACCCCGGGACCTGAAACTCTTTATAGACTCCTGGTGAATCCTCTTTATTTTCTTACAAATTGGTGTGATTCCTGCGTATACAGATTCACCACCCATGGGTTCATCAACTTGTGCACCTATTACCTCACACCAAGTCACTGCCAAGGGACCCTGGCCCTAACTTGATTAACTTGACTAGGGTTGTATGATCTCCAGGATGCCAGGTCTGGTGTGAAATTGCAGTCAGCATGGGGTGGTTTGCCCAGGCTTCTCCCATCTCCCTTACCTGCTCCAGGCTGCCGCATACTTATCTCCTGCTGTGCCTCCTTACCTGCCCTGGGGACTTGGGCTTGTGCTGCCAGTACCTCTGGATCTTCTGCCTGGGTACCACAGTTTTGTTGCCAGCAGCTTGCATACTTGCCAGTCTGAGGCTGTGGGCTCTTCTCCTCTCTCATCTCCAGCAACATCCTGGGGTAGGAGCATCTTGAAGCTGCTGCCTTCCTGGGAATACCGTTCCTTAGTGCCTCCAGTCCAGTGTATTCAGTCTCAGTACTCACCTGACTTGTGATCTTTTAGCAGCACTGGACCAGACTCTGGGCCTGATTCAGACCCGCTCGCGAGCGCAGGACGCTCGCAAGCGGGACGATGGTGCCCTACTGCGCATGCGCACGACGGAGGGAGCTCCGTCGTGCGCATGCGCGAGACCCGGCTAGCGACGGGGTAGCCGTCGCTCCGGGTCTCATACCAAAGGGGGCGTGCTGTCGATGTTGATTGACAGCACGCCCCCTTTGGTGGGCGTGCCGGGGGCGTGGCTGCCAGACGGAGGCGTTCCAATGGGAACGCCTACCGTCTGAAGCCGGCTCCACTGACATCAGTGGTGATCAGTGGGAGTGATTTTGGCTCTGATAGAGCCAAAATCACTCCAGGGCTTGCGGCAGCGAGACCCTACCGCAGGGTCTCCGTCGCAAGCTCGATGGTCGCGATGGTCTTGACCATCGCCACCATCATCATGGATGCTCGCTATAGCTGTGGGTGGTCACCCACAGCTATGCGAGCATCCAAGAGGCCGCTCCATTTTCATGTAGGAGGGCAATGATTCAGAGCGAGCGCTCTGGTCAGAGCGTCCGGCTCTGAATCAGGCCCTCTGTCAGGTGACTCACAAAGTGTTGCCAGTCAATGTTGCGGGACTGATGCATTGGAGCGGACTGCTTCCCCGTGGCTCCATTTAACCTGTTGCCAGAGACTTTCAGCCTGACTGCCATTATCCTGCCCTCCAGTTGACTCCTGCTGCAGACAATCCGTCTCCTAACCTCTAACCCGGTATTTGTTCATTTGATCCCCTACTAACAACTTTTCCATTCCTGCTTTTTGTATCTCTCCTCTCCCTTTCCCCTATGTACCCTCCCTTTCCCTTGCACACTTTATTCATTTTCTTGCACAAGAACCATGTTCCGGTAAATTTTTATTGCCACTACTGTGAATGGATCTCTCGCCTACATTGCGGTATTCCTGAGGGTCCATTGTAAATTGTTTCACCTATACCTTATCTGCTGATACTCCTTATAATTTGTCATAATTTATCTATTTGTGGTGCCATTGTCTTATCAGAACTGTTGTTTGGTCTGGTATACCAACTTTTCTTTGCCACAGTACAACTCCTTCCAGCTACATTTGCCTGATTGTTTGTTCCTTAATATAGACAATAGATATTCACAATGAACTGTTCCTCACTATTATTCTAAATATATTCAGGGTTTAAAAACAAAACAAAAAAAGGGTATTTTGTCTATTTTTCTCACATCTTGCTAATATTTGCTTATTGTAAATTGTGTAATTATACTCAGAATATATTCAGGTTATCCTCCTGTATACTGCTCAGTCTATACTTCCACACATTACTTTGTCTCTGTTATTGTTTAGTTTTGCTTTTGATTGTTTTAGTCATAATATTTAAACTGTGATATATTGTGCTTTACAATTTGCTATTTTCTAATTGCTAAACTTCACTACTGGCAATTTTAATTGAATTTACCCTGCTGTGACACATTTTATCTTATGGTTATGTATCACTTGTTAGAATTTCACACCTCATCTTCTCCAATATTCTCTTCTGCTAATTTTGGGGACACAGCACAACGCACATCCTTAGTATCTCAGCTGTCCGGAAAGCTGGATGTTATCTGGGTTTCTCTCTAAGATGTATTATCATGGCTTACATACACCAAACCACCTGTCACTGACTTTGAGCAGAGGGCCTGATTCAGCACGGATCGCACGGCTGGGTTCGCACATACCCGCTAGCTGCGGAAATATGCTAATGAATGCAATCGCCCGGCAACCGCAGCACTATAAAAAGACACCCATCACTGTATAAAGCCTGCCCACTTCCCATGACATGCATCCGCAAATCAGCGAAAAAATCGGTAACATCGGGACCATTCGCACAGTTGTGGTTGACCTGACACTACCTCACAAACTGCTATACTTGCTGTTGCCATCTAGACCTCTGCCAACGTATACAATCACAGGGGCTTAATTATCCCACCCCCTTTGTCTTCAGCTCGATAACCCCCCCTGCTACTTCATTCGCAGCCTCCTCAACCACCGCTTGACCCATGTCTCTCAAGCCCAGACAACATTTGCCTGCTGTTCCTCTTCCCTAGTGGTGTGGGCCCGGCTCCCCTCTGAACCAGTGACTTTTTGTATAACCAGTAATTTGCCTTAAGGGCTACATGTTATTACTGTATATTATCTCCCATTTACTTGTTCCCCCTCCCCATACCATTTTCGATACTGTGTCACTCGCATATGTTTACTTACTGTTCAATTACTTAAAAGAATGTTATGTAATACTTGCATTCTTTATCTATCTATTGCAATATATCACTATGGGCCTGATTCAGAGTTGGGAATAGAGTGAGATATCTCTCTCAACTGATCATCTTGGTGAAACCATGCTGCACTGCAGGTGAGGCAGATTTAAAATGTGCAGAGAGATTTAGATTTGGGAGGGAGGTGTCCAAACTGACATCTAAAGTGCAGTGTAATGATAAATCTGTGCAGTATTTGTGAGCTACATACAAAAGTAGCCAGTATTTACCCTACATGCAAAAAAAAAAAAAGTATTTACACTCCTTGCATTGCAACATGGTTTGTCCGATACACAGTTAAGTGCTATCTCTCTCTCTATTCCCAACTCTGAATCAAGCCCTATGCTTAATTGTTTGGATACCTACTTCGATACAACAATGTACAGTATCTATTGACAATTATCCATCACTGTACCAATTTCATTAATATGTATTTATGTCTTCTTTAACTGCCTTTATAAGATTGTATCTTTATGTCAATATGTTCGCAACTGTAACAAACATTTTTCTTGCTGTTGTTTTTTTTATATCTGTAACTTGAGAACATAAAACTGTTTAATAATAACACTTTGAAAAAAAAAGTTTTGCTAAACCTTACCTGGGTAACCTTAAACAGGTGGCACAACTCTTTCAAGATATTTTACATATATGGGGTACCCTGATCAGTTAGGATTTCCTTAGGTTTTTTTCACAATGCTCAAGATATGTACTAGTCCCCTAGCAATTCTCTTTTCTGACGTATTGTGCAATGGTATCGCCTCAGGTTATTGGTAGCGTAATCCATTAACACCAGATTGTATTAGAGGTCAAAATAAATACATAACTGTTCTCTCAAAAGGAACCTCAATAATGGCTAATGAGACCAGCTGACTTCTATAATGTGGCCTGGAAGCACTGTACTGACACTCAGAGCAAGATGCACAACAACATATTATGTGCAGGTACTGTATGCATGATAAAACATGTTTAGTCAACTTAATGGTTTTCCCAATATTGGTTTCTAACATTAGACCAAATGCACATATAGAAAAGGATGTTTAAAGTCAGGGTACATAGATGATATCGTAACATTAGCATACACCTTATTGACTCTGCTACTTGATACTAGTATCCACTTCTGTATTTCAAATGAGATGCACTTGGAAGGAAAGTCAATTGCAAATGACTGCTAATATAAGAGCATGCCATTGTGGGAAAGCTGTATCCCAATAGAGCCTGACACAGCGTGCGGGTGAAACATGTTGCATTGCGGGAATACGGAACACATAAGCTAGCAAGCCACAGCAGCGTGTGAAATTCTGCCGGTGGACGCCCGTTTTACTACTGCCCCCCCCGCACTGGCTATGCTAGTTCTAAGAGAGCGGCAACCACTTCCATTCGATAAGCATATTACTGTTACTTCTTCTGACCACCGCACTAACAAGGACGGAGCCCATCTTATACCATTGGAGGAAACAGAACAAACATTACCAGAGCGGAGTCGGGTGAGTAAAACGCCGGTCAGGCGTATCACCTCCACCTACCCTTTTGAAGACTATCTAGACTGTTACACTGCTTATTATACTAATGATCTTATATACCCATCCACTCTATTAAGAGTATATTGCAGAGTTACCCTTGGAGCATACATCCTGGCAAATAGGGAGATCTGGAAAACCTGACCTGCTTCTTTTACTGTTTGCCAACGTAATTAGGTGAATTACATCAAAAAGGAACACCTTTAATTCCTGGACTTATGTTTGTTTTGTCCTGTATTGTGTAGTATACCGGTATTAGGATATTCAGCAACAATTTATCCTTTAATACCCACTACTCTCCATTCTTATTGGAGAAACTTTGCATTGTCACTTCGTAGCACTTATTTTAAATGTAATTTTTTCTTAAATACTTTTACTTCTGTCCAATGCACCTTTTGTAGGACTAATTTATTAATAAAAGACACTTGATATTAATCGCCTGTTGCAGATGCAATTTTATTCTTATTCTTTTCGATAGATATTATATATATTTAATTGTCATATCTGGCGAGCGCTGTTTCCCCTTTGTTTTCGAACAATTTCTAAGTAGGTGGGGTATCCTACATTGTTCCAGCAGTCCCCCCCCACGCCTCACCTTTTTTTACTGTAGATTGTTATCCAAGAAAAGTACAGCCTCCACCCACATACTTTTAACCATTCAGGTCAAAATATGCCTTTTACAATTTGCCTGACAGAAAGGGTGCCACAAGGCCTGCGCACTAATTTTTAGGCCAACTTTCCCTCTCAGCTGTTCTTTTTCGAAAGTTGTTAAATAAGCTTCAACATCATCACTCTGTCATTTTTTGCAGAAAATGATTAGCACGTATAGAGCTGGAGCTATCTGTGACATCCATGGAAGCATTTCCAGTCAGAGCTGCTATATGCTGCATACCTCGTTTAACGCCTCCCGGTCTAGGTGCTGTCGCCCCCGGATCTCCTTAATATCCAACTGCTGTTGCGTCCAAGCCTCCTCAATGGCCAATTGCTACACCCTAGTGGCTTCCTGCTGCACTAATGTAGCCTGTAGGAAGGCCTTAACTATGTCCTACAAATTATTTCTTGGTGCAGGTGAGAAGCAGAAACTGATGACACCACCAAGAGGTTCACAAGTTTTATTAATCAAATAATAAAATATACTAGCTAATCTAGTACTGACCTATTCCTTTAGCACTTCATTTAAAAGGAAGTGTTGAAGGGGAGGAGCTTATATACTAAAAGACTTAGCTATTCAGTGCTAGCGCCTCAACCCTTACTAAACCCTATGGTCTGGGGATAAAGTATCGGGCGCGTGCCCGCTTTATCCCCGTATTCAATTTGGAGGCGGCGAAAACAGGAGCCTGCGGAAAGGTAAGTATCGGGAAAAATAGGGGAATTTTCGGGAATTCATCCTGGGACCCCCCTAATGATGTCCAGAAATGGGGGATCACTGTGGGTACCCCCGTTTAGCCCTGCAGAATGTGTTCTGCATTTTTAAATAGCCGCGGCAGGTGTTTTTTTTTCGCAACATTAAAGAAGTGATGCAGAAGAGCACTTAGGTTTTTTTTTTGTTTTAAAAAGTGGTCCCATCAAATGTGGGGTACATGAAAATGGGCAGAGCCGTAACTAGACTTTTTGGTGCCCTGTGCCAGAAAGAGCATTGGCGCCCCCCTCATTTTTCAAAGGGAAATAATGCACCCAAAAAAGGGCCATGGCTTCTTGGGGAAGGCCCAGGGAAGAGATAGGAGAGGCCAGGAGATGCTGGGGATGAAATAAGAGGAACCTACAAGCAAGAATGATAATAAAAAGAAATTTGACAGGCCCAAACAGCGCCCCCTGACCTGTGGTGCCATGTGCGATGGCACCGGCCGCACTACCCTAGCTATGGCCCTAAAAATGGGTACTAGTACATTTTTAAGTCCCTAAACTAATTTGTAAAAAAATCTGCAAAAATGCACCTGCCGCTAATAGCCTATTCTAGAAAACACCTGCCGCATACTTACAGAACACCCCTGAACCTAGTGGGCTTTTTTTTTAAACACTGTTCCCCATTTTTTTTTTTAACCCCAAAATTAAAATTATTGTTTTGGGGTGTCCCAATTTTTTTAAAAAAACTTTTTTTGACACAGTTCGTTTTTAGGGGCTATTCCCAGGGGTACAGGCTATTTTTTTTTTAAGCCTGCACCCCTAAACCCCAATTCTGCACTTTTTTTCGCTATGTAAAACATGGTGAAAACTTATCCCCGTTTTTTAACAAAGACTTTTCGAACCGGCGAAAAGTCTATTTAATTGAATACGGGGATAATTGAAACATGCGAAAATGACGTAATCGGAGATAATTTATCACCAATTTCGACTTTTCGCATCCAAATTAAATACCCCCTATGTCGCAATGCGACTGTGCTGATTAATTTGATATGCGACACTTGTATATCCGTGTGCGACTGGGACAATGCGACTGTGCTGATTAATTTGATATGCGACACTTGTATATCTGTGTGCGACTGGGACAGTGCGACTGTGCTGATTAATTTGATATGCAACACTTGTATATCTGTGTGTGACTGGGACAATGCCACTGTGCTGATTAATTTGATATGTAGCACATGTGCATCTGTGTGCGACTGGGACAATGCGATCGGACAGAGCTGTTCTGTCTTGTGGGAGTAGCTATCATTTGCTGTGTTAGCTTTACCTTTGTGAGGTCTTTATACAGCTCTGGATAGAGTAGAGCGGTCTCTGGCTTCACATCTTGATCCAGTACCAGTGAGAAAACTGGAAACATTGTGTAGATGGTTGCATACCTTGGAAAATAAATAATATAAAAACTTTGAAAAACAAATGATAGAAATAATTATTTGCTTAGATAATCTAATAAGGAAAGTTTGTTTTTCTCTTTTTAAACTGCTAATATATACTATGTAGTTTACAGCTTGTAGAAGTGAGCAACCTCTCAGGAGAAAAATATATGTTGCTTGAAGCTTATACTACAACTATGAGTATAGGACTGTACAGCTGTCTATATAACATTAAATGACTTGTTTTTAAGTAGTAATGAAACCGTGAACAAGCATTAATAGCATGTAAGGTACGTGCCTCACTCCAGAGAGTATAAGAGCACAGATAAAGAAGAAATAAGTGCACCTTGCTTACTGGTGTATGGGTTTTTAGCTTTTGAATGAATTCATTTGTTTGGAATGGCAAGGTACTGGAGTCATATAGTCAGTGGATGAAGGCATCAGCTATATAAAGATTAGAACACACAGCACTAGAGAACAGTACAAATGTCATGCTGTAACCACACAACAGGGGAGCCCTGCTGAGGAGGCAGTGAGGAGCACTGCAAGGGGTAAGTTGCAATTTCTGAATTACTGCATTTCTCCAACATTCTTGATGAGATACAATTACTGCACAAATATGTACGGCAACTGATTATTTCACGACTCTTCCATCAGTTGTTCACATGCCTGTTACTTGGCTGCTTCATCATTACTGTCAATGAGAAAACCACCATGTACCTGGTACGGATACACAGCTGAATAGAACCCCTCCAGGGTCAATTACTTTCATTTGCCTGAAAATATCTGTTGTTGGTTTTTTAAGGACATTATTTTTTGCTCCCTCGCCATGTTAACTATTAGTGCATGAATAATATGGGAATAACTAATTATAACATTTTCCTTTAGACATAATTAAAAGGCAACCAACTGATCTTGGCCCTGATGTAATCAAACAAAAATAGTTTTCTTACCAAGTTGTCACCAAATAAATACTAGTTTTGACTTACCCTACCATTAGGAATCCCTGGTACAAAGGAACAGATGCGAAATAGAAGACTGAGGAAAACACAGCCTTAAAAGGAAGCAAGAAATGAAAAATGAATACATTTAGCATCTTAAACACTACAGTAGGGCATAGTTGGACAATTAAAAAATATGTTATAGCATAATCAATATTTAAGATATACTGTAAGATAGATAATCTACAGTGCAAACAATGTTTTCATAAGGATCATACATGCATGTTGATAAAGAACACACAATTATGACTTATCACTGAAAACATTGTATTTATTCAGTGTGCGGAGGCATCTCCTTTGTCTTACACCAGATTGGAATGACAATTTAATTTACAGACACAGCACTATCCATTTTATGACAGCACTGACAAACTGCATGGAAATTGTAAGTTCAGGATAAATGGCGACAAATCCCGAAAACACATAAAGATAAATATATGTATTGGAGAGAAAGGAACGTGAAATACTGACTTGTGTGCAAATTATACAGTGCTCTTAAAACAACCATTTTGTCATTCAGATAAAAAATTATTCCTATATAATACATACATATTTTTGTTTTAGGTCTCTGACGCAGTTCAATGGGTATTTTTGGTTTTATTGAAGCCATTGTGAAATTCAATAAATGAGAAGCTTAATTTTAAAGTGTTGTGTAAAAAGCCTCTACTGATAGGAGGTAAAAGTGATAAATGCTTAGTTTGTCTGCTGTATTACACCAATTCTACAATCTCACATTGTGCTGACTATCAGTGTGGTTCAAACTGGGTCGTATCGAGCTATAAATGCTGACAGCAAAGGAAATAATCATACACTGCTGCTGACAGGACAGATTACTAATTGATCCCAGTAAGTGACCGAGGATGGTGGCAGACTTTCAGGGACATATGTCAGTGCAAACTGAGCAACTTGTGGTGTTTATTTATTTTTAGTAAACTGACCTTTTGTGACGTTTAAAGGCTATATAATACACATAAAAAGATAGATAGAATTTATTCCATCTTTCAAATATAAAGCATGGAATTTTGAACACAAGCCATAAAAAAAACTATTGATTATTCTATGTAATGCTTCAATTCTGAGGTTTGCTTATTATTATTTATTAACAGTTTGTTATATAGTGCAGCATATCCTGTTGCACTTTACAAATGAAAACAACATTAATAGACAAAACTGGGTAGAAACAGACAGACATAAATGTAAGAGGACCCTGCTCTCAAGCTTACAATCTATAGGGAAATAGGTGTTGATACACAAGGATAGGTGCTACATATTGCAAATTGGTCCAGCCAGATTGCAGAGGTTATTGGTGGGCTGTATGATCCAGTCACACTGGAAAGTTGGCCTAAGGTTAGGAGGATGTGAAATTGAAGAAAGAGAAAATATGTGATGATATGTGTATACTGTAAGAAGGAAGTACGATAGGGAAGCTATAAAGGTTATGTAGGCAGTTCTGGAATCTGATAAGCTTTTCATGAAGAGGTGACTTTTCAGAGAATGTTTGGAGACTAGCGGAAAGTCTTATTGTGCATGGGAGGGCATTCCACAGGGTGGGTGTAGCCCGAAAAAAGTCCAGTAACCGTGCATAGGAACAAGTAATGCGTAAGGATGAGAGAAGCAGATCTTGTGCAGAGCGGAGTTGTCGGGTTGGAAGATATTTTGAGATAAGTGAAGAGATGTATGTTGGTGTGGTTTGGTTAATAGCTTTATGTGTGAGTGTAAGTATTTTGTATTGAATACGGTAGAAAACCGGTAACCAATGGAGGAACTGACAGAATGGATCAGCAGACAATGAACGTTTACTTCTACAATCAAAAAAATTATTTAACAGTCATATTTAAAAATTGCATCAAAGCAGTGTATGATGTTACCTGCATAGTGGAAATAATAAGGCCTCTGTGTATGACAAACTGCCCCAGCGCCGCTGATCTTTTATAACTGTTCCGACCGTGCACCATCAATAATCTGCCAATGTGCTTAAACTGAGTGATGGAAAAATCAGCTGCAAGAGAAGCTTGTTTTCCCTCCTACAATAAAAATATATTATAGCAGATAACTATTAGTGAAACATTAAGATATTAGCAGGACCGAGCTTCATTGCCAGCCCCTAGGTCAGGTTTCCAATTGCCACCATCCACAACTTCCACCATGTCTCATCTGTATAGAATAAATGTGCTCCTAAATTAAGCTGCCTGATTTACCAGGTAATGCTGAAGTCATCTAAATGGTATCAGTTTACCTGGCTGTATGCTTACAATACATTGTTCACAGGGAATGGTATCGAAATACCGGCGGCTCTTTAGCTAAAGAGCCGCCGGTTCAAATCCCAACGGCGGAAGCCCGACAGGAGGAGATCCCGATGATGGAAGGTAAAGTACTCTAACCCTCCCCTCACCCCTTCCTAACCCTCCCTTGGCGGTGCCTATCCCTAAAACTCCCGGGGTGGTGCCTAAACCTAACCCCCTCTTACTGCACCCTAAACCTAACCCTCGTGGGGGGGGGGTGGGGGGGAGTGCCTAACCCTAAGCTCCCGCCAGGTTGCGCCTAACTCCCCCTTCCCCTAGCCAAACCCTCCCCGGGGGGGAGCCTATCCCTAAGTCCCGCCGGGGGTGCCTAAACCTAACCCTCTCCCCTCGCGGCTAACTGCTAAGAGACCCCAGACTTACCTAGTTTGGGATGGCGTCTGTGTGGATTCCAGCGTCGGGATTAAGATAGGCATCGGTATTTCGACGCCTATCTTAAATCCTGTGTAAGGCTTCTACCGTCGGGATTGAGACTGGCAGCATCCCGTCCACCGGTCTGCTAACTACATCCCGTTCATAATGTCATTGTAAGCTTATTATTACACTTTAATCTTTAAAGCACTATTTATATAATAATCTCCTTGCTTCTGTGTTTTGCTTTATTTATCTGTACAAGAGACATATATTTGCTATACTTTAATTAACAATGCTATTATTAAAGGGGCATGCTCTAATATACAAATGTGTCCACATACATCTATCCTCCGTGCACTACAAGTCACATTACACATAACACGAGAGCAGTGTGACTCTGTAGTGCAGAGCGTCTTTTTAACTTCAAATGCATCTTTTTCACACAGAGAGCTTCTGCTGATTGAAATGATATGCAGCATGCCTATGTTCTGTGTGCGACTGCTGGTGCATCTGCATGCGAAATGCTACGTTACAGTGTCAGTGGCTGTGTCAAGATGCACTTGAAAGTAAAAAGACACACGAAAAGATGCTGGGTGCTACTGAGTCATGCCATGGCGTGGCGCAACTAGAACTGTTTAACGTGCTAGAAGGCTAGATGTATGAGGACATATCTGTAGTTGTTTATTCACCATAAGTAATCTGAGACACTACATCTAGGTCTATGTGGACTTTCCATAAACATCTAGGCTAAGAGCTTAACATACAGCCCACTGACCCATAAACTTTCTGGGCATGGACAATTTAGTATAGAGCGATTTAGACTAAATTAACTATATATCTTTCCCCATATTGTACTATATTGTCCTTTGCTACTCCTAATCTTTCCCCTACCCTTAGAAGTTAAGAAGTTGAAATCATCTAAACATTTTAATGTGGCTACAGTTTCTGCAGCAGCCACTTAAAACTGTCTGTACATCCTTACTTATAGTAAGTTATTATTCAGCAAAAACAATATTAACACTACTTTTAACTTGGCCTTTATGTAATTATATTGCTAGAAATGCACCAGTTTTATGACCTCTTCTGATAAGTATATATGAGCACTGGAAAACATATCAATGAACCAGTCAGCAAATGTAATATAATATTACCTTTCCCTCTATACCAATGCCACAGTCAGCTGCCTGGATCATGCTTACATCATTACCACCATCACCTAGAAAACACAGTTTTTTTACATCACTACAAATTCAAGGTACATGTGATACATTGAAATATATACAATAATATATATAAGCTTATAGATGATGTCTACACGATCTGCATTAATGATATTTAATGTAAAGTGTAAATGTTTATAATTTACTACTTAGGGGATAATGAAGATTGTACTGTAGGTTCTATTCTTATGATATAAGCAAAAACAATTCCATAATGAATATCTTTATAATTGAATTTTTAAATATATGCTTTTTTATAGCACCTAAATAAGGCAGCTACATTGAAAATACATACAAATGTTAGAATATAAGCGAAGGATATATACTATTGTAGGTATTTTTTTTGTGGAACAAACCAACTGTATTTTAGTGGTATAGGTTGAAGAAATAGGTGAAAATAAAATTTTTTGTGTTCTTGTTTGTATGAACTGGCTGTCAGGCACATCTGTAGATAAAGGCCCAGCCATGGACTGATGTGTGAATGTGTCCTAGGATGTGTTGTGTTGTGGTAGTATGGTTTACAATGTTACCTAGTAATAGAGATTTTTATTTTTTTATTTCCAACTACTACACTCTGGTATCACATTTTACCTTGTCTCAAAAAATACCAATAAAAGTAATGGAAAAATACAAATTATTCACTTTGTAATTATTTGTACATCAAACGGTCTACAAATGCTGGTGTAGAACTAGATGAACCAGTCTAAGACTGGCAGCTGTTACCAGTGGATCCCTCACATACTGTACATGCGTTAGAACAGGCTCTAAATGGTAAGCAGCGCTCTCTCACCTATGGCACATGTGCGTCTTCCCGTGTGTTGCTGTAGAAGCTTTACAATGTGAGCTTTCTGTGTTGGTGAACATCGGCAGCACACAACAGCAGGGCACTGACAGGCAAGTTCAACAAATTCATGCTCATAATACTTTAAACAAACCTAAATAAAGCAAAGAGAAAATATATTTACATTTTTTTAATACATTACATTCAACTAATTATGCTCCGTAAAGATCTAGATTTGCATTTGAATTATTACATGCTTATTTTAAGAACTTTGTAGTAACTAGGTCCAGAGATGACATTAACGCAAGTCAATATATGTATTAGTACACATAATATCAGTACGCCAGTTACTATACACACTAAAGAGATGAATGAGCAGTGTTCAAATGTTATGAAAGTGGAGTAGTCTATCTTTATTATTATTATCATTTATTTATATGGCACCACAGGTGTTCCGCAGCACCTTACAAAGTACATAAACAAATAGGTGACCA
Organism: Taudactylus pleione; assembly: GCA_031769625.1. Taxonomy (NCBI): domain Eukaryota; kingdom Metazoa; phylum Chordata; class Amphibia; order Anura; family Myobatrachidae; genus Taudactylus; species Taudactylus pleione. Next base: position 16,718,369 of record JAUIMM010000178.1, read on the forward strand.
GCTACTTACAGCACAATACAATGCAATGCAGAATAAGGACATGGATAATATACATTGCTACATTAGCGACCATAACACCCAAATAAGCAACAGAGCATAAGCAACCAAGTGTTAGGTGCCCTAGTGGGTAGTAAGAAGTAGATGAAAGTAAAGTAAGGAGAAGCACTAGAGGGTAGAGGGCCCTGCTCGTAAGAGCTTACATTCTGAAGGGGAGGGCAGACAAACAGGGGTGGCACAGATGGGGTAGACAGTGAGGAAGGTGCATATAGCAGTAAGTTAGGATGCGACTTGGAAGGCTTTAATGAAGTAGTGGGTCTTGAGAGCCCGTTTGAAGGATTGTAGAGTGGTGGAGAATCTGATGGGGAGAGGGAGAGAATTCCAAAGATGGGGAGCATCACGGGTAAAATCTTGGAGGCGGAAGTGGGAGGAAGTAATCAGTTGGCATGAGAGGCGGCATGTATTTTTGAACGAAGAGGGAGGACAGGAGAGTGAAGGGAGATGAGGCCAGAGACTTAAATGGTAGATGAATGGGTGAGGGCATTGTAAGCGAGTGTGAGAACCTTGAATTGGCTTCTGAAAGGGAAGGGGAGCCAGTGGAGAGCTTGTAGGAGAGAGGAGGCAGATGTAGATGAGCCAAGCAGCAGCACTGAGGACAGACTGGAGACGAGAGAGATGGGAGTTGGGGAGGCCAGATATGAGGAGGTTACAGTAGTCCAATCTGGAGATGACCAGTGAGTCCAGAAAAAAATGGGAAAAAAATGGGAAAAAGGGATGGTTGGAAGCACAGGGAATAATAATTATACTCTATATTGGAGAAGAAATAAATAATTATATAAGCCCTAATTCAATTGTTAAACATAAAACAGAGGTGCTCCCAAGGAGTATAATGTCAATAAGAAAAACAAAAAGAGAAAAAAAGATAACTCCCATGGAAGGGGCACACTCTGTATTAAATTAAAAATTAACTTTTATTGTTGTATTTAATAAAATTCTTGTGAAAATAGGGCAAGAAATATTATAACTCAAAATATATATATATATACACACACACAAATCCTTGAAAAAATGTATTATTGAAGATTTAAAAAATTCAGAATAGGCCTATCTCATGGGATCATGAGAAATGGTCTACAATATTCATATGTTTAACCCAGAAAAATATATCACTAATTGCATCAGGAATCAGTAACACTGAATGAAGAAATTGTCAGATAGGTAAGTACATAAATCCATCATCATAACCCCTAGGTTATTAATTCTCAAATGCTAAGTGTAAGTACATACAACAGTAACAGATTACTGTCTATTGGCACTATAGACGGGTGACAATTATTAGGTTATTCATATACAGAGTGTACTCACACCTTTACTAGTACCAATAATGACTATGAAGCAAATCCTCATGGGATCACGAGAAATTTGTCTACAGTTGTCATTTATTAGACCTAGGAAAAATATCACTGTTGTCATCAGGAAATCAGTAACAATGGATAAAGACTTTGTCAGACATCATCATAACCCCTAGGTTATCAATTCTCAAATGCTAGGTGCAAGTACATACATCAGCAACACATTCCTAACTGTTGACACTGTAAAAAGGTGTATTGGGTTAATCCTGTACGGAGTATAGTCACACATTTGCTTGAGCTATTAATGAAAAATGAACTGAACAAATTATTAAAGGCGAAAATACAAGATACATTGACACATTTATTATAAATGTATAAATAATTGAAATAAATACAATATCGGCAGCAGAAAAAGAGTTAACAAAGGTATGTTATACCATAACTCTTATTGTCTTCTTCGGGGTCCATGGGGTCCACAGCCATTACGTTGGGGATATCCCAAAGCACTAACCCTACGGGCGGGGACGCTCCTGACTCTCAGAAGAGAGGAGAATCCTACGCCCGAAGGAGGCATCCTGAGAGGCAAAAGTGTCAAAGGCATAAAATTTGACAAAGGTATGGATGGAAGACCATGTGGCTGCTTTATATAATTGCTCAGCAGAAGCACCCCAGCGGGCCGCCCATGATGGACCTACCGCCCTAGTAGAATGTGCCGTCACTGAATCCGGCACACGCACACCAGCCTGTGTATAAGCCAATGAAATTGCCATGCGAATCCACCTGACCAGTGTCTGCTTATTGGCTGGCTAGCCACGCTTATGACAACCATAAAACACAAAAAGTGGATCGGACTTCCTCCATTTGCTCGTGCGTTTAACATAAATTCTCAACGCACGGACCACATCCAGGGAAGCCTCACCTTGTGAGAGACTTGTGCCCTGAAATGCTGGAACTACTATTTCTTCATTAATATGAAATTTAGACACCACTTTCGGAAGGTAACCCTCCCTAGTACGTAGTACTGCTCTATCTTGATGAAATATCAAGAACGGCTCACGGAAGGAAAGCGCAGCTAAATCCGACACTCTACGTGCAGATGCCATAGCAAGAAGGAATACCATCTTTGCTGTTAGCCACTTGATGTCTATTGAATTTAAAGGCTCGAACGGAGGAGCCTGTAAAACCTTCAGAACTAGAGTCAAGTCCCACGGAACAACCGAGGAAACGAAGGGAGGCTGAATCCTCAGCATCCCCTGAAAAAAGGTCTTTATATCCGGTCTCAGAGCAATTTTATGTTGGAACCAGACTGAAAGAGCTGACACCTGTACCCTTAAAGAGGCCAGGCGTAGCCCTTTTTCCAGACCGCTTTGAACAAAATCCAGCACTCTGGATATCAGGAATTTATGTGGATCATACCCTTTCAGTTCACACCACTGAAAGAAAGTATGCCAAACCCTATAATATATACGGGCTGAGGATGGTTTCCGTGCCTTCAGCATCGTCCGTATAACAGACTCGGAAAACCCCTTTTCCCTCAAGACGGAGGCCTCAAGAGCCATGCCCTCAAAGATAGCCGATGAAGATCCGGGTACCAGCAGGGACCGTGTAGCAACAGATCCGGTCTCAATGGCAGAGGCCATGGAGTGTCTATGGAGAGAGACCGTAGATCTGTGAACCAGTGCCGTCTCGGCCACGCCGGAGCTATTAATATGACGGTGCTGCCCTCTTGTTTGATCTTTCTGACCACTCTGGGCAGAAGAGCAAACGGGGGAAACAGATATACCAGCTTGTAACGCCACTTTACTGTCAGTGCGTCTACAAACTCGGCTCTCGGATCTCTTGTCCAGGATCCGTACCTGGGAACCTTGTTGTTCCTTCTTGATGCCATCAGATCTATTTCTGGTAGACCCCACCTGTCCACAAGGTTCCGAAAAACCTGTGGATGTAGGGCCCATTCCCTATCTCTTGCCGACTGAGAAAATCGGCCTCCCAATTCAGGATTCCTGGAATGAACATGGCAGATATCGTGGGCAGATGAGTCTCTGCCCATACCAGGATTCTTGATAGCTCTGCCAAGGCGGCCCGACTCCTCGTGCCCCCTTGATGATTTAGGTAGGCGAACGCGGTGCGATTGTCCGACTGTATCGGCACCGACCTGCCCTTTAAGATTTCCTGAGCCTGCACTAAAGCTTTGAATATAGCTCTTAGTTCCAGGATATTTATCGGTAGCCGGCTTTCTGTCACTGACCACTTTCCTTGGAAAGTGTGTGACCCCGTCATCGCCCCCCAACCTTGAAGACTGGCGTCAGTTTTGACTAATGTCCAATCCGACACCCAAAAGGGGCGACCCTGCCTGAGATGCTTTGTCTGCAACCACCAGGTCAGGGACAACCGTACCTCTGGAGAGAGATGCAGCAGCTGGGACCTGATCGTGCAATGATCCTTGTTCCAGCGAGACAGAATGAACTGCTGCAGTGGTCTGGAGTGGAATTAAGCGTATTCCACCATCCTGAAGGTGGCCACCATCGACCCCAGGACCTGCATGGCTACTAGAACGGATATTTGCCTGTTGCGAAGAAACCTGCGTATTTGTGATTGTAGATCAAGGATCTTCTCCGGCAGATATATTCTCTGCACCACGGAGTCCAATCTCGCTCCCAAATGACACATCTGTTGTACCGGACAGGGTGACGACTTTTGCCAGTTTATGATCCAGCCGTGACTGTACAGACATGATACTGTCAGCCTCAAATGATCCTGTAACTGCTGTGGGGACTGCCCCAGCAACAGGAGGTCGTCCAAGTAAGGCAAAATCCTGACGCCTTGGCGCCTGAGGCATGCCATCATCACTGCCATCACCTTGGTGAATACCCGAGGGGCTGTGGACAGGCCAAACGGCAGGGCCTGGAACTGAAAATGTTCCTCCCCTACCGCAAAACGAAGAAATTTTTGATGAGCCTGTGTGATTGGTATGTGAAGGTAGGCATCTTGTATGTCTAGGGACACCATATAGTCCCCCTGTTCCATTGCCAACACAATCGATCGCAATGTTTCCATCCTGAACCCGGGGGCTCGAACAAATTTGTTGAGCTCTCTCAGATTTAGAATACGCCGGTATGACCCATTCGGTTTCAGAACCAAGAACAGATTGGAGTAAAACCCCTCTCAGTACTGGTTCTCTGGCACCGGAATCACTACTTCTGATGTTAGTAAGGCAAGAATAGCCTTCTGAAGAGCCAAGGCTCTTTCTGAACCCACCTGCGGGTTTACACAAAAGAACCTTTGAGGAGGAGTCCTCCAAAACGTCAGGGCGTGCCCTCGGGAAACAACTCCCCGAACCCAGGCATCCTCCGTCGTGAGGTGCCAGGGCTCTGAGAACCGAAGCAGTCGGCCCCCCACCCTGGGATCCCCCAGGGGGAGGCCCGTCCCATCAGGCCACTGGTTTATCCTGGACCCTAGATCCTGGACGTTTGTTCTGCCAGGGCTTCCTGGGTCCTGCCTTTCTTGGTGGAAATCTCGCTGAGGGCTGACCTTTGGCCTTGCCCTGCGGCCGAAACCCCCGAAAGGACGCCCTCAATTTAGACGAGGTTGCTGATGGTAAACCTGCCGTCTTTGAGGCTGCCATGGAGGATACAATTTTGTCCAGTTCTGGACCAAAGAGCACACCTCCTGTGAATGGAAGGAATTCTAGGGCCTTTTTGGACCCGACATCTGCCCTCCAATCCTTCAACCAGAGGATCCTACGTGCCACCACGGACTCAGCTGAAACTTTAGAGGAAAGGATCCCTGCATCCAAGGCGGCATCACCCAAATAAGAGGCCCCTTCTCTAATAAAGGAGATCATATCCAGTTGCTCCTTAGAGGCATCTGGTAAAGACTCTAAGAGTTTCCTCAATAGCTCTTGCTACCCAGGCAGTGGCCATAGCTGGGCGGGTGGCCGTTCCTGCCAGCGAAAAAATTTATTTGAGACAAGACTCCAGTCTCCTATTCGTGGTTTCCTTCAGTGAAACTGCTGGGATTAGCAAAGTGGTACGTTTAATCAGCTGTGCCACATGCGCATCAACTGATGGTGGATTCTCCCACTTGGCACAGTCCTCTGCTGGAAAAGGATATAGAAGCGCCATTCTTTTAGAAGAATGGCTTATCTTATCCGGACGGACCCAGGCTTCCTCCATAAGTTCTGATAAATGTTCAGACTTTGGGAATTTTGCCTTAACCACTTTTTGGTGCTTGAACAGGGGGGCTTTCCTAAGCGGAAGATCCCCTTTCTCGATATTTAACACCGATTTTGCAGCCCTTATCAGAAAAGGGACATCGGCTACTGGGAAATGATCATCACCCTCCTCGGAGCTAGACTCCTGCGAAAAGTCCTGTGCCTGTTCCTCCTTGGAGGAGGCACTCGAGTACTCACCCATGTAAGGCGGTACATGGCGTCTAGATTTAGGCTGCTTTGGCTTGACAGACGGAGGCTGAAAAACCCCCGAGGATGATGCCATAACCTTACCAGCACCAGGGTCCATCCAAGGCTGCCACATCATGGGCATAGGATGCATCTGCTGAGGCAAACCCCAAACCAGTGGTACCGGGGCAGCCAGCCGTTCCGCCACCTGAGCCATAACCTGAGAAAATGATGCCCAAGAAGGCTCAGGGCCTGAAACAGGCAAACTTAATTGGTGTGGTGGCTGTCTGAAACAGTTCCCACAAAGCCCATTTTGTAGAAAGTCCTGTGGGGACAAACCTGCCTTGCAGGCTACACAGGATATCAGCAATGGGGCTCCCGCCACCTGACCCTCAGACTCCTTAGACATAACACTATGCCACTGGTTCTGAGTGTATATGTGCTGCTTTCTACTCTCAACCCACACACCTGTAGCAAGGGAAACAGTATCCATAAACAACAATCACATGTCATGCATAAATACTCTGCGAGCCATATGGATATAAGCTCTCACTACCATAATCAGCCTCAGCTTAGGTAGGATAGAGCCCTGTAAAAACCTAGACCAGCAGTAGGCAAGGTATACAGGGAGACTGCCCAGCGTCCCTCTTGTAGGAGCAGCGTTCAGAGAGCAACTGACATACACTCTGGCTGCCCTATATGGAGGCTGGGAGGAACAATCCACAATCAACTGTGCCAGAGGACTGAACTAGCGTGTGGATTGGGGGAGGGGCCGCCGGGGAAGCGTACCTCCCCTATGCTGCTGGGACCTGCCCGGTAAACTGACCTGGCCGCCGCCACAAGCCCCGGCTGGTCAGGAACATCGAATCCCGGCGGTCTAGGCTAGGAGAACAAGCCGTATGCCTCCTGACTGCAGCGCGCCTCCGGCCAGTCTCACCGCTGAAGGCCGGACCGCCACGTGGTCCCGGCGTCAGCGGCCGCCGCGACCACCTGCTTACCTGCCATCCCCTTGATCCGGTTGCGGTCCAGGGCCAGAAGCCCCTGCCGAGGCTAGCAGTGCGGCGCCAGAGGAGGTAGTTGCAGCGCGTGGCTGGTGCGCCTCCAATCAGGCGCGAGGCTGCTTCCAGGACAGCTCAGACCACCCACTGAGATAGAGAGTAAAACTCTCTTTTTTTTTTTTTTGTACTCGTCTGCCGGACTGCTCCAGCAGTCCCATTGTCTATGTGGTGAACACACCAAACAGGAAGAACTGGCTACCTGAGGCAGGAGGTGGGGTATATGAGGACGAAACCCGGTGCATCCTGGAAGCAGAGAGATCGTTTGTATTAACTGTTTGGTGACCAGGATTCATACCCCAACGTAATGACTGTGGACCCCATGGACCCCGAAGAAGAAAGAGATATTTTTCCTGGGTCTAATACATGACAACTGTAGACAAATTTCTCGTGATCCCATGAGGATTTGGTTCACAGTCATTATTGGTACTAGTAAAGGTGTGAGTACACTCTGTATATGAATAACCTAATAATTGTCACCCGTCTATAGTGCCAACAGACAGTAATCTGTTACTGTTGTATGTACTTACACTTAGCATTTGAGAATTAATAACCTAGGGGTTATGATGATGGATTTATGTACTTACCTATCTGACAGTTTCTTCATTCAGTGTTACTGATTCCTGAAGCAATTAGTGATATATTTTTTCTGGGTTAAACATATGAATATTGTAGACCATTTCTCATGATCCCATGAGATAGGCCTATTTTTGAACTCTTCAATAATAAATTTTTTCAAGGATTTGTGTGTGTGTGTGTGTATATATATATATATATATATATATATATATATTTATTTTGAGTCATGATATTTCTTGCCCTATTTTCACAAGAATTTTATTAAATACAACAATAAAAGTAAATTTTTTATTTAATACAGAGTGTGCCCCTTCCATGGGAGATATTTTTTTTCTTTTTTTCTTTTTCTCGATGACCAGTGAGTGTAAGAGGTTTTTAGTAGCACCCTGGGTGAGAAAGGGTCTGATCTTGGAAATATTTTTGAGATGGAAACGACAGGAATTCGAGAGGTTATGGATATGTGGTTTGAAGGGGAGGGAGGAGTCCAGGATAACTCCAAAACAGCGCACTTTATGGCTAGAGGAGACAGTTGTGCTATTGACTGATAAAGTGAGATTATGTGGGAGGGTGGGAAGATGATCAGCTCAGTCTTAGATATATTAAGTTTAAGAAATCGCTGGGACATCCAGGAGGAGATAGCAAACAGACAGTTGGAGATAGGAGTGAGGAGAGAGAGGGAGAGGCCATGGGAGGAAAGGTAGATCTGAGTATCATCAGCATAAAGATGGTAATGGAGGTCAAAAGAGCAGGCAAAGAGTTTGGAGGACAGCTAGGAGAGGGCCGTGTCACAGACAAAGGGAGTGAAGGGTGGTCCACAGTGTTGAAAGCAGCAGAGAGGTCAAGGAGAATGAGCAGGGAGTAGTGGCCTTTGGATTTGGCAGCAAGGAGGTCATTGCTGACTTTCGTGAGGGCAGTTTCAGTGGGGTGGAGAGAATGGAAGCCAGACTGAAAAGGGTCAAGGAAGGAGTGGGAGGAAAGAAAGGGGGTAAGGCGGTTGTAAACAATACGCTCAAGTAGATTGGAGGTAAAAGGGAGGAAAGATGGGTCAGTAGTTGGTGAGAGTGTTAGGATCAAGGGTAGGTTTAAGAATGGGGGAGACAAGGGAACGTTTGAATGAAGAAGGGACAGCGCCAGATGAGAGGGAGAGATTGAGGAAGTGGGTAATATGGGAACAGGCACAAGGAGAGAGGTAACGGAGGAGACGTGAAGAAATAGTGTCAAGGGGGGCAGTGGAAGGGGGGGGAGGAGGACCGGATGAGGGCCATGACTTCCTCTCCAGATACAGGGAAGAAGGGTGCCAAAGTCGGTAAAAATTCATGGAGAGGGGAGATCTGGGAAAGAAGGAGGAGGTGGAGAGCTGGGGGACTGGTGGGATATGATGTCCTGACGTATGGAATACATTTCATATGTAAAGTAGATGTATCTTTAGGGACTTTCACTGGCCATAAGACCTGCAGCTGAGTGCAGGGACTTCTGAGAGAAACTTCCTTTACAAATATAACAAAAGCATAGCTTTCAAACTATTTTGATGCAAAAACAAGCACATTGATTTGGAAATGGGCTAATCCTATATAGACTTTATTATTTGTTACATAGGACGAGATGTATTAAAGCGTGGAGAGAGATCAAGTACCAACTAATCATCTCCTAAGTGTAATTTTTCAAATACAGCCTGTAAAGTGAGTTAGAAGCTGCTTGGTTGGAACTTTATCTCTCTCCATTTTATCTCTCTCCAAGATTTAATAAATCTCCCCCACAGTCTTTTAAACGAGCCATATCAGAAATGAAATGCCTAAACTCTATTTCTAATAAGATGTGCTGCCGAAACTTTGTATATCATATGAACTCAAAAATGGCTACACCCACTTACGTCATGCTTGCCATTTAAAAGAGCTCCCTTAATGACATTGATAACAGTCCATAAAAACAGCAGCCCAGATTAGCCATTTGAGTGCTGTTTGATTGCCATTCAAAATGGCCAATAATAATTGGTGTGTGAGCAGGAGGACGGATAGGAAGTTGCAGCCTCTGTGCATGAGACATTCTACTGGTCTGCATGGGCAACCTCCCATAGGCTAGGAGCCTAGAATCAGCTTTTTTTTTTTAAATTCCCCAGGAAGAAGTGTTTAAGGCTCTGATTCGGAGTTGCACACAGGTCATTAGACGGTAGCAAATAGTAGATATTAGTTTACAGCGCATACGCAGAAGCACTTTTACTCAATTTTGCATATCCGTGCGATTCTGAGTCAGACAGATCTTGACCAGATATCTCTTTGGGTGAAATGGCAGATTCTGGGGGCCAACGCTGCATTCGCACAAATGGGAGTCATGTAATTACAGTTCTGTGCTATTCTGAGTTATGCATATAGAGTAGGGAAGCCTGTTTCTGATAGAACTCTTGCACCCAGTATAGGGCAGGTGCAAGTGCCAATACTAATGATGACAATTGTGGCTGTGGATGGACAAACAGTGGGTGGTGTGGCTTCCCACTTGAACCTGTGCCGTGCGGATACTTGCATTAGCATAGGTAATCTGGCTTCCGTGGCTGCCCGCAATTATAGCCACTTTGCGTCCATCTCAAAATCAGGCCCTAAGTGTGCAGAACTCAGGTCTTTGCTAAGGTGAAGGTGCAGCTTGGTATAATGTTTTACTATCAGTGTAACTTTCATGTAAACTACCATCATATGACAAAAATCCTGGCTATGTGCAGTGACACATTTTCTAACAAGAACTGACAGATTATGTCTTACTTAATTGGTGATTTCACATTCAGTTTTGACTGTTATGTCATCACTTACAATACACAATGGGCATTGTAATACCATGATAGTCTTACCTCCAGAGAATCCCCTGCTATTACCAAGGCACAATCATGCTTTCGTCTGAAAGCATTAAGTTCTAAATGAGCCTCACTCCGACTACTCACCTGCAAAAACAAGAAAAAAAACATTTAACAGTTAGTTTTCAAAAACACACTTCTTAAAATGTCTGTATCTGCAGAACACCAAAACTTCCACCTTTCCTCCGAACAAACTTTCCAAAGTTATTACACCTAATCTTTTCTATTTTAACCAGCAGTGCAAAGAACATAATCAAGACGTTTCAGCTTTCTAAATGTTACTGAGTTGTCTCTTTTTATTTGTGTTGTGAACTGAAGCTGTATGGCAATGTTCTTGGATTATTAGGGTCACAAAATAAGTTGTTAAACATGAACTCTGGAGGCACATGTTTTAAAGAACACAGTCATCAAAAAGTTGTATCATGTAAATACAAAGTGTAGAAACACCCTTATAAAAAGGAAATGAGTAAGGAAATATTAATCCAGTGTCTACACATATGACATGAGAGTGGAGAAAAACTTTTTAGGGTATAATGCCAGTATGGCGGCCATTTTTAAGGTCAGCCATCTTGGATTAAACTCTTAATTTTGAATTGTGTTTTTTGTTTTTTTGTTTTAACATATATTTATTCATTCTCATTATCCCTAAACAACTTCACCACCCCCCATACATAGTAATTTAAATAAAATCTCAGAATGCAAAGGTTCAGAATCAATACTGTCCTCGCCAAATAAATTTAACATGGAATGGTAAACTATCCACAAAGGAAGCTGCCGAACAACAGTAAAATGTGTTTAAAACCGTTACACTGAAATACCATTGGTGGAATTGAGTGCTGTCTGTACAACAGAACACCTTCATTACTTCAAAGGCCCACCCACACACAATATAGAGCATCAGAGCTCGCCAAAGTAAAAGGTGAATGCAACCAGGTCCAAGACAAACAATTTGAGAAGTCCTTGAAACGGATCAAACTAAACTTTTTATAAAAAAAACTATGTTTGATAGACTCTGAAGCAAGTCTAAAAGAAGTAGAATATTCTCAGTAACAAAACCCAAGGCTCCCTTACATATAATAATGACACCATGAAAGAAACCTTCCCAAACAATTATATGTTAGATCTCCCTCATTCAACTCCCCAAAAAATGCAAAATACATTTTTAATTACCCTATCAATTTGTTCCCTAACGAAGGTTTCCTCTATTCAACTGGATTTTTCTTTAGCACTCCTGTGTTCTAAGAGGATATTAACAGTCATCAAAACTGTGAAATCCAATGAATTCCAGGGTCTTGACAGATTCACAAATCAAGAGCTAGGCTAATAACCTCACCCCACATATCTTTTCAGCTTTTTCCTTCTGGGTGCATATTTCGCAAATAAATACAAGAAGCCCTTATTGCTTTTATTATACTTACAAGACCAAAATCCTTTCTCATGTGCTTGTTATAGAAACATTTACTCCCTACTAATACTAACATTAACATATACAGCAATGGGAAATAGATTTAAAACTTATCTCTGATTAACCCAAAATATTTAAGTTTACAAAAGTAAAAAAGGCCATGACCTTCATTCAGTGCATTTATATCAGAATTCTTTTCATAGCTTTTCTTTAGGTGGACAGCTTAATTGTTAGTTATTCCGTAAGCAACTATACTTTTAACAGTCAATGGGAAATGAGTCTAAGAAACAGATATTGTGGTAATTATACCATTGCTGAATGTTTTCTAAAATATTTGTGCACACGTATACCTACAACAAAAGCGCCAACAATTGATTAGCCTTCCAAATTTAATTTTAAAGGCCTTCCACAACAAATTAACATAATTGTAATCTCCCTTCTTATTATAAACTATAGAAAAACTCAAAGTAAATAGATTTTATTCAAGAAACTTAATTTGTGATGTTACTTTATGAAAAGGTCAACAAAAATTGATCTGAAGTTTTATCAGAAGCATTAATAATTTAATTGCAAATAGGAGTCTGCAGGGCCTAATCTGCTATTCTGATGTTTCACAACAAACTGCATTTACATGTAAATTATATTCTAATAATTATTTCTGTTGGAAAACTGCTTCATTTAGACAAGAAACAGACATATGTCTTATCGGAGAAAGCCAAGAAGTCTTAACAACTTTCCCATTTTTATTTTGGGACATAAAACCATTTTATAATTAAAAGTGCATGAAAATTGCTGCCTCCTCATCACTCCATTAAGAAATAATTATTATTTAAAATATTCCATTGAGTGCTGAACATATTCTCATATATTTTGTGTGTTTAATTATATGCCATTTGGTCATTCTTCTGTGCAATAAAGAACATGTCTTGTTAGTTGATGTACAAAGACAATGACAAGAATGCAAATAGGAGTGCTCAACATAGAGCATTTGTAGGCACAAACTGAAGCTGTCTAAATAGACTGTTAGCAGTTATATGGAACAAGACAATAATTGAACTTCATGTATTAATAAATTACAGTTACATTCAGTAGCTGTACTTAAAAAAAAAAAAAAATGTGTTGAATACCACTTACATACCAATACAGGACAATAATATTGTAATGGCACGAAGATTAAGTTAAATGGTATAGCCAACAAACCATTTAATATATTTACAAAATAGTTCACTCAGGAATTATATTTTTATTAAAATATCTGCTTTCCTAGTGCTTAAAATGTAGATATATACCATACTATAAGAAAATCGAAATAATAAGAGTTATGGTAGACTTACCTTTGTTAACTCTTTTTCTTCGAGGTTCATAGGGTCCACAGGGATACCATGGGGTATGTAGTTTGAGTAATCCAAATGCACAGGACCTCCTCCCTATATACCCCGCCCCCAACCACAGGCATTCAGTTCGTAAACAAGCCTAACGGCAAGAGACGGAAAGTGGACAAGGAAGTACAATGTACACAAGAAACGCTCTCAAAAAACTAAGAGGGAATTAGTGACAAAAAAGATCCCAACTTAGGCCAGGCGCGTCAGGGTGAGTGCCCTGTGGACCCTATGAACCTTGAAGAAAAAGAGTTAACAAAGGTAAATCTACCATAACTCTTATTTTCTTCTTCAGCTTTCATAGGGTCCACAGGGATACCATGGGGATGTCCTAAAGCAGTTCCCTTAAGGGTGGGGATGCTTCTGAGCAGAGAGGAGAATCCGCCGCCCAAAGGAAGCATCCTGGGAGGCAAAAGTATCAAGTGCATAGAATTTGATGAACGTGTGGACCAAAGACCAAGTCGCTGCCTTGCACAACTGTAGAGGCGCCATGTCTAAACACCCATGATGATTCCACAGACCGAGTAGAATGAGCTGTTACCGTGTACGGAACAGAGAGATCAGCCAGAGTATACAAGTGACAAATAGCAATACGCAGCCAGCGAGCCAGCATCTGTTTGTTAGCTGGCCAGCTTCGCTTGTGGAAACCATATAATACAAAAAGCGCATCTGGTTTGCTAATGGAGTTGCTACGATCCACGTAGATACGAAGAGCTTGAACCACACCCAGTGAAGCTTCACCTACCGCAAGGCCAGAAGACTGAAAGGCTGGGACTACAATCTCTTCATTCATATGAAAACGGAATACCACTTTTGGAAGGTAACCCGTGCTTGTATGGAGGACAGCTCTATTTTGGTGAAAAATCAAAAATGGAGAGTGACATGAAAGTTCTGCCAAATCAGTAATTTGCGAGTTGAGGAGATAGTGAGAAAAAAAGCGTCTTCATTGTCAACCATTTGAGGTCCACTGTGTCCAAGGATTCAAAGGAGGGAGCCTGCAGTGCCCTGAGGACAAAGGATAAATCCCACTGTGCCACCGGAGGGACATAAGGTGGCTGAAGGTGGAGAACACCCTGCAAAAAATTTTTAACATCCGGCAGGAGAGCGATTCTGTGCTTGAGACAAATTGACAATGCCGAAACCTGAACTCTCAAAGTAGCCAGGTAAAGACCGAGGTCTAGTCCAACCTGCAGAAAAGCAAGAACTCAGGAGACCCTGAAAATATTAGGGTCTTCTGTGGGCACACCAACAAAAAAATGAATGCCAAATCCTGTGATAGATGCGGGCTGAAGCAGGCTTCCTTGCCCTAAGCATCGTCTGGATCACAGAAGTAGAAAAACCTTTGGCCTTTTAAGATGGAAGACTAAAGAACCATGCTGTCAAAGCAAGCTGAGGTAGATCCGGAGATAGGCAGGGACCCTGCACTAACAAATCTGTCCGTAGAGGAAGTGGAATGTCTATAGACAGACATGTCAGATCCGTGAACCGATGGAGCAGCAACCAAGCCGGAAGCAGCTTGGGAGCTGATGGTGCAGTTGGAAAGCTGATGGAGCGACAATAAAGCTGGTAGCAGATTGGGAGCTGTTGGTGCGGCTGGGAAGCCGATGTCACTGGATACAATGCAAAGAAAAGCTATAGGAGCGCTGGCCATGCAGCAGAGCCGAGAGATCCACAAGGAACAGTACAGTCGGTGAGGCGGCAATGGGCCAGTGTGCACAAATTGGGGAAGGAACCAATCATGCCGCTTTATGGATAACACATGACATCCTGCGGTGTCCAGATCGTCTAGCAACCTACGGAACTAGAACAGCACCGCCAGAAGGAGGTAAATTGCTGGGAGGAAACAAGCCCATGATTTAAACGAGGAGCAGTCATTCAATTGTTTTCTCTGATATATGTATGCTTTTGAATCTGATGGTGGTCTTGTTCTAAAATTTTTTCTCATGCATGATTTTTGTTTCCATTTTTTGAGGGTACACTGTTTAAATTATCTGTTTTGTATGCGATTTCTTTAGTGTTACTGTATATGTCCTTATATGTGCCAGCCAGCCCTCTGATAAATTGATATGCCTGCTTCAAATGAGACTAGATCTGTCATGACATGTCTATTTTCTGTTGATGTAGATCTCAATGATATGGTGGTGTTTGTTTGTGTTACCAGCATGCTGTCGCTGGACTCATCTTTGTTTATCAGATCACAATGGTTACCTGTTCTAACCAATGGGACTTTATCTATACATGGTCATGTGGTTCCCCGGGCCTCTGTTTATGCTGCACTCAGCAGCCGTTTCGCCGTGTTTGGTTGTCATGGTGGCGCACGGCTTGCTTCGGAGACCCGCCACTACTTCCGGTGACGCGTGGCTTTCCTGGGTAGCCGGTGCGTCAGTTTCGGTTTCTATGTGCTGCATACGGTTGCTGTGATGACTGGCATGGAGATCCGGTTCACCATGACACACTGCTTACAACTTTTTGCAGGTGGGTGTATTTATTAACTAGGCTGACTGGTATACATGGGGTCATATGACACTTTGTCAGTTGTGGTGTGGTGTGACGGTGTTGGTTTCACACTGAAACAGCTGTTGAGATGACCTGTACTATGAGGGAATGGCGTCTCTGAACTGGATACTGTTTGATGCTGTTTACATGCTGATAAGCATTTGGTCCCATGTCATCTCATAGATCTTGCTGCTATTTTGCCTGATTTCCTGCTGCAAGCACTTTATGGAATTATATGCATTTAACATTTGGATAAAGCTTTTTTTCCTACTTGGATATTGGGTGTGCTGGTGATGTTCTTCTTATGCAACATTTTATGTGCCTAGCGCTCCTTGTGCTTTTTTGCAGTGTGTGCAGGTTGGCTAAATCATAGTATTGCAAATAATAAGATATAGGGATGAGATGAAAAAATAGGCTAGATATAGTCCCGTATAATGTCAATAAAGTAATTTAGATGTGTTGCTTCCATGTACCGTGAGAATATTTCATAAAGATATTAACTGCATGGCAACATCAACTTCAGTACAAAGACGACATCACACGTGGATCATCTGGTCCAGCGTTGACTATGAGCCACGGGATGAGCCACGTGATGCAACTTCCAGCGGATGCCGCATCCATTCCATTAGCTGGAACGTAGGCAGGTAATTTGCATTTATCATCTGATTTTTAGTATTAGTACACACTTCCTTCTATATATGCCCCTTCTCATAACGTTCTATCAAGGAAAGACTTTGTATGTACAAGTGTACGAGATTCTGGACTTTTATTTTACCACGCAACTCTTACCCAGGTGATTAGAGGAGAGGTACAGTATATAAAGGCATTTATGTGTTCAGGTCGAAACACGTTGGTTTAAAAGTTTAGAGACACCTGTGGACCACTGTGCCTTTGGGAGTGGAGGAACTTGTGTCACTTTTACTGTGGCAGTCCAGAAAGTACCCCAGATCAAAGGTGATGTAATTTTTAATCTACCTTCATACCCATATAAGGTTCTCCACATGTGTGTGCTGTTTTAATGTTGTTTTATATGAACATGTTTACGTTCCTAATGCACCATACTGTTGCCCCCATCGAGAGGAGAGGGAGTTTCACCCAATAGAAGCTGGGGACTACAGAAGAAACCTTGATGTGCGTTCTTTAAGGTTATACGCCCCCTTTTTAATTATTATGTACACAGTTGATGCTTCTTCCTACATTTTCCCATCTAGATAGAGGGGATCTGTAAAGAAATCTTTATAGGAACATCTTTATTCACTAACTTGTGAGTATGGTACGCCATCCAATGGTTATCTTTTTCAGATCTCCTGGTTCACTGTGTCCTCTATCTTTTCCAATGGGGTACTTTTATTTTTATTTATCAGACTTATTACACTATCAGATACTTTTCTTTTGTTCCATGTACCGTGAGGATATTTCATAAAGATCAACTTCGGTACAAAGATGACATCACACATGGATCAGGTTGGAGTAAAGAGAGAAGCAACACATCTGAATTACTTTACTTGACATTATACGGGACAATATTCCAGCCTATACCTTATTATATTGCAACATATATCTTAGTGCATATTTAATTATTTATACATTTTTTACGTTTTGAAAAGGCCGGAATTAAAATTGGATGTATGGAAATAGCTGTTATTTTTACCCTCTAAACATCCGTGATGAGCGTTATCTGCTGAGGATCCAAAAAGAGTTTTATTGTCTAAGAATTTATACTAAGCAATAGATAGAAAGTGTACAATCTCACAAGCGCTCTCCAATTACCACAGTTACATATATGGTTAACACCACAGTGTAAAAACACGTCAACCGGATAATTCAATTAAATCACCCTTGATTCAGTGGGTACTGGTAAGTCCATTCATATGTATAGATGAATGTCCACTGTTCAGGGTTCAAAGAGAAAGTGAGCCACACTTAACGCGTTTCGGACACGATTGTCCTTCATCAGACGGTTGATGCTGCCTGCCTATGGGATTCTATTACAGATTTATAAACAGCCATCCCCTACATAGAGGTCTGGAATTTCTCTCAAAGGGAACATTGTGGACATTCATCTATACATATGAATGGACTTACCAGTACCCACTGAATCAAGGGTGATTTAATTGAATTATCCGGTTGACGTGTTTTTACACTGTGGTGTTAACCATATATGTAACTGTGGTAATTGGAGAGCGCTTGTGAGATTGTACACTTTCTATCTATTGCTTTCCATGTTTTGAGTATTTCTTTGGGTGTATACTCATTTGTACTACTCCAGCTGCACTTTAATTTTTATTGCGCACCCTCTTAAAGTATTCCCTTCTGAATAAGAATTTATACTAAGCAAGTACTCAGCACAACCCCCACTCCCTCCATAATATTTAATTTTCTATCACATCAATTGTATCATCATACTTTAACTGAAAATAAAAATATGAATAAAATGATAATATCCACAATATACACAGGAATGCAAGAAATAATTTCAAACATAGGATACCAGACTTATTCAGACTCATGAATATTTGCACAATCAATTGTTACATGAAAGACTTACTGGCCTGAAAATGTGAATGTCTTGATTTCTAGATACTAGGTGAGAACTCTTTGCTATACACGTTGCTGTCTCCAGCTTGTCACCAGTAAGCATCCAGATCTAAATGCAGAAAAAAAATATAAATATATTTTTGTTACTCCGCAACAATTGTGAGAAAATCCAAAATACATTAGTTTTATAAACATTCCAGCTTGAAGAAGCTGTTCATCTGCGAAACTCATAGCAGCAACACCAGAGTGAAAATACAAACTTTTATTTGCTTTTACATTCTATTCTAATTTTAAAAGAACTGTAATCTTAATTTTTAAAGACTGCTATATCTATTTTATACTGTCAGTGCCGTACGAGGGTTTATTGCGTCCTGTGCTGGCCACGTCCCCTGAGCACATAATGTTATGCCCAAGGGGACAAGCTACCAGTGTCTGGAATTACAGGACGCTCCGAGCAGCAATTCTGGCTGCTCCACTACACGCTGCTAGCCAGATGCATGGGCTGAGGTGCAGCGACGGTGCTGCCCACAGGGCTCTGCGCATAGGCACCGCTCGCAAACCTCTAGTTAAGCCCTGTCTACTTTTATATATTTTTGTGGATTTTTATTAAATTGTCTATTATTGTTAAAATCCCCTCTACAAGACAATAAGTATCTATGTATCTATATTTGGGTTTTTCGCATCCAATTGCTTTATAAATATTTCAATAAATTAACCATTCTGTGATTTATAGCTTATTATTGACTAATTAGAACTGTACCATTGTTTTATTCCTGTCCGGCACACAGGTACAGTCCCACATTCACATTTGTGAAGCCAATTTATAATCAAGGTTAATTTAGTTGGACCCAGAGCACTATTTTCTGTATATCTACTTATTCGTTTTTATAATTTTTTTTGAGCCACAGACTAAGATATCCTCTTCTTTATAAATTCCAGCTAATGGCAGGTTAATTGTCCTGTAAATGTTAGCATTTGTGTACAGTGCTGGAATGTACACACACCATTGCTGTATACACATACCTTTATACCAGCATTGCGTAGCATTTCTAGAGTAGGTCTGACATCAGCCTGTAGTTGATCCTCTACACCGGTTAAGCACAGTAACTCCATTTCCCTCTCAAGGCTCTCTACCACGGCTGCCACCTTTAATGTTCTGTCATGAATACTTAGCTTGGCCTGGTTGTATCGGTTCTGAACAGAAAGGAAGTCTTACAAATATCATTTTAGTCACATGTTTATTAAATGAAATACTATTAAATAGATATATAATTCAAAATAATCTACACACAGGCAAGGCATCATTCCGATCTCAAGTTGTATATGATATTTCTTCCATCACAAATACGCACAGTCTATTGCTTAGTGCAACAATGTACCCAACTAAGGGGTCAATCAAATTACACGCGATGTACTTGCACTTCGCGACAACGGGCGCACTTGACAGCAGCCTGAATCTGCATAAAAGTGCTCGCAGTCCCATAGGGTTGCGTGATGCCGTGCCGTTGCTGGTGTTTTACCGCTGTGTCAAAGGGCAACTCGCACCCTTCGCAAGCAATTGGATTGACCCCTAAGATACTATACTAAAAATATACTTTTAAGGCTCTTGAGAGAGTCACTGACCAGTCCACTAGTGTGATTATGCAAGTATAGGGTTGCATGTGACAAGCAGGAATCAACAGGACGAGTGTTAGGTAGCAGAAGGAGCAGTGTTCTCCCAACACAAAGGGTCAAATGTAATAGGGTGAGAGTTTAGAAAACGTGAGAGTAAACTGTCACACTTTGTAAACTCAGCCAATATATAATAGTCTGAGAACATCAGGGCTTCAGAACACCCCAAAAAAAGGACAGACACGCCCCAGTTTTCTTCCCTGGCTTGAAACTGCGCAGACTGTCAATTAATCTGTGGCTTAGGGGGCACTGTGACTGTCTTTGCAGACACTGATCTGCACATGAACAGTACAGATCCTGCACATGCGCAGATCGCAAAACTTCAGAGTTGTAGTCATGAGTCCTCACTCATCTTTGCTGCAGTTGCGCCAAACAGCCCCTCTCGGCATGAATGGTCCCGTGTGATTTTGCTAGCGCCGGGTGTCTCTTTTGCCGACAATGTGTCTAAGTCGCAATTTAAAGCAACTAGGATGCACCCAGATTTATAAGTGTCACATATCTAATCAATCAGCAGTCTCCTGGTGCTTCCTAGTCTAATTAGACACGTATCTGCAAAAAAGACGCCCAACGCTAGCAGGTGGCTCGCTCACGCCAGGCATATCGCGCCGCATGGTGTATTGAGGCTAGATGAGCAAGGGTAGATGAGCAAGGACACATCTGTACGTAAACTATCGGGTTTGCATACAACTGTGAATCAGGCCCAGTGTGTGAACCCAACAATCAGAACAGAGCATTTCTGTTCCCTATCAGACAGTAAACCTGTCACTTAGACCCTGATGTCTCAACTGACCCAGACTGAGGCAAGACAGGAATGGGAAAGGAAGTATGATATACAGATGTGTCCTTATGTACCTTGCTTATATGGAGCGAGATGTAAATTTGCAAGATGCCGCGTTTGCACTGCTATAGTACGCAAATCCACTAGTGGTGTGCAGGGTATGCCTAGCGTTTCCTGATATGTCGCTGACAATGCACGCTCCGGCGCGTCGTCAGCGTCATCCTCCATCGGCCCTGCATGCAGGTCTGACAGGCGATATCGTTAGCGGGCCGTCGCTCCCAGCATCGGCAAGTGTGTATGCACTTGCCGATGCCGGCACCCCTGCCAGGTCCCGTCGCTGGTGAGGTCGGACACACTAGACATCCTTAAGACACAGATTTTCACACATGCATTTAAAAGTGAACCTATATCACAAAATAAATCAAAGCTTGTTGCAATAACTACAATATAAAACCAGAAGGGAAAATATCTGTACATACCTCAAAATCTTGATACTGTTCTTCAGATAAAGATTTTTTGGCAACAACCAGAGTTCGCAGTCCTTCTCTTGCCATGTTTCCACACTAGATAATGTTTAGAAAAATATAGTAACGTAATGCAGTATTTTTAAAGGTGTCCACTTCTTATCAGTTTTGACATTTAAGATGTTCAAAGAGTAATTTGGAACATTTCTGACAGTGTCAGAAAGTCTTTAAATAGAAATCCCTTTGTGTGTGGGGCAATTGGTAATTTTCATCCTGCAATTCTATAGGGGGAGCTGTACTCTAACTGACGGAGGTTTCCTACCTACATCCACGGTCTCACAAGATTTATGCATATGTCTGAATATCAATGTTTTTAATAATCATGTTTATTCATTTTTATAACACAAAGAATTTATGGTATGTGAATATGAATGAATTGAAACTGTCCATATTCCACTGATTTTTCTGGGGGCACAGAGGAGATTAGGTATGAGAACAAAATTATTAGTGTACATACAATATTTTCCACAAAACAGATGGGTGGAGTAGGACCTCCTCTATTTTACTCAGTTCAAGTTCATCATCCATTTTGTCCTTTATGAGTCTATTTGTCAAAGGTACTGTAAAAAAAACCCCTATGTATGGCCAATACAGGTGTTTTTTTTGGAGTTAGAGCATTCTTTATTTTCTCCCTAACTACCAAGGGTTTAACAACGACGACAGCACTGCTATCACCTAAGGTGACAACTGTAGATATAAGGGTTTCTGGGTTTCACCAGTGATAGCTAGCTGGGTCACATATATGCTTATCCCCTGTGACTGGCCTTACAAAGCGTTAAATTAAGTCAGGGTAGCAGATTATCTCTTGACTACCAACTGACAATATTTTATTGGTAAATCAGGATGATAGGTGGTTTTCTCTGTGATAAGCAGCAATGGAAAACCAGCATTGTCACGATGTCTTAGTAAATAGTGACAGTTTGCAGTTGAAATAGAACATAGATGGATGAAATCACCCATGTGGACATACCCATAACTCAGCAATACACGTTTTCTTTCAGTCACAGTTTATGTGCCTCAGAGCCGTAAACTAGACTTTTTGGTGTCCCATGCCAGAAAGATCAATGGCGCCCCCCTATTTATCAAAAAGGGACATAACGCACCCGAAAAAGGGGAATGGCTTAGGGAAGAGATAGGGGAGGCCAGGAGATGCTGGGCATAAAATAAGAGGATGCTACAAGTGAGAATGATAATAAACAGAAATTTAACAGGCCCGAACAGCGCCCCCTGTCCTGTGGTGCCCTGTGCCATGGCACAGGTCGCACCACCCTAGTAACTGCCCTTATGTGCCCTAACTAGTTTAGTGGCTGGGACATAGAGAGACAGAGTGACTTCAGTGTATTTACTAACTAAGTTGATAAAGGCAGATTAATTGGCTAAAATGTACACATTTAAAGTGGAAAATATCCACCATACATAAATATAGATTATTATTCTAATTTTCCGTATTTACTTTTCTTTTTTAAAATAAAACATTAATTATGTATGTACTGTCATAGAAGCATTTCAACTTCATATAATTATTCCACATAATCATCTATCAACTGTCTTCTAAAAAACATAAGCTTAATAAATGTCATTGGGGAAAGAGATATATTGATTTGACCTCATATTGCTAAATAAATTAAACCAAGAGTTTTTCTCTTACAATTAATTATGTATCATTATCGCCAAAAGTAATTTTTATGACATTTTGCTAGGTCTTCAGGGAGTTTAATTTAATCATGCCACTGATTAAGTGAAAATGGCCTGCAGCATATATTGATTCATATTGCCAATAACATCATCAACATATGCATGGTGATCACTCTATTACTATATTGTCAGTACAGAGTGTTAGATTGGGATGATTACAGATAAACAATGCCTGAAAATAAGCTGTGAACTAAATTCAATGCTCTAAAAATCTTTCACTGAGAAGTGGAGATGAACTTAATGTCCACCTGGATTCACTGCTTGCAGTGGGTAAGGGGACGATAACAGGAGGAGACTGTCAGTCAAATAAACATATCTGTGCAAAATGATAAAGCAGTCTTTCACTATATGGAGAAATAGATAATATAACAATACATGATCTAACTTTATGGAGAAAATAATAATATAACAGTATATAGATAGATGATATAACAATATTTAAATTGTGAGAAACTGTAATATAATTAATAATGTAACTTCACATTAATGAAGAGAAAGTGATTTCAGCTAGTGACTTGACCCATATATTTTGAACAATACTTTGGTTTTTAATGTCTAAGAGTAAAACAAACAAAAAAAAAATAGTTTTTATTTTATAAGTTTTATTCTACAATGTAAATGTTACTTAAAGTTCTTATTCATTGTCATTGGACCAAGTAGTAGGACCAGGGGACTTTTTTGCAGTGTTTTATCTGTAGGTAGGGCAGCAGTTTGCTGCAAAAACTGTTTACTAAAAGCCTTAAGGCCCCTACACACTAGACTATTTTTTGAAGGATATGGCTGATTATGACATATCCGAACAACAAATCATTCAAATCATCAAGTATGTACGCACTATGCACGCTCCCGCTGCATCGTCCATCGCATCTTCAGATCTTCTCTACATGAAGTGCAATCTGTCAATCTCGTTAATGATTCCCCGCAGATCGTGCAGTGTGTACTCTCTATCGGTCGACCAGGCGATATGTTAACATTTTATAGTTAACAATCTAACCACAAAACGATGCACGATATATATCGTTTGGTCGTTTGTTAGATGGCACAGTGTGTATGCACTAGATCGTTTGTCCGGGAGTTTAAGGGAAATCGTTGACGACATTGCATCGCTTGCATGTTGTCTAGTGTGTACCTAGTTTTAGACTGAAGATGGCAGCAGAGGGCAGTTCTGGATCCATCTGTTACCACATAGTAATGATCACGTACTGTACATCAGAAGGAATCGGTATGTAATGCCGCCAGATGTATTGCCGGCGGACTAAATACCGACGCTGGAAGCCTGAACCGTCAGGATCCCGACTGGGGCTGCTAAGTACCCTAACCCTCCCCTCTCCCCCCACTAACCCTCCCTTAGTGGTGCCTAACCCTAACCCCCCCATTCCCGCACCCTAAACCTAACTCTCCCAGGGTGGTGCCTAACCTCTCCCCAGTGGAGCCTAACCCTAACCCCCCCTTCCCCATGCCTAACCCTAACCCTTCCCTGTGGGTGTCTAACCCTAAGTCCCGCCGGGGGTGCCTAAAACTAACCCTCCCCCGCGGCTAACAGCTAACAGTCCCCGCTTACATTCGGTTGGGATGCCGGGCGTCTGGATAAAGATAGGCGTCAGTATTTAGACGCCTATCTTTAGTGCAAAGTTGGGCTTCCAGCGTCGGGATTCCGATGTCCAGCATTCTGGATGCCGGTAAACAAACTGCATCCCACTTCAGAATTCAATACAAGGTGATAACTTCGCTCAGATTGCAGACACTATGTTTGACTGTTGCAATAAAACAAATAAACCAGTTTACACTGTGTTAAGATTACTAGTAAAAAGACTATCTCCTACAAGACCTGTGACACTTGCAGCCTCACTGTTGTTGTTTTGGCCACTTTACAAAAGTGAATTAGTGTTCAAATATCTAATTCTAAGGATTTGCTCTGTAACTTTTATCCTTATTCATGTAGGTCGTCCATATTTGGATGATGAAGTCCCGTTGTAACTGGACCCCCTATAAAGATTCACTTTTCTATAGGCTTTAAAACAAAAATACTAAATTGACAAAATGTGCAGCATGTTAATGAATTGATGGCTGGATTGCCTCACTGTCTTTTTGTGACTGCACAATGCTCACTATCACTGTTTACAGGAAAAGGACAAGCAGGGGAAATTACCTCTAGTCTACGGTACATTATCCTAATTGTAGTTAATCTGTAATGTGCCGCAGTGATCCACAGCACAAGACAGTGCTGAAAACAAAGCATACATATAGAGCAGGGACTCACAAGGTAGACAAAATGAATGCAGATGCGAGACAATAAATGCAGAGTAGGATTTTGACATAGGCACTGCCAGTTCGGCACCACCGTTCTCTGGTCTTCAGTGAATACAGTATGAAGAATGCAATGAAAGGGAATGTATACATTTTAAGTAAAAAAAAAATGTTCAGGACAATACTCATTAGTTTAATGGAAATTATTATGATGTAGAAAGTCAGTCTGTACTAGTTAAATAAAGAGGTAATTGCATAATTTTAGATAGTAAGACTTTTCAAAGACTTACCTCTTCTTCTAACCAGTCGTTATACTGTACAATGCTAGCCATGGCAACATCAGCACCTTTCATATAGAATGTGATATCTCCTGAGGACTCCTCCTGAAATAACAGCCACAACATGGTGATATTTTGAGAAGTGAAGATATGCATATTAAGGTGAAGTGAAGATATGTATGTTGAGGTGAAGTGAATATATGCATGTTGAGGTGAAGTGAATATATGCATGTTGAGGTGAAGTGAATATACAGTTTGCATGTTGAGGTGAAGTGAAGATATGCATGTTGATGTGAAGTGAAGATATGCATGTTGAGGTGAAGTGAAGACATGCATGTTGAGGTGAAGTGAATATATGAATGTTGAGGTGAAGTGAAGATATGCATGTTAAGGTGAAGTGAAGAAATGCATGTTGTTGTGAAGTGAAGATATGCATGTTGAGGTGAAGTGAAGATATGTATGTTGAGGTGAAGATATGCATGTTGAGGTGAAGTGAAGATATGCATGTTGAGGTGAAGTGAAGATATGCATGTTGAGGTGAAGAGAAGATATGCATGTTGAGGTGAAGTGAATATATGCATGTTGAGGTGAAGTGAAGATATGTATGTTGAGGTGAAGTGAATATATGCATGTTGTGGTGAAGTGAATATATGTATGTTTAGGTGAAGTAAAGATATGTATGTTGAGGTGAAATGAAGATATGTATGTTAAGGTGAAGTGAAGAAATGCATGTTGTTGTGAAGTGAAGATATGCATGTTGAGGTGAAGTGACGATATGCATGTTGAGGTGAAGTGAAGATATGCATGCTGAGGTGAAGTGAAGATATGCATGTTGAGGTGAAGTGAATATATGCATGTTGAGGTGAAGTGAAGTAAAACTATGCATGTTGAGGTGAAGTGAAGATATTAATGTGGAGGTGAAGTGAATATATGCATGTTGAGGTGAAGTGAAGATATGCATGAAGTGAAGTAAAAATATGCATGTTGAGGTGTAGTGAAGATATTAATGTTGAGGTGAAGTGAAGATATGCATGTTGAGGTGAAGAGACGATATGTATGTTGAGGTGAAAGGAATATATGCATGTTGAGGTGAAGTGAATATATGCATGTTGAGGTGAAGTAAAGATATGTATGCTGAGGTGAAATGAAGATGTGTATGTTAAGGTGAAGTGAAGATATGCATGATAAAGTGAAGTGAAGATATGCATGTTGAGGTGAAGTGAAGATATGCATGTTGAGGTGAAGAGAAGATATGTATGTTGAGGTGAAGTGAAGATATGCATGTTGAGGTGAAGTGAATATATGCATGTTGAGGTGAAGTTAATATATGCATGTTGAGGTGAAGTAAAGATATGTATGTTGAGGTGAAATGAAGATATGTATGTTAAGGTGAAGTGAAGAAATGCATGTTGTTGTGAAGTGAAGATATGTATGTTGAGGTGAAATGAAGATATGTATGTTAAGGTGCAGTGAAGAAATGCATGTTGAAGTGAAGTAAAAATATGCATGTTGAGGTGAAGTGAAGATATGAATGAAGTGAAGTAAAACTATGCATGTTCAGGTGAAGTGAAGATATTAATGTTGAGGTGAAGTGAAGATATGCATGAAGGGAAGTAAAAATATGCATGTTGAGGTGAAGTGAAGATATTAATGCTGAGGTGAAGTGAAGATATTAATGTTGAGGTGAAGTGAAGATATGCATGTTGAGGTGAAGTGAATATGTGCATGTTGAGGTGAAGAGAATACATGCATGTTGAGGTACAGTAAAGATATGTATGTTGAGGTGAAATAAAGATGTGTATGTTAAGGTGAAGTGAAGATATGCATGTTGAAGTGAAGTAAAAATATGCATGTTGAGGTGAAGTGAAGATATGAATGAAGTGAAGTAAAAATATGCATGTAGTTGTGAAGTGAAGATATGCATGTTGAGGTGAAGTGAAGATATGCATGTGGAGGTGAAGTGAATATATGCATGTTGAGGTGAAGTGAATATATGCATGTTGATGTGAAGTGAAGATATGTATGTTGAGGTGAAGTGAAGATATGTATGTTGAGGTGAAGTGAATATATGCATGTTGAGGTGAATTGAATATATGCATGTTGAGGTGAAGTAAAAATATGCATGTTGAGGTGAAGTGAAGATATGAATGATGTGAAGTAAAAATATGCATGTTGAGGTGAAGTGAAGATATTAATGTTGAGGTGAAGTGAATATATGCATGTTGAGGTGAAGTGAAGATATGCATGAAGTGAAGTAAAATATGCATGTTGAGGTGAAGTGAAGATATTAATGTTGAGGTGAAGTGAAGATATGTATGTTGAGGTGAAGTTTAGATATGCATGTTGAGGTGAAGTGAATATGTGCATGTTGAGGTGAAGTGAATATATGCATGTTGAGGTATAGTAAAGATATGTATGTTGAGGTAAAGTGAATATATGCATGTTGAGGTGAAGTAAAGATATGTATGTTGAGGTGAAATGAAGATGTGTATATTAAGGTGAAGTGAAGATATGCATGATAAAGTGAAGTAAAAATATGCATGTTGAGGTGAAGTGAAGATATTAATATTGAGGTGAAGTGAAGATATGCATGAAGTGAAGTAAAATATGCTTGTTGAGGTGAAGTGAAGATATTAATGTTGAGGTGAAGTGAAGATATGCATGTTGAGGTGAAGTGAAGATATGCATGTTGAGGTGAAGTGAATATATGCATGTTGAGGTGTAGTAAAGATATGTATGTTGAGGTGAAATGAAGATGTGTATATTAAGGTGAAGTGAAGATATGCATGATAAAGTGAAGTAAAAATATGCATGTTGAGGTGAAGTGAAGATATGCATGAAGTGAAGTAAAACTATGCATGTTGAGGTGAAGTGAAGATATTAATATTGAGGTGAAGTGAATATATGCATGTTGAGGTGAAGTGAAGATATGCATGAAGTGAAGTAAGATATGCATGATGAGGTGAAGTGAAGATATTAATATTGAGGTGAAGTGATGCATGAAGTGAAGTAAAATATGCATGTTGAGGTGAAGTGAAGATATTAATGTTGAGGTGAAGTGAAGATATGCATGTTGAGGTGAAGTGAAGATATGCATGTTGAGGTGAAGTGAAGATATGCATGTTGAGGTGAAGTGACGATATGTATGCTGAGGTGAAATGAATATATGCATGTTGAGGTGAAGTGAATATATGCATGTTGAGGTGAAGTAAAGAAATGTATGTTGAGGTGAAATGAAGATGTGTTTATTAAGGTGAAGTGAAGATATGCATGATAAAGTGAAGTGAAGATATGCATGTTGAGGTGAAGTGAAGATATGCATGTTGAGGTGAAGTGACGATATGCATGTTGAGGTGAAGTGAAGATATGCATGTTGAGGTGAAGTGAAGATTTGCATGTTGAGGTGAAGTGAACATATGCATGTTGAGGTGAAGTGAAGATATGCATGTTGAGGTGTAGTGAAGATATGCATGTTGAGGTGAAGTGAAGATATGCATGTTGAGGTGAAGTGAAGATATGCATGTTGAGGTGAAGTGAAGATATGCATGTTGAGGTGACGTGAATATATGCATGATGAGGTGAAGTGAAGATATGCATGTTGAGGTGAAGTGAAGATATGCATGTTGAGGTGAAGTGAAGATTTGCATGTTGAGGTGAAGTGAACATATGCATGTTGAGGTGAAGCGAAGATATGCATGTTGAGGTGAAGTGAAGATATGCATGTTGATGTGAAGTGAAGATATGCATGTTGAGGTGAAGTGAAGATATGCATGTTGAGGTGAAGTGAAGATATGCATGTTGAGGTGACGTGAATATATGCATGTTGAGGTGAAGTGAAGATATGTATGTTGAGGTGAAGTGAACATATGCATGTTGAGGTGAAGTGAACATATGCATGTTGAGGTGAAGTAAAGATATGTATGTTGAGGTGAAGTAAAGATATGTATGTTGAGGTGAAATGAAGATATGTATGTTGAGGTGAAGTAAAGATATGTATGTTGAGGTGAAGTAAAGATATGTATGTTGAGGTGAAATGAAGATATGTATGTTGAGGTGAAGTAAAGATATGTATGTTGAGGTGAAGTGAAGATATGCATGTTGAGGTGAAGTGAACATAGGCATGTTGAGGTGAAGTGAAGATATGCATGTTGAGGTGAAGTGAAGATATGCATGTTGAGGTGAAGTGGAGATATGCATGTTGAGGTGAAGTGAAGATATGCATGTTGAGGTGACGTGAATATATGCATGTTGAGGTGAAGTGAACATATGCATGTTGAGGTGAAGTGAACATATGCATGTTGAGGTGAAGTGAACATATGCATGTTGAGGTGAAGTGAACATATGCATGTTGAGGTGAAGTAAAGATATGCATGTTGAGCTGAAGTAAAGATATGTATGTTGAGGTGAAGTAAAGATATGTATGTTGAGGTGAAATGAAGATATGTATGTTGAGGTGAAGTAAAGATATGTATGTTGAGGTGAAATGAAGATATGCATGTTGAGGTGAAGTAAAGATATGTATGTTGAGGTGAAATGAAGATGTGTATATTAAGGTGAAGTGAAGATATGCATGATAAAGTGAAGTGAAGATATGCATGTTGAGGTGAAGTGAAGATATGTATGTTGAGATGAAGTGAAGATATGCATGTTGAGGTGAAGTGAAGATTTGCATGTTGAGGTGAAGTGAACATATGCATGTTGAGGTGAAGTGAAGATATGCATGTTGAGGTGAAGTGAAGATATGCATGTTGAGGTGAAGTGAAGATATGCATGTTGAGGTGAAGTGAAGATATGCATGTTGAGGTGACGTGAATATATGCATGTTGAGGTGAAGTGAAGATATGTATGTTGAGGTGAAGTGAACATATGCATGTTGAGGTGAAGTGAACATATGCATGTTGAGGTGAAGTAAAGATATGCATGTTGAGGTGAAGTAAAGATATGTATGTTGAGGTGAAGTAAAGATATGTATGTTGAGGTGAAATGAAGATATGTTTGTTGAGGTGAAATGAAGATATGTATGTTAAGGTGAAGTGAAGAAATGCATGTTGTTGTGAATTGAAGATATGCATGTTGAGGTGAAGTGAAGATATGCATGAAGTGAAGTAAAAATATGCATGTTGAGGTGAAGTGAAGATATTAATGTTGAGGTGAATTGAAGATATGCATGATGAGGTGAAGTGAAGATATGCATGAAGTAAAAATATGCATGTTGAGGTGAAGTGAAGATATGCATGTTGAGGTGAAGTGAAGACATGCATGTCGAAGTGAAGTAAAAATATACATGTTGAGGTGAAGTGAAGATATGCATGAAGTGAAGTAAAAATATGCATGTTGAGGTGAAGATATGCATGTTGAGGTGAGGTGAAGATATGCATGTTGAGGTGAAGTGAAGATATGCATGTTGAGGTGAAGTGAAGATATGCATGTTGAAGTGAAGTGAAAATATGCATGTTGAGGTGAAGCGAAGATATGCATGTTGAAGTGAAATAAAAATATGCATGTTTAGGTGAAGTGAAGATATGCATGTTAAAGGTAAAGTGAAGATATGCATATTGTTGTGAAATTTATATGCATGTTGAGGTGAAGTGAAGATATGTATGATAAGGTAAAGTGAACATATATGCATGTCGAGGTGAAGTGAACATATGCATTTTGAAGTGAAGTGAAAATTTGTATGTTGATACAGTTTTATTAATGGCTTTGCATTTTGGTAGAAGTATTTTATATTGGTTTGTGCTGAGTGGAGCAGCAGTAGAAGCACTCTGGTGTGGAATATTAATGTAACCATTGTATAGGGTATAATGAATGGTTAGTGGAAACCAGTAAGAATATAATTGCAATAGTCAATGCAGGAGATTTATACAGTAAATGGGAATTAAAGTCTTTGCAGTGTTTTATGTGCAATGCATACACACTCTGGAGATTTTTCTTAGATGTATGTAACAGGATCTTAAGGCAGATTGTACGTATATGGGCAACAAAAGAGAGTACTGAATTAAGGATGACTCTTAGCCAGTGAGCTTGAGGGGTAAAGTCAACAGAAATGAAGATGGAGACTACCTAGCTTCTGCTGGCTGGTGAAAACACTGAGTTTAAGGTGGTGGGAGGACATCTTACATTAACTGACAAAAAGACATTCAGTACTGTGGGTCAACACAAATGGTGAAAAGCTCGAAGAGGATACATAAATAAATCTTCCATATGCATAAAGGTAATATTGAAACATGAAAACTATTAATGGGGTCATTATTCTCACCCAAAAAATTACATATGAGTTATAATCTCAATATTAAAATAAAAAGGCTTCATAGATATTAAAATATCATTCACTCCTTGGACAGGGTTGTCTCTGTCAGTGAGTTTACTTTCACCTAAAAAATTGACTGGATACTTTAAAAAAAAAAAATAGCATGTGTTTCTATCTGATCTTCATCATTTTGGGCATCAAAACAAAGGGAACTGACAAGTCTATTGTACCATAATGGATCTAGTTCATTAAGAAAATGAATGTAAGAATGCAGAAATTCCGCTGTATGCTCTTCACTGTTGTTTCTGGCAATATATACTGGTGCAGTGAGTAGCATCACTGCCTTAGAGCACTGAGGTCTTAGGTTTGAATCCTACCAGGGCCCTTACTGTGTGGTATTTGTATGCGTATGTTCTCTCCGTATTTGTATGGGTTTCCTCTGTGTACATGTGGAAGGGAATATAGATTTAGCCATAAGGGCAGGGACTTATGTGAATGGCCAAATATTCTCTGTAAAGTGCTGAGGATTACATGTGTGCTGTATAAATCACTAATAATAATAATAATAATAATAATAATATATCAAGTTAATGATTATTTGCTACATTTCATAACTAGTAAATAAAAAGACACCCCACAGTTCTCCCTGCTCACACCTCATCATAAAAAAAAAATCTTACTCTGACTATGATGCCCATCCGCTTGCTCTCAGAGGTAAAAGGAAAGATCTGGAGAATAAAGAACGTCAAAACCTGTCCACTTGGGGTTTTAAGCTGCATTGAAGTCAAATCTCGATTAACAAGTGTGAGGCCAACGCTTTCTGTCCACTGCACAAGAGCCACCTGAATAGAAAAATAAACAAAATTGCATGTGTCATTTATACTTATAGTAATGGTGTAAACTTTTATGCCTTATTTTAGAACATTACATTTTATTGATTCTTTTTTTATTTAAATTGTGTATTTTTATAGAAAAGTTTTAAATACACGCATACAAAACATAAACAGTAAATTATAAGAAACATATTAAAGATAACTCAAGCAATAGCAATAGAGAGATCCAATGCATAAAGAACAATGACCGGAAAAATGTCAAGAAGACACATTACCGTTACTGGATAAACAGACAAGAATATGTACAAAATAGTGCAAAGAATAACATAAATAGTAGTAAAACAAAATTAATTGATTGAGCAAACGCAGGCACCCACAAAACACATATACCCTTTAGTGAGCGGAGGGCTCCTGCTTTAGAGCATATTCAGAGGCTTTAATGAACAGTTCCTCTTACTGTACACAAATCGTTAATGAGTGACTGTAGAGTTAACCAGACCAAGCCAGAAGCCATCCACTGTCTAGCTCTGGCCAAAACCGGAAGGTTATTACCATACGATTGCAGGTATTGGTTCGATACAACCTTAATTTGGAGTCCAAATATATACGTCCTAGGATCCAGCAGATGGGTATGAATCCAAGTTCTACTGGACTTGGACAAAACAAATATAAAGATATTGGAATTCATATCTGCTGCTTGGAATTTAGGAATTCTAGATAACAAAATATACCAACGTTAGATTACCATGCCTAACACATACTAAAACACGTGTAAAGGTTAACAACTTCTACTGCCCCATTGTTAATGGCATTCTAATCATCATCAATAAACTGTTCAGCTGTGCTTCTCACAGTGACTGCAGTAACATAACCTTGCAGAACATGTCTGTGTGTATCAAAAAATCTCATGCAGCTGCTATAGTTTCCTTTTGTGTTTTCAATATTATTAACTCTCTGGATAATAGGCTAACAAATGATAGATCCTGTTACTTATAGTTCCAAACTTGTGAAATGGCTTACTTATGTACTTTTAGTAATATCTTTATTTGCTTTTCTAGCCCTAAAGGAGAAATACATTTGTGATTCTTTTCCAATACAGATCCTTTCTAGTGCTATAGATTTTCTTATAACAAGAACCAGACACTGTAAACAATACCCAATACTATGTTGATAAAATATAGATCTTGTAATTAGTTATGTATTTGTAATGTGGCTTTAAAATTAATAAAACCAGTCTAGACTGCTACCAAACAAATAAAAGCAATGTTTTTTAGGTCACATCAGTCGATAAAATTGATGAAAGGATTGATTACAAACAGCACAATATATTAAAAAGAGTCAATTTCACTAAAAGTAAAATAATTAAACTGATGGGAGGACAAACAAAACTTAAAGTGACAAAGTACATCCAGAATTATCTATTCTTATGCTTGCTTCTAACAAAAATAAATGTAATAATTATTACATCATTGATTCCCATCTATACATGTAGTAAATTATTGAGACCAAATATTTTAATTTTGCATGACATTCATCATCACTCTTATTTCTTTAAGACAGGACAGGAAAGTATGATTCATATCTGACATTTTATTTGATATGTCAAACTATTTTTTATTTTAGAATAAATAAATGCATTTGGATTTTTAAAGCAATTTCCCCCCAAATTTAATTTTTTTCAAATTTCTTTTTATTTCAGCGTCTTATTCTTTCTAATGTTAGGCATACACTATAAAATTATCTGGCCGATCCGCCAGATATCGGCATATCGACCAGATAATTGCACAGTGTGTTCGTGCAACCAATTTGAAAATATCAATCGGTCGGGCATGCTGGATCGTCCAGAATGTCCATTCAATCCAATATTTTCAAAGTGAAAGACGGCCGCATCGGACAGTGTATGCTCGATGCGGGAAATGTCTCCTCCCCTGGTATTGGGGCCAATACACTGTGAGAGATCTTACAGTGTATGTCCATGCTGGGTGTCAGGCTGCCTGAAAAACGTCTTTCGGTGTGACTGGCAATTATCTGGCAGTGTATGCCCAGCATTAGATATCTGCCCAACATTGCATTGTTACAATTAGTTCTACAGACATATATGTTACAAACATTAGATTGCATTGTTAGAAACCAGGTATAGCCCCATATTCGGATGTTAATCCTTAATTTCTAAACATGTCCAGTTAATAACATTTACCACATAAATAAATAAATGTGACTTCCATACGATGCACTTGCTACTTGCTACTTGCTAGGGACTTAACCCAATTTATATATATATATATATATATATATATATATATATATATATATTTGCTAGGGACTTCTCCCAATTTATATATATATTTTTAATTAACCTTTTGTGATCATAGCTTTCTCACGCACCCATGTGCAAGCTCATTTATAATAACCCATTTATAATAATAAGTGGGGTCCCGTGATGTGGGCTGCAGGCTTAAATGCATTAATCAATCCATGAACCAAAAACACATTATTTCTATATTATTGTGAGTGATTTAACAATGGTGAGTGCTGAGTTTTCTGTTTTTATTTATTTAAGCAATGTGGTCACAGGCCACTTGCACCCCAGTCCTGGGAATGGCGAGTGCAGGTCTGCACCCCAAATCTGGGAGTGGCGACTGCAGTGGATTTCTGACTTTTGACGTTTCGGGGACTGCTACCCCCTCATCTGGACAGACAGGTCTGTCCTGATGACTGGGTAGCAGTCCCCGAAACGTTGATGCAATAAAGACACATCTTATTTTATCATCTCAAGACTTGGAGTGTCGCCTATTTGCTTGATCTATTTGGAGGGTTTCCTTGCCCATTTGGAGGGAACCCAAGCGGTTTTACCAAAGGCGTACAGCAGCCTCAGAGTGCCGGATACTGCATGATTCATATTACTGTATATTTGTAGCTTCTGGGAAATGGCAGGGAAACAGCCTTGAACGCACTTTATGAATGTAGTCTTAAATAGAATTTGTAAAGGATGTGATGGAATTTACAGGACTATATATTAATGACCCAGGAGAGGTAGTAAATTTTATTTTACAGTGGCCTCCATATTAGGCTCATACAGTGTATTCAAGCCATCCTGTAACAGGGTCCCATGTGTAATCAAGTTTAGGATTAGGAGGAACAATTTATTCTGAATATAAATAAACATTTGCATTTATAACATTGTCTTCCATGTCAATAGAATTGCAGATTTGGTAACAAAATACCATATGGAAGCCCGAAAGTTTCTGTTTACATCATGTAATATGATAGATGAAGCCCTGAACACCAGGTGCTATTTGTTTCCACTATAAATACCTTATAGCTGAAAAGCTTTGAACATTATAGCATACACTATGTATGTTTGAACATTATAACATACACAATTTTAATGTAGGTGATCATTTACATCAACATAATTATCACAGTTCATACCACCAATGCTGATCATACTTGGCTATCAACCTAAGGTCAACATATTTTTAGTATAATTCACATAGTTCTATATTAATTCTGCATACTTACTGTACAGTATTAAGACTGAGCATGTTGCAGGTTATATCTAGACTGTATATATTAATATAGCTACAGTCCAGGCACCACTCCCACCAGCATGTCTCACCTGGTGACAGAAACAGCCCTTGCAGTATGACTTTGTTGGGGCTCATCATGACCACACCTAGGTACTCTGTGAGAAACCAAAGACGTGACTGATACAGTTCAATGTCTATAGTGGGCTGCACCATGCCTTATTAAAATGCACCTTATCAAGTCACTGCGAACCAAACCCATTAATGAGGTCTTTGTACCTGTTTCATAGTGAATTGATATATAGGCTTGAATATTGAAGCGCACAGAATGATTCCCACGCTGTGTGTACACTTAATCATAAGGTTACAACTCTCATTTATTTATATGGTGCCATAGAGATTCTGCCGTAAATTACAGTTGGAAATGTTAACATTTATTATTTAACATTATTATAATAATTATATGATGTTTACATAATTGTTTACATTATGTTAACATTAGCCCATTTCTGAATGTACTCAAATAACATACAAATAAACGTGTTCTTTGCACTTAATGTCCCCAAATAGCTGCATGTTCAACCTTTCAACATTTACTGCTTGTTATTCTCAGAAGAAAGCCCTTCATTCACAGCCACCATTCTTTGCAGACCTCTAAACAGCAGCAGTGTTATTTTTTTGACTTGCACATTTCAAATACCACCTACTAACCTGAACGTTGGCTGCTGTTCCGACATTATATGGTGGCAGCAACCCTATATATAATCTATTACAAAATGTCACTTTGAGCTGTTCTAAAAACAAGTGATTTAATCACATGCTATGTAAAAGCTATTCTACAAAAGTAGTCCTAAGGTGTAAAAAGGCTGTAGCTCACAATATTTTTGACCAAAACGATGGGAGTTCCAATTCTCTTTGAAATTCTGGCACACTTGTTAGCTTAAAATGACAATTAAAACAAAGCAGTAAATCAAACAGCATGAGCTTTTTAATTTTCATTAGCAGCAAGACATTAGTAAAATGATGTAGGACAATTACTCACGAAAAAACTACTGCAGGTTTTAATGCAGTGACCTTTGGCTTTCCAGCAATGTATCGGATTCCTAGATATAACTTTTAACTACCTCATTCTTTCATATAGATTGTAGTTGCCAATACAGATAGATAACAATTGAATTACCAAGTCCTAAATTAACTAACCATTGAAACGATTTCAAGAAGATGAATGCGATTTATTTTCTACTTACTGATACGGGACAGTTTGCAACTGTTGCATTTGCAGGAATTTTGTATAAATTGATTATTTAACATAAGTACTGGAAACATTTGAGCTGTAATACACTCCTGTTATGAAAGTTGGGCACCCACTGGCATATGCACAAAGCAAATTCAAGTCAAACTGTATGTGAAATTCAGCTGTGTTTTACATGTAGTTTAATGCAGTTTCACTCTCTTTCAGGTGGTCAAAGGAGATTGGCCACAATGCATTTAATGTAGCAGTCACCATTCAGAAAACACAAAGACCTCAAACGGAGTAACCATTGTGAGTGCATATGGGGTCATTGGAACCAATGGGGTCCATGTTTATACCAACTCTTGTGAATTTTACTAGTGTTTGATAATCTGGTACAATGCACGATTTTGGAGCAAGACCATAACCAGGGGTGTATCTTGGTGTCCGAGCGCCCCTAGCAAAGTAACAGACTGCCCCCTCCCCCCCATTTTAAATAGGGAAATGGAACAGCTGTTGAACTCAGTAACACATTTATAAATGGTCACTGACATGTTTCTGCAAGCAGTTCCAGGTCTACAGACCTGTCCTCTGATTTATAACCGGAGACGTTCCTCCCCCAAATCAGACGCCTCCTGGTGGCTCCATCTCCTCTAGGTTGAAAGAGCAGGGAAAAGAGGCTGAGTCGCCTGTCCTCTCTATGCCCCTTGCAAGACTGAAACTGCCCCAACGTCTTCGGGAGCTACGGCCATCCTTTAACATACATTCTCAGGTACGTTGCTGCTCTCCCTCCTTTTTACTTCACCTCAGATCCCCACCTCCTCTGGCCACACTTTATTTTATTGCCGGCTCTTGCACTGAGCCGCTCATCAGACATATAAGGGATATAGGGGCAGGCTCCTCCATCCTTCTCGTTGATTGATGTGGATTATGTCAGTCTGACACGGCAGCTGAATAACAGCAGAACCGCTGTACTGACAAGTCACCACAGGCAAGTCTCTCCTCCGATTCTGGAGCTCTGCTGCCTTCCTTTATGTGGCGCTGCACAAGGAATTGCCCTTATCCCTTGGCTGCTACCCTCTCTGTGGTGACTCTGGCTAGTGCCCCCCCAGTCAGTATCAGGTAAGTCAGTTTAGAGCCTTGTAGTAGAGTAATAAACATATGTCCTCACTCATCTTTGCTGCAGTTGTGTCAAACAGTCCCTCTTGGAGCGCTTGGTCCCGTGAGACTCTAGTGAGACTCTAGTGACAAACGTTCTGTGTACAGTCTCAGTCAGACTGTGTGTCACATATCAATTAATCACTGCAGTCTCCTGGTGCGATCTAGTCGCATTGCGTTTTAGATGTAATTTCGGTAAAAAAAAACTACCAAAACTAACAGAGTTGCAAACGGGACCTCAAGCCAGGCATATAGCGCTGCATGCAGTATTGAGGCTAGCTGAGTATACAGATGTGTCCTCATACATCTAGCCTCCTTGTGCGTTAAACAGCCCTTCTAATCGCGCCATGCCGTGGCGTGACTCAGTAGCGCTGAGCGTCTTTTTGTGCAACTTTTTACATTTAAATGTGTCTTATGTACACAGTGATGCGAATAGCTAGCACAAGCAGCTTCTGCTGACTACAAATGAAATGCAGCATGCCTATGTCTGCGGGAGTATCTGCATGTGAAATGCTACTTTATTGTGTTAAAGCCGCTGACACTGTAACGTAGCATTTCACATGCAGATACACTCGCAGATTCACACAGAACATAGGCATGCTGCATATCATTATTAATCAGCAGAAGCTGCTTGTGCTAGCTATTCGCATCACTCTGTGAATATGACGC
Organism: Taudactylus pleione; assembly: GCA_031769625.1. Lineage (NCBI taxonomy): Eukaryota > Metazoa > Chordata > Amphibia > Anura > Myobatrachidae > Taudactylus > Taudactylus pleione. The sequence goes on from JAUIMM010000178.1 coordinate 16,757,269, forward strand.
ATTTAAATGTAAAACGTTGCACGAAAGACGCTCAGCGCTACCAAGGCACACGGAGCTCCTGCATTATGTGTGGCGCGACTTGTAGCGCATGGAAGATAGATGTATGTGAACACATCTGTACTACCAGTACCCAGTACGGTGAACATCTAAAATACAAATCCTTATATCCTTGTTGTCTTTTATGAAATTTGAGGGGATTATTAGGTAATTTTTAATTAATGTTATTTCACAATAGCACAAAAAGATGAAAACATTTTGCTACTAAAAAATAAAGTATAACTGTGCCCAATGTCTATGCTGCACCAGTCATGTGCCTGCATGGCAAATACAGCTCTGGTGATCGTCATGACCTAATGTGATGTAAACACATGGCTCTCATGTCATAAAATGCTTAGTCATTGAGGGTGGTGACTAAACCAACTAGGGTTATAAGTAAGTGTACCTTTCTCTTTTTCCATCAAATGCATTTTGAAGTGTAGCCTATACATTTTAAGGGTTGGGGTTAGGATGCCTTCGGTCGGGATCCCGGTGGTCAGAATCCCTGCGCCGGCATCCCGATAGGGTTAGGATACCAACACCTGTCGGGTAAGTATCCTAACCCTACCCCGCCCCTCAACTGCATCCCATTATTCATTCACGTACACTCATTATAACAAGAATGGACAAAAATGTAGAATCTGTTTTCAAAACTGTGCATTAAAGAGAAGAAAACAATGCGACAACGCTCATTGCTACTGCTTTGAAGCAGCACTCCCAGGTAGGGAAAAACAACCTTATCCTGGGTGCTATCCAATGCCCCGTGCAGCAGCCTTTACCATGGTTCAGCGGCTTGTCTTATAATCCCAGCTGAAAACCTGCACATGAGCAGGAGGACCAATCACAAGTCACGATCACTGAACTTATTAAAGTTCATGGGCTGAAACACTGTGCTGAAAGTTAAAAGTCAACAACCTGTAGACTGCCCCAATAAAACTTAGAGAAACAGCACTATATTACAATATGTAACATAAATAATACTGACAGATAAAAACAAATTTGAGCAGCTAGAGCTCAGGATTGATAAGGAAACAAAGTTCAGTAAATTTTAGTAGTCTATTACCAAACTAACAAATTGGTCTGATACTCCCAGGCAGGAAGCGTGAGCTTCCTGTGCTTATTTTGAGTGACGTGTGTAACCTTTGAAACTTGCATCCATCAATCTGGACTATAATTATTCCTGCATTTTCTTTTAAATGCTATGGTTAGCACTGTCTTAAGAGGTTCCAAACAAACACCCTACTTCCAGGATATATATGTATCAATTTAAAAAAAGGGAAAAAAAAGTCCTTAAGAAGAAAAATAAATACAAAATCCAACATGTACTGGAAGTAAAAAATTTTACATTTGTAAATAAAGTATTTAATGCATTAATGAATAACTGAAATCCCTTTAATATTCCTCAGTATTATGTCACTCTATTTCCCATTACACACTGAAACAGCGGTTCTGTTCTAGTCTCTCTATAGCTATCCAACACACATAATAAAATACACACTGCAGTTTGCAGTATGCAGGGAATGTAAAATCATCTTTATCACATGCAAAAAAGGGACCATTCTCACTACAAATGACAATTTAATGACAGAAACATTCAGCTGTCATTGTTTTAATTACAAGCATCGACTATTAAAATATAATACAATTATGACTTTAAAAATACTGCCTGAGCATTTGTTAAGACTGTCAGTCAATATCTCAGACAACATATAGAGCAGTTATTCTTCATAGGGCATGAAAGGTCAGGCAAATGATGGTTTTATGCTACTGACAATGATTTTTTCTTTGCATTGACAAAACAACAACAATTAGTCTTACTTCAGTGAACCTACACAAAAATGAATTAAACAAAACAGCATACCTCATACATTAAAAACCACCAACAGCAGCTAGTTTCATTAAAATGTTCTGCAAAACAAATGCATACTGTAAGTCATTCTGCTAAGAGAACCTTTGATTTCTGTTTATTTGCTTACAAAATATTAATAATAAAATTGAATAGAATAATGCCACCAGTGGCCAACTTAATCGTCCTTACCAGGTAACATCCCTTGAATGCCATGTCTCCGATTTGGAACTACCTTTAATAAAGTAATTCTAACTAAAAGATACACTTCCATTCCAAGCTTGCGTTCACAGTCTGCCCTGACAAGAACAGCAACAATTATGGGCCTGATTCTGAGTCGGACACAAGTGGATATGTGGATGGATGTTCTGGATAACAGTGTATTGCTCATGTGCCAGAGGTAGGAATCTGCAAATGTGCATGCCCCAGATCGATCACAGGCAGAAGAATGGAGATCACTACGATGTGATCTATTGATGGACCACACTTTCCGTCTCTGGGCAGTGACCATGCGAATGCACGAAACTTCTCCGTCTCATAGGAGTGTCATGGGTGTGAGTGCCAACTTCCGTGCTTGAACGTGGTGTGCAGACTGAGATGGGAAGCCTGTATCAGATGGATATTTTGTACCCAGGTGCAAGTTCCAATATAAATAATGACAGCTTTGGGCAAGATGGGCTTCCTCATGCAGACGCACAGAATTTCAGCCTATACAGGCGGATTCTCGCTTTAGCATAAAGAAGTAGGCAGGCTGCTACGGCTGCACAGAAAAGTGGCCGCGGATAAGTCTGACTCAGAATCGGTCTAAATTTTACTCAAGTTAATTGTTACAAAATAATTAAACATAGGGTCTCATTTATCAACAAGTTTTATCATTCACATAATAAAACTCTGCGTATGATAATTGAGCTCCAGCCAATCAGCTCCAAATTGTCATCGGTTTGAAAAATGACATTTGGTAGCCGATTGGCTGGAGCACCATTTATCATACACAATGAATATTATAAATCGTTGTGAATTTAAAAACTTGTTGATAAATGAGGCCCAGTGTGCTTCCTCTTTATGGGTTCTATGGGCACGATTCTATTCTATGCGATTCTATGCGATGCTATTCAATTGTGCGCGGTGTTTAGTCGGAGAATGCCCGTTCTCGCGACTAAACACCCTGTTTAAGGCGCGATAACGGGCATTCCCCGACCTAACTTCCCGGCGCGATGGGCAGAAAACAGCCTCGCGCTGGGACTTTTGTCGGATTTCTGCTCTCTTCCCCGGGGGGATGCGAGAAGAAATCCTAGTCGGACTTGGCAGCGTGGTGTATTGAATAGCTCCGGGAGCTCACTCCCGGAACTATTCACATCGCATAGAATAGAATCGTGCCCTATGTACTAAGCTTGCAGAGAGATAAAGTGGATAGAGATAAAATACCAACCAATCAGCTCCTGTCACTTTACATGCAATGTTTGAAAAATGACAGTTAGGAGCTGATTGGTCAGTACTTTATTTCCATTCACTTTATCTCTTCTAATGGGGCATACACACTAGACGATAAAAGTGAACGATAACTATATAGTTCACCGATATATCGTTCATATCATCCAATGTGTATGCACCAAACGACCAACGATGCGTGAGTCTTTAACGATGTTTGCTGTCGTGCAAACATGCAGGTCAATCCGACGATATCATCAGAAAGTGCCTGTTCAGGGATGTGGCAGGATGACGTCACTGAACTATAGCGTTAACAATATAGTTCACTGTGTACACCCAATATCTTTCACCAATATCTGTCAGCACATCTCTAGTGTGTATGCCACTTAAGGTTTAGACCCCCTATGACACCAGTTTAAAACACAGGCCGAAACTGATGTTATAGAAAAATGTGTCTTGAGATATTAAATGTATCAAACTTTCTTAAAAGAGTGGATAAGTGGAGAAGATGCTCTTAGCAACCAATCAACTTCTAGCTAGCATTTAAGTACCTTCTATAAAACTGATATTTAGTAGCTGATTAGTTACTACTGAAAACTTCTCCACTCTTTATAAGGTTTGCTACATCTCCCCCACATTGTGATACTGGCCACTGCATACAGATAGGCATGCATTTAAACTGAAGCACTTCTAAAATATGACTATATGCCAGGAATGGATAAAATACAGTATGTATGAGATGCTATAGAGAGAAAGAAGGGATGGGTAGGAGGGAACCTTGCAGCTAAAGGTGATGCCCCTCCATGAGCTCTAAATTATGAAACATTTTACTCTGCTACTAAACACTGTGTTGCCAATTTTGGGAAACACAGGTCCCACTTATCATAGCCACCATCTCAGCAACAAGAGGCCAACATGTTATGAGAGAAGCATTCCCCCCAAGACCCTGCCAGGTATAAGATTTTTTATCACCTGTGCATTCTGTAGATTTGTTTTATTTTTATTATAACAGTCATGCAAAGTGTTATTTTTTTTAAATGACCAAGCACTATGCTAGGTACCTATCTCATTTGTGTTGTCAAACAAAAAATGAATAGTGCCTAACACATCATTATGCATCTTCCAAAAATATAGCCATAAAATGAGTGCATGGATGGAGGGCAGTGTGTTTTATACACTGGTACATTAGCCTGCTGTAAGGGTCATGGTGCATACACACGGTCAGATCAGACAACGATAAAGATATCGTTGTCTGATCATCCTGCATCTGCTGGATGATCGTTGTCAAACATCCAGCACAGCACCAACCCCCCAACGACTAAACGACCCGCGATCAACGATTGCGGGTCCCTATAGTAACCTGGTCGATATTGACCAGGTTGGACTGTCGATATCGGGCGGTGGTAGCTATCATTATCGACCATCCGTGCCCATTCATCGTCTTTCGTTTGGGGGTTGGAAGGGGCTAAAAAATGGAAGATTTAAACGATCTAATGATAAACTATATCGTTTATATCGTTCTGCTAATTCTGACCGTGTGTATGCACCATTACAAAAGCACTGATACTGCAGTTGTATAGAATATACAGCATCCACAGACCATTGATTAGGATAATAATTATAATACATAATAAAACAGCAATAAATTTGTGGCTTATGGTAAACAAACAAGAACAATCAATGTTCAGTGGCCAAAAGAGGGCAAAGGTCTTTAAGGTCCCTGTTCACAGCATGTTGTTGAATTAGATGGACTAGTGACCTTTGCACTTTACTGCAGAATTTCTCTAGTCTATATCCCTTCATGACTGTTGATTACATTAAGTCAGCAATAGCTTTTCACGCTTGATGTGGACATACACTTATGACAATTAAGCTCCATGTAGTTATGATTTTGTCAATGGATTTTCCTGCTTACAAGTAATGTTTATTATGCAGGAGCTGTACGCATCACAAGTGATAGACACATGAAACTTTTTACCTTCCCCGAGAAAATGAAATATTGATCACTTATCATAAGAAACAATGAGCAGAGTATAATCAGACACCACATTTTGAATACTAAAAGAGAAACTAATCCAGCAGAGCTTCGACAATAATATAACGTATGTCCTGTGCGTCTTCAGGTGACAGCTTGTTACCGACAAGCACGGCAGGCCACATCCAGCAAAAACATAGATACATGCCCTAGCACAAAATGAGCAATTATAAGCATAAGTCATATTATTGTAGCTAAACATTAAAATGTCCTCTCTACTGTTAAATACAAAAGGAATTATATATTTCTAAATATAAATAATACATTTTAATAATATTTTTTACTGTGAGATGAAAATAAGGATCTATCTCCCTCAAAAATCAAAATCTTCATCTTTAGGTTCCTGTTTCCTTTGGTACATCAGTATAATGTAGGGTCCTGTTTCCTTTAGTACATCAGTATAGTTTAGGGTCCTGTTTCCTTTGGTACATCAGTATAATTTAGGTTTCCGTTTCCTTGGTTCCAACGGTATAGTCTAGGGTCCTGTTTCCTTTGGTACATCAGTATAATTTAGGGTCCGGTTTCCTTTGGTACATCAGTATAATTTAGGGTCCGGTTTCCTTTGGTACATCAGAACAATTTAGGGTCCTTTTTCCTTTGGTACATCGGTATAATTTCAGTTTCTGTTTCCTTTGGTACATCAGCATAATTTAGGGTCCTGTTTCCTTTGGTACATCGGTATAATTTAGGTTCCTTTTTCCTTTGGTACATTAGTATAATGTAGGGTCCTGTTTCCGAAGGTACATCAGTATATTTTAGGGTCCTGTTTCCTTTGGTACATCGGTAAAATTTAGGTTTCTGTTTTCTTTGGTACATCGGTATAATTTAGGTTTCTGCTTCCTTTGGTAACTCAATACAATGCAGGTGACTGTTTCCTTCGGTATATCGGTACAATTTATGTGCCTGTTTACTTTGATACATCGGCACAATTTAGGTGCCTGTTTCCTTTGGTATGTCCGTACTATTAACATGCCTAATTCCTTTGGTTCCCTGTCATGTAAGCATGGTCCACTGCACTTAAGAGTCCAGAGGCAGAGTTAGTCATTGAGTGCAAAACTAATTTCTTATGTAACGTTAAGGGGGGAATATACTGAGTGGTAGGTTTGACCATGTTTTGATACTGATGGACATTACCAGGGATCAATGCTGAGTTGATGCTCAAAACCAATTAACTGACTAAAGGTTGTTTTGACCTCTAAAATTCAACTAACCTTTGTGGTTTTCTAAGTACCAGCATACCCTGGTAGCCATTTAAATTGAGCATTACAGCGTTACCAGTGTACCAGCAAAGAACATTATTATCTATTGTATTTAAACAATATTTATTAACCTCACGACTACTGCACCAGCGGTGTGGGGAACAGCTCTAGTACTATCAGTATGGGGCTGGTTTTTCCTAAGGGGGTCTGCATTTTATTATTTTGCAGTCCCCACTTCCCTAGATATCCAACCTCATGCTAACTGGCCTAGTGCTGATTGGAACTATGGCCCTCATTCGGCTGTCCGCTCGCAAGTGGGTCGATGGTCTGCACTGCGCATGCGCACGACGGAGGGAGCTCCGTCGTGCGCATGCGCGAGACGCACCGAGCGAAGGACTTTCCTTCGCTCGGAGTGTCTCATCAAAGGGGGCGTGCTGTCGATGTTGACTGACAGCACGCCCCCTTTGGTGGGCACGCCGGGGGCGTGCCTGCCAGACGGAGGCGTTCCCAAGGGAACGCCTACCGTCTGAAGCCGGCCCCACTGACATCACTAGTGAGGCCAATGGGAGTGATTTTGGCTCTGATAGAGCCAAAATCACTCCTGGCCTTCCGGTTGAAAACCTCAACCGCAGGCTGTTGCTCGCAGTGGCGATGGTCGCGATGGTCAAGACCATCGCGACCATCATCCTGCACGCTCGTATATGCTGTGGGTGGTGACCCACAGCTATACGAGCGTCCAGGAGGACGCTCCATATTAATGGAGGTGGGCCCTGATTCAGAGCGAGCGCTCTGGTCAAAGCGTCCGGCTCTGAATCAGGGCCTATGTGTCCTCTGTGCTAGTGCCACCATCATTGGCTTGTAAAGCCTAGTGCTGGTTTGTGGAAAATCAGGAGAATCCCATGCTCTTTGTCCCCACTGATTTTTACACTGCCAGACTACGCTTAAAGGTCTGATTAGCAATTTGTGATCCTAGGGATCTGTGCAGTGCTTTTCACATAATGTCTCTCAGAGGCATCTCATTATTTTGAGGCGAGTTTGAAACCCAACACTTAGTAAATTGGATGGCTCGTATCCTATAACTGGGGAAGTTGGCTTATGTTCTAACGTGTGGCGATTTTGAGTTTAGTAAACGGACAGGATGCAATCCCACCAAGAAAATGCTGCAAGCACGCTGGGATTTCAAAATGGACATTTAGTAAATTCTCCCTGTCACTTTCTCTGCACACTGGTGTCTGTCTCCATCTTCTTTATTGGCCTCATATATAAGAGTGCATAAGACAGGAACCATGTGATTGCTTATCACATCTATAAATGAACAGTTATAAGTAGAAGATTATTTCAGAATTTGTAATTTTATATATCGCCCATGTAGGAATTATTAGCTATTGAAAACATAACTTGTTATAAAATAAAATCTGACTAAGCTCAATTCAGCATTGATACTGTAATGTGACAAAATGATATTGTCATCATCAATTAATTTAAATAGTAATAAAAATCCTCCATCATTAGTAAAAAAATTAGCCATGGATGCAAATGAATACTTTCCCAGTACCGAGGAATCATTTTACAAGAGCACAAAAGACATCCTACTAATTAGTTATTTAAATGTGACTAAAGTAAAAATTACATAATAAGTGTTATAGTGTGAAAAATAACATAATTCTTAAAAAGTTTTAACAAAAAAAAATACAGTAGCATTTAATTCTAAACCACTTACACAGGTTGAGACCATTATTAAATGACGGAGCTATGTATTAAGCAGATCTGTTTAGACACATAAATGCAGAGGGTAAGGTAAAAACATCAATTAAACCATTTACTTGCATAAAGCTCTAGGGTGCAATATTTAAAGCACTTTATTCAATAAAAAATGCTTTTAAAATGGTACTTTGGTGATTGGGAAAAACTAGAATCATCTGTCAATGTGACTGCAAGAAAGTTCAATAAGCTAAATAATGAACCATTTACATTATTTTCCTCAGGCTCCATGACTTGTGTCAATAGAACTATTTAAAAAATTATGATGTAGATCTTGTACTTTGTAGTTCACATCTTGCACATCTATTACTATCTTGTAAATGATACAAAAGGTCCCTAACTTATGTATTAAAAATGTTACACATATACAAATAGGCTATTTTATAGAAAATATTTAGAACATGATATTACTGAATAAGGGTTGCAACATAATTTTGAGCACCATGCCTAATAGAGAAACTAGAAAAAAAAAAAAAAAAAAAACTGAAGAAAATGTATTTCACCACACTGTCTGAAGATTTTCACTTAACATTAGTAATTATTGTTGTTGATTTGTAAGGCACCAAAGTGCTCCATAGCACCAGACAAGGAGTAAAGCAAGACATAAATAAGATAGGCAGACAAAAATCATGCAGACATGAAAACGAAGTGTTGGTAGGTCCCCTGCTAATTAGAGAGCTACTTAACAATCGAGTTGGGAGAAGGCACAGCTAAAACAAGAGGAGTAAGTTTGGAGATTGACAGTGGGCACTAGTGTGTGTTGTATAGCTGTGTGTAGGGTAGGTTCTAATAAAGAGATCAGTTTTTAGAGCATTTAAAGAAGTCTGTGGTATGCTGCGTACACACGGTGCGATTAAACAGGACGATATGAACGATAATGATATCGTTATATCATTATCGTTCATTTCGTCCTGTTTCTGGCCAAACGATGGTCGATGCACGGGCACAAATGGTCGATATAGATATCGACCATCGCCCATGCATTCAGGCCAACATGGTCGATATCGACCAGGTTAGCCTGTTTACTATAGGGACCCACATAGTAGTTGGGGGATTGCTGCATGTGCTGGATGTTCGATCGTCTGATCATTGTCTGATCGTTAAATTCGCTCCGTGTGTACGGAGCTGTAGAGTCTAACTGGGTTCTAGGGAATTCCATAAATGAGCAGCAGCATGAGAAAAGTCTCGTAGGTGGGAAGAAGAGGTGGTTACCAAAATAAATAAAAAAACAAGACGCAGGTCAGAGGTAGACCTAAGTAGGTGTGAAGGAGACTATTTTGAGAGGATGGGTACGATAGCCCGGCGGGGACCATCCCGATGGTCAGAATACCAGCAGCGAAATCACAACGATCAAAATCCCAACATATTTTGGTGAGTTTTCTAACTCACCCCTCCTACAGCCTAACCCTAACCGTCCTCTTTGGCAGCCTAACCCTTTCCCATCCTCCTTGGCAGCCTAACCGTAGCTGTCCAAACCGCAGCCTAATCCTAACCCTCCCCCTAGTGCCTAACCCTAATAATCACCGTCGGGATTCGTCTGTATTTTGACCTGTCGGGATTCTGCTGCCGGTATTGTGACAGTTGTCGGGATTCTGCTGCCGGTATTGTGACCATTGAGAACCTGACTAATTTGAATTGTAGTCTGGTGAACATGGTGATTTGCAGGAAGTGAAGATGGCTGCAGCATTTAAAATGGATTGAAGTGAGGGCAGATGGGCAGATCGGTGAGGGGATTGGCAAACTGAGAAGGCTGCAGTAGCCAAGGTGGGAGATGATGAGAGAGTGGATAAGAGATTTGGGAGCATCTTAGGAAAGAAAAGGGTGCATACTGGCAATATTTTGAAGATGTAGATGACACGACTGGGAGAGAGTCTGTATTTCAGGAACAAGGCAGAGAACGAAGTCAAGTGTCAACACCATGATTGCACGCTTGCAATACTGAGGAGATTGTGGTTTTAGTTGAGATGACAATATTTTTTTTTTTTGGGGGGGGGGGGGGGTTGTTGAAGAAGCAGAAAGACAGATGATTACATAACATGGAAATACAGAAAGGTGAAAGGGAGAACATCAGTGTAGAAGTGGTACCGGAGAACAAAGAAAGATGAGGCTGAAAGAGAAGGAGGTTGTGGTTAGAAAGCAAGAGGCCAAGTTGATGAAACTAAAAGCTGGAGCAGAAATGGGAGAAGGCAATAGATATTACTGCAGTGTATAGCTACCATTGACTGCAGAAAGATGTTATGGTACCTAGTATGTATGATATGATCACCAGGTATATTGACAATATCAGGGCAATGGGCTACAGTATAGTTAAACGATAAATCACAAGATAGCACACATGTAGAGGTCGCCTACTTTACACCTGATCAAACAGCTTACCACTCTCAGGAAAGGTGTGAGCCAATATATTTACAGCAAACAGAAATACAGATGAAACACACTGTCTGTGGCACAAGGCTCTTACCATTTAGTTATCATTTTAATTAAAATAAATCGTAAAAATAAGATGTTTAAGGGCTAATACAGAGTAATGGATTCAGAAAAGCAGACAATACACTTCCATTATCCTAGGGTAAATAATCTATGCTGTCAAACAAGAGATCAATCAAGAAGTAAATCAGAAAACTGCAACATAAGTTGTAAAACAACATTCTTCTGCCCAAGAAGGAATAACAAACTGACTAACCTCATCAGGGCTTGAGGCTTGGTATGTGCGGTTTTCATCACTGAAGTCTTGATCTACTTCAGCGTACTCGGTTTCTCCATTGACTCCAGCATGTGATTCATAGACAGGAGTAACATTGTGACACAAAGCAATAGCCTTCACTGCTTCATGTACTCGGCTGATCACTGTCTTACGTACTTTAGGTGCCAAAGACTGGTTCTTTCTTGAAGGAGTTGAGCTGGTATTATTATTGGTAGTTTGGAGCTGTACCTTCAATGCATATAAAATAAATAGTGTAATTGTAAAAGGGAATAACATTATTTCATTATGAGAGGATAGTCATTTTATTGAAGAATGTTGTAAAATCTATTAAATATGCTACATATACTAATGCGTGATATGCGCTAATGGGTGTGGTACAATTTGCTGACATTCGGAATGCCGACAAGCACATAATGTCGATACTGTGAATGAAATAAATAAAATATGTACATTTCTGGCCAGAATGTATTTACGGAGCAAAGCCCTCACTTTCATTTCCATCCTTAGATAACAATCAATGTGGCTTGTAAACACACAGGGTGTATCTTGTATGTATGTTACAATTTATTATCTGGAAACGGGAGGTAGTTTAAATAATCAACATTAACGCTGTTGACATTGAAAATATCAACAGTGTAATGTCATTGCGGTACAAATGAAATTTGCAAAATGTTATCTGTGTCAGCATTATAACATTACAATACCAACACGGCTAACATTCTGTATCAATTAGACTGCGTCGGCAATGTCCCATTAACATTACGATGTCACCACCGTTAATGTTGACAAAATGCATGTATGCTATGTTGTTAATATTTTACTTATCCTGCACATACATAAAAAAATATAAAGGTGAATTGGTCTAAAGAAATAATTTTTCACCATGAACAATACTGGCATAAAATCAGAAATAACTAATTTTATTATAACAATACTTTTGAAGTAAAGAACAATATTAACTTTTCTACAGGTAGTGAATAAAAATGGAAATGGTAAAAGTAACTTAATAGGGAGTTGGGCTGCCATGTGCATCCAGTAAGGCTTGAGTGCTGTGGCACTGAGTTTTCCAATGTTTGGAAAGTCATCCTGGAAGACAAAATTACCTTCAGGAAAGAAATGCTTCAATATAGGCTAAAGATGGTGAACTACCACTAAGGGTGGTATCAAATTAGCTCCGAACATTATTCAGGCTCTAATGGATCACCCAGGGATATCCAATTAGCCCTGAAAGTAGGCTTGACGCCAGCACATATCAGGGATTTTTTTCGGGACCTGATGTGTCCCAAAAAATAAGCCCCGAAAAGTGCTGTGTTTTTGCCTCTGCGATGGCGAAAACACAGGTCCGTGTACTAATGTGTTTTCGGACGAAAAATCCTATTTGTTCAGCCCGAACAAATAGGATACAGGGATTTAAAAAAAAAAAAAGCGAAAAACGTGAATTATCTGCGAAAAATCTGTTTTTCCCACCTTGAAAATATTTATCAGGGCTAATTGGATACCCCCTATGTAGCGATTTAACTTTATTGCTACCTATCATGGAATGGCAGCACCCAAAACATGCAAGGAAAATATGCCCCATTATATAACGGAACTACCAAAGCCCTTCACTATTGGAAACAATTACTCAGGGTTGTAGAGCCCTTAAGCTGGGTACACACTTAACGATGTGTACCCAGCACGATGTTGTCCGCGGCAGGGGTGCCAGCATCAGCAAGTGTATACACACTTGCCGATGCCGGCAGCGACAGAGCAACAGCAGGGGCCATGCTGCATTCAGTAGCATTGCACCCGCTGGCCATGTCTCCCCAGGTACACACTGGCCGGTGTGGATGATATGTCGTCCGATCTACCAGATCGGATGATATATCGTCTAGTGTACCCGGCTTTAAGGTTGCCACTATATATTGTTCCTTGGTTGAGACCAGGGTGAAGGATACTTACTCGTGCCATATCACCTAACCCACAGCACAATAATCCATTGTATGTGCTCTTTGCATTACTGAACTCATAAAAATGCATTACCAGGCAGGGACGTGCAGTCAGGGTAGGCAGAGCCTCCCCTGTCATTCTTCTGAGATTTGATATAAAAATGATTAGAATAATATAGAAGATATGTATAACTTATAAATATCTTCTTTGTTTATTGTATTCATGTTTATAGTTAACACTCACCAGCGTTGTGGAGCTCCCTGGGACTGCAGGGAGATGAGGGATGAGGTAGCAACAGCTCAGCCTCGCTTCTGTATAGTCAAGACAGTGCTTGCAGAGCTGGAGGCGGGGCCACCCCACAGGCAGTAAACTGCACAGAAAGAGAGCTAATACAGGCATGCCCCTGAGCATGGGGTGTGCTTTGAGCACTGATGGACACCATGGATGTGTCATGTGACCAGGAAGGGCACTGCAGTGTTTAGAGATTGGAGCTGACTCAGCAGTAGCAAGAGAAGACACAGTGATGCATATAGGAGAATCAATGGACTCTGAAGCTTAGTGTAGTGAGGGTAGAGTTACTGTGAGTAAGGGGGTGACACAGTCTCCCAGCACTCTGGACCTCATTCAGAGTCGGTCGTTGCGGCCGCACGGTCGTAAGGTAAAAGGGGCCGGATATGCAAATGAAGCGCTCGCAAGTTGCGTCGTTAAGATGGGATCGTTAGCTGGACGAGCGAAGGGAGGATGCGGCCGGAAGACTAAAAATACGCCCCCTGCTCGTTCCCATTACACGTCATCTCCGGGCATATCAGGATTAATCGAGACCATCGGAGCTGTTCGTAGAGCTTAAGGTTGACCATACCCTCTCTTAAGCACTACGATTAAGTCAGTGTAAAAACCTCCCATGTCACATGTGCCATGACATTACTCAGTTAATTATGCACTCCCATAAAACGACGTTTGTATAGTCAGGCACGCCTGCGTTCGGATCTCCACTCCCCCGTTCACAAGCACCTTCCCCTGTTACCACCCACAAACGCCTCATCCTGTCACTCAAACTAACGACCTGGCTGTGTTCAAGGAGAGAGCAATTTCTGATCGTAATAGCTAGTTTGTGCACGCGCATTGCGAATTTTACACATGCGCAGTTTAGCGAACATCGGGGGCCTACGACCGTGCGGCCGCAACAACCGACTCTGAATGAGGTCCTCAGACCCATCTCCATGTGTGCCTCCCCAGCCATTGACCTCACCACACGTCACTGTTACCAAGTGTGATGAGTGCTTTATGCTATGCAACATGACTATGGTATCTTGTTCAGTGGAATACTCATTGGACCGTTTTTGCAGAACCCGGCAGATCTTTATGGGAAATTTACAGTAAATTGACTTGCAGATCTTCAGCCTTTTTTCCTTGCACTTCAAATTAATGCACAGATCTGATGATTCTGAAGCATGCTTTTCCACACTATTGTCCTGTACAGCTGATGCTTTTCACTCTGAAGGTGTGCACACACTAGACGATATTTTACACTATTCGCCCGATTTCGATGCATCGGACAACAAATCGTGTAAAATATGTCCAAATTGTGAGTGCCCACTCACGATCACGATGCGCGTACCCGCTGGTTGCACATCACATCTTCAGATCTTGCCTACTGCAGGCAAGATTTGCCAATCTCATTAATGATTTTGTGCAAGATAGACTTAAGTCAGATTGGACACTTTTTAGCACCATATCGTGTCCTGGACTGCCGGGGAGCTGCCAGGGAGAGTTCAAGGGAAATAGCTCATGATATCGCATCGTGAGCACATCGTCTAGTTTGTACGCACCTTGAGTTCCATGAAGCTCCATGCCAAATACCTCTTTCAAAGTAACTGAATTCTCTATTTGTAGCCATACTAGCCATAATTATAAAAAAACAGGTCCAGTGTTCTTATGGGTGACCCGAACCATGCTAGAATATTATTTGCTTTATTAATAATTGTGTGGTAGCTTTCAATATTCTTGGGAGGCAATTTAATTACATGCTTCTAAGCACATGGGCTGCAAGCAGAAATCAGCCTCTGATTGGGACGATCAGCATCCGAGTGTAATGCCGTGTACACACAAAACGATAAGTTGTCCGATCCGGCCGGGTAAGATGACAATATCGGGTACATCGTCTAGTGTGTACCCTCATCGCCCATTAGACTTGCATGCAGATCCGCCGGGCGACATCGTTAGCGAGGGCCGTGCTGCCGAATGCAGCATGGCCCCCGCCTTCACTTTTCTGCTTCGCCAACCGGGTCTCATCGCTTACGAGGTCGGTACACAATATACATTGTCTAGTGTGTACCGGTCTTAACTGAATCGTTACTTTGCTGTCTTTCCTTTACCCAGGTGTTTCCATATTATGTCCACTACTACTACATCTCCTTCACAGATGAGCAGTTAGAATGATGACCCATTGCATAAGCATGCTGTGAATAGCACATTTTTAAAATTAGTGGAACCAGAAGTAATATTAATTTTGTGACAATTCCAATATTCATACTTTGAGTGAATTTATTTTGTTCTGCATTTATTAAATTTGCTTTTCTGGTAGATATAATCAATATATATAATGCATTGTTGGCTACTGTCCGTAATTTACAGGACAGTCCCACATTGTACAGATTTCTCCCTAAAGATTTCTGTCCCTGGAAATGCTCACATTCCTATTGCGGATGAACTGCATAGAACAATATTGTAAAGGATTATTGAACTATTGGATAAGAAAGTATTTAAAAAAAAAATAAAATTGTACATTTTCAAAAACATGGTATAAAAGACAAGGAACTGTAGAGCACCAAGGTCCATTTACATCAGTGGAGTTCACGCAGCCTATCAAAGGAGAGTTATGAGAAAGAACATGGGGTTTATCTGCTAGGCAACTTAGAGAGAATCTGATTGGATGTTGAGGAAATCTGATGGGTATCTAAGGGGCATACATAAGTCTGATGGGCATGTAAAGAGGTGTGATGGACATTTGGGGATGTCTATTGTGAATGTAATATGCATGTCGGAGGTATGTGGTGAGGTCTGATGCTCAGGTAAGGGGCATGTGGGGAAGTCTGATCAGACGTTCATATGATGCTAATGTAGTGAGGTCTGATGGACAAGTAAGGGTTACTTAGGAATGCCTGATTGACATATGGGATCATCTAAGTAATGCAAAAAGTCCAAATGAGTCAAAAATTTCAACAAACAAGATAAACATTTTGATTTGTTTTGTCTTAGTAGCATATAGTAAATTAAGTTATATTGTCCATGTTTGTGTGTACAATATGTAGGTGAATATTTATTGTGTGTTATGCAAGGTAAACTTGTCTCTTTGCGATATGCATAGATATTTATTGGTTCTTATGTGGGTACACACTGGAATGGACCATCTGACCGACCAATCTAAAGATTTCGTAAGGTTATGCACAAACGATAGTGTGCATAATATACACTTACCAATGGTTGCACTATATGTCTGTCCAGTAGAACCAGTTGTGATATCATTATCACTGATTCTTTTGGCCAGCATATGGGTCGGTTTTTTGGTCCTGTGTTGTCAGGCAAGCAGATGGGAAAGACGTATCTGCACAATAGATTATCTTCCATACAGCACAACCAATGGAATATTTCAGTGAAAGGTGTTGTTCACATATATATTGGGGCAATTCAATTAAATTTGTTGTTGAACAGCACCGGAATGAATTCCCAGAGCTATTCAATTTGTCGTGCTTGTTAACGTGCGACTAGAGGATTTCTGTATGCACCCTCCTGAGGTGCAAACACAAATCCGACTAGGCTAGTGCCGCAATGCTAGTTTGCAGCATTGCGCCCGGCACTTAAGATGGAGAATGCAGGTTGCCGCAACTAAACACCCAGCATTAGGCGTCATAACCTGCATTTCCCGAGTGCCACAAGGACAATTGAACAGGTCCATCAGCTCATTTTCGGCGCTATTCAACATTGCATTTAAATTAATTGCCCCAATGTGTGTTGTGACAATACATTGTTCGTTGGCTGTACGAATGATATATCGTCCAGTGTGTACCCAGTATACTGTAAGTCTCTGAATAGCTGGCCACCCCCCTGATCTATAAAGTATTATCAGTGAGACATTTGTCCAGCAGCACAGTGTCACTGGTAATTAAATTCAAATGTTATTAAAAATGTTTATAGATGTGTATATTTAGTAAATAATATTAATTTTCAATTAAAGTTCATGGAACTTCATTAAGAATAATATTTTCTAATAAAAAAACATTCAATAAACAGAAGACACAAGATAAAGTTTTGTGTAGCACAGTACACATTCAGGTTGAGTGATGCTAGGCAACGCCTAACATACTTATTTAATAATTATTAGCAGTTTATTGTGGTTGGTTTAGGTTAAAATGTTAAGTAACATTGTATACCATACACCCACCGCATCCCAATCTACTGTTATAACAAGAGCCCACTGTGGAACCATGTGTTGTCTTGGGCTCAGCACAGTGAGCCACTGATCCGTGAACACACTGCCCACCAAATTACAGAGCTATATAATAATGGGTTTTACTTTTATGCTCATCTGCTTTTCAACTCCTGCTTTAAACCTTTGCATTTGCATTCTACATACGCCAATGTCATTACAAACGCAAATAAATTAAGCTGATTTACTCCTTCTGAATTATGTTTTGTTTATTGATGCCTGTATAATTTCATTTCAAACAGATTCCATTAAAGATTATGCTCTTTGTCACGGAATGTTTCCAGTGGGAAAATATAATCATGTTATAATAGATTTCTCTGTTGGATTATTTGGAGTGCTTATTAATAAAACAGGACACAAAACTATGGGGAAAAAAATTATTGTCAATAAACTACCACCGACTAACTGGCTAGGTGACTGGAAACGTTTATTATGGCAAACTGAAAATGCTCTGCATGTTTCTGGAGTGGCTTCATATAAGTTTAATTAGTAGCTAGATAAACACAACTTGCTTTCTGTAAAAATAAAATACTGTATGTTCTATTTACAGACTACTGAAACACGAAAGCGGTGTTTGCATGCATGTGCTTGCTTATGTGTGAGTGTCTGTAGGCTGGATAAATGCAGATGTCATAACTTGTGATTGAGGATTTTAGAGAAGTCCCTCCAAATGGCTTTAGTGGGGATTCTAGCTCATAGGCAAGTTTATCTGCCTGGTACTAAGATAAAATTCCAATTGCATTTCCAATGATCTGATCTGAGCTTCCCAAAAAGTCTCTAATCATGTAACACAAAATATAAAGTATACAGTATTTATCATATGTAATAAATTGTTACTTGATTATCTTGCTCAGCTGTTACCCAGCATATTTTTGAGTGGTTCAAAGTATAACATGAACATATTCACATTGAGAATTTCCAAATAAGGGCACAAAGGTAAACTTGTATGAAGTTATCATCATATCTAAGGGGTAACACACAAAAAGTGCTGACACACAGAGGGGATCAAGCAAGCATACAATTAAAGTAGACCTGTCACTTAAACACTGAGAAGGCATCCATTTTGTTTCCTTTCAGTAGTTCCAATAGACACTTCTATTATTAAAGCACCAACAATATTCCTGAAAGATGCTTATAGCTGCTAAAGTCCTGTAAACTAACACTCTAAACCAGTTGTCGCCAACCTTAATTGAGGTGTGAGCTACTTTAATAAAATGAAACCTCTTGAAGAGCTACTAAAATTTTAAACAATAAAATCTGGCCAATGACCGAACAATTAAAGGTAATTTAATGAAAATTTAAAAAAAATAAGTTTTATAGAAAACAACAATGCATTTAATTATTACAGTGATATTGTTGTAGTTTGTAAATAAAATATAAGCACAAGCACATTTCACTGTTAATTACTGTATAGGCAGGGCTGCTGTGTGATTTTCCAGCATGGCTGTGTGGGAGTCACTCGCGTCGCCATAGAATAGACGGCGTGGGTGGAACCACAGGGAAGCACGTCAGGTCATTGTGGTAGAGACTGCAGCAATCACCTGCCGTGCTTCCCTGTGGCTCCACCCATGGCATCAACACCACGGGGGAGCACGCGCCAGAGGTCACTTCCTTCTAGTTTACTAGAAGTACTGCAGCTAGGTGAGCTACCAAAATTAAGACCGCGAGCTACTGGTAGCTCTCGAGCTACAGGTTCGAGACCACTGCTCTAAACCATATCCCTGCTAGTATGTGCTGAATCAAGCATCCTGTGACAATGATCTGCCAGGAGTCCAGATCCAAAGTAAGCAGTCAGGAGGATCTAGCCACAGTAAGCAGCAAAGAGGTGTTGCAGTATCTGCACACACCACCTGGGACCAAGCAGTTCCAAGTGCTAGTGAGGAGATTTGTGGCAACAGTGACTGTTGTCCTAATACAGAAAATATAGATGACACTCACCTTGCCAGCAGACTCATTACCACTATAGCAATAGTATATAATGTGATTTTACTAAAGCTGCGAATACAAAATGCAGCAGAAGGGACAGATTGGAGCTCCTGTGCATGCCCAGTGGCAGTAGCTTCTACCAAGTCTGCTGTGTGTGGATCTGTGCACTCAATCAGCGCACCGGACCATAGAGGAGCTGCTAGTGGGAAGAAACAGGTGTCTTACCATGAGGTGGGAGAATGTGTGCTTAGAAAGTTTAGTACTGTTTATATTATATATGTAAAGTGTTCATGCATTATTTTTTCGGGCGGTCCACCTGGTTATAATCCCTTGCTAGCCAAGCACTGTGATGTAGCCGAAAGTAGTGCTGTGCTGACCTTCTATGTCAGCGCATCGCGACTGTCTTCCATGTCACAGTGGCGGGCGGCATCGGACGGTAGCGCAGAGAAGATACCTCCCCCTGCATAAGAGGAAGAGTGCTGTGGTTGAAAGCAGGAACAGTGACTGACAGTTGCCAGTGAACAGTGAAGAGAGTGGTCCTCCTGCGTCCACTCTGCGTTGGTTGCCACCTGTAACTTGGCACCCTCCAGTGCAGCCAGCAACTGGATGCAGTTAAAAAAAAAAAAGTTCCTCCAAAATTGGTCAGTATTTGGGCATTGTTTAAAAAATGGGCATAAAGGGGCCTCCGTGCAATCACGCAGGAGCCATTAGGGACATGCACAGAACAGTTTCTGCTCACGCACAGATTCCCAATAATTGTGAATCTGCGATCAGTAGTGCACGCTGAATCAGGCCCTTGTTCTTCAAAGAACCCTAACTGTATATGTTTTACAGATCTCCTTAGTATCCTGTGCATAAACTAGGAGATCTGAAAAACAAACACTGTTAGATGTCCCTGCGGGACGGAGTTTGAGAATTACTGCTATAGATGACCCATAGTGTTAATTATCCAGTGTATAAGGAGATCCACGTGTACATATATGTCCAGGGCCACTTCTACGTTTCTCTGCTGCTCTCTCTGACTTGTTCAATGCTCCGCAAAGAGGGAGACTTGGATTGTGAAATGGTGCCCTTATCCAGGAAAATTTTTAAATAATCAGCACAGATGAGTTGGCCCTACTGCCATATCTAATGGCTTATGGTGCGTACACACTGGGCGATATTACTGAGCGATTGCAAGATTAAGATATCGTAATCGTGCAATCGACAGTAATCGTGCACAAATTGTGCACTTTTATGTCAGAAATGACCAGCGATGCACGTTCCCGCTAGTCGTTTCCGACATTGTCCATCGCTTGAACATACAGGCCAATCGGCTGATAACGACAGATTGGCATGTTCAGGAATGATGGACTGTGCCTGCACTGAACGACTGATCGTTCAGTGCAGACACTACAGGGGATCAGGAACGACGGTACGATTACAATGTCGTAATCGTACCGTCTTTCCTGATCGCCCAGTGTGTACGCACCTTAACTCTCTAAAGTATTACATACACTGCATTCTGTATGAGGCAGACTCTAAGATTGTTACAGTACATGCTAATTATGCCTGCTTCATAGGTTGGCCACAAGAATTCTAAAATCAGGCATTTGAAAAAAACCCTGTAGAAACTCTAAGTTTGCCTCTGAGGCGCATAGTTTACACAATTACAGTTGACATGTTTTGGAGTCCTTGAAGCACCAGTAAGAGTAGTCAATAATGGCAGGTTATTGCCAGTAAGAGAAATCCCAAGACAAAACAAACTTCCTTTTACAATTACCCAAAATGTAAACTATAAAGTATCAAAATATTGCTACTATATAGCAGTTTATTACTCATCCTCATCTACAACGCTCTCAATACCACTACCATTTATATGTTTCAAACCTCATCTCTAATTTCTCGCCCATCAAGACATCTTAGATCTGCATTTTCATGACGACCTCTTTGGCGATGCAATATTGACAATTATGTGTCGACAATGTTAAGATGTAGACCCTCAACAAGACAACATTCTTAGAAAGTCGACACCTGAAATGTCAACATTGTCAGAATGTCGACATTAGGGTTAGGCTACGGGACAGGAGGATTAGGCTATGGGAGGAGAGAGGTTAGGTACTAGAGGGAGGATTAGAATTTTGGAAAAGGGCCACCACAACACTGCTCCATCAGATGACTCCTCTGGAACTGACAGTCATATGACCGCCAGGCCCTGCAAGACGTCGCTGGAGCAGATAGGAGCAAGTAAATCACTGCTAAGCCACCAGGGACGATATATGTCGACATTCTATCATGTCGATAATTCATTAATGTCTACATGATGAATGTCAATATGGTCAAGGACGACAAGCTAATCATGACATTATGACCATATCCACATTCTCCACACACCATTTTAGATCTGCCTTTCTACTGCCTTGCCTACTATCTGATAAATACTTCTCATTTCTACCTAGAACACTTCTCTTAATGCTGCTACCCTCCTGATCAGACTACCTGCCAGCCTCCAAATCTTTAAACGCTCTCTGAAAAAACATCTTCTTATTAGGGCTTACGCTACTCCCAGCTAACATTTGTTTTCACATCAACTTTTATTCTGGCACCAGTATGAACGATTTTTGCAATGACATTCAAAACACAAAATGCTAAATAAGAAGACACTTGCAATCAAATTGTTATACATCTACAAGTCTATGTGGAATATTTAGTACTACTCCAGATTGAATTAGCTGAAAGGGACACGTTAGTACGGTATGCTGTCTTTATGCCTGGTATCATGGTTATAGCCATTCAGTGTCTGTGCTGCACTGCTACTTGTTTTATTATTAGAATTCCAGATATACATTTTTTTCAATTATTTTTTTCTTTTTGTGCACATTTTAACAACTAGTCTTTTTTTTTTAATAAAAACTAAATATTTTGATTATATCAACTGGTTCAATTTCCGAGTCTGATAGTTGGGTTATCTCTCATTTGATGTTCTGTGGTTAATTACCAGGAGCCAATTTAAAGTGAGTAGCGAAATTAGTTTTATTTTCTTTAGCATTGAGAAGTGTTCATCAGTTCATAAATAAGTTCATCAGTTCATTATTAACATTAATAAGTCACATTTCTAGGCCGAAAACAAAATTCTGCAATATAAGGGAGCTAACAAAACTATATAAAAGTTGTAACATCTTATCATGGAATGGAACATTTTAAATATCCTCTATAAATTTGTACATTTATTTAAAAAAAATCTAATCTTTCAACATTGGATTAACTTGCAGTTTAAGTTTATCTGCCTTTTAATAACTGTGTGTAAAAGTTTAAATATTTACAACTTTAACATTGCATCAATGCTATCTCCATCAAATAAGACTTACCAGTGAGTATGAGCCGGCTACATGACTCTGTATTTCATCCATTGTATCAGTACCATAGGACACAGTGCCCAGGTGAAGCCGCTTAAAGACCATTTCATTCTGAGTAAGTGTTCCTGAAAGATACAGATTTTAAAAATCAGCTGAAATCAACAAACGTGCCCATTTTGTGATATAAATTTCCTGAACTTAACTGGCAAAGTCACTCAAATATTTCTCAAATATTGCTGTACATGCGTATATATATAACAAACCAAATACTCGGCACTAGCACCTATAGATTCGTTATTTGGAGGTGCCTTCCCAGTATTAAATATCCAGATACGCAGCAGAAGCGGGCGGCACTCAAGTAATAAGTCAAAAACGACACGGACACACCGCGAATCTAGTCAACGTTTCAATTCTTTTTAAAGAATTCCTGATGAAAATTCTTTAAAAAGAATTGAAACGTTGACTAGATTCACGGTGTGTCCCTGTCGTTTTTGACTTACTTGAGTGCCGCCCGCTACTGCTGCGTATCTATATATATATATATATATATATATATACACATATACATACACACACACACATGTATATACAGTATAAATATTCCTCATATGTTAGACCTGTGCATTGAAGGCTAAGCAACCAAAAACCTAGAAAATAGCTGTGGATCCACAGTATTACATAAAAGCAAAGATGACTAAAAGATGCAACCTGCAACCAGATTAGACGAAGACACAGCAACCCACTAGTGCTAACATAAATATTTTCCTTCATAGAACCAGCAACCATTAAAAGCCTACTAAAATAGGCACAAAGAACCCAAGCAGTTCTTATGCTATGAACCACTCATGCCATCTTATTTTAAAAGCTAGTTTTAAGTGCCAGCAGCATCTATAAGTGGATGGTGTTTACATTAAAGACAAAATCCTTGGGTTAGTCTTGTGTTTTGGGCAATGACAGATAGGTAGGGGTCACTATAGAATGAAAACTGCGGGGCACATGCTGATATAGGTATGGTTGTCACCAGAGTTTATCTACTGTGTAAGCCTCTGACAAGTGTGGGAGATACTAGGGCATGCATACTGTGTGGGGCACAGGCTGGTTATGAAGAGAAGGTTGCTTGAACACTGTTTGGACATAGACTTGTATGGGGGTAAATAGTGCTAGTGTTCAAAGGTACCTGTATATTATAGGGAAAGTTGTTGGTATGGGGGTCATTGGTACTGTGATGGGGAACAGGCTGGTATGTAAAGTAATTAATGTTGGTTAAAAGCTGCTTCACTGGTGCTTGTGTACTGTAGGGACACAGACGATGCCATTAATGCTACATAATTTGCATAGTGCCAATAATTATTGATCTTGTTGGTGTATGCTGTATCTAGCTTTTAGCCCAGGCTCGTATCTTCCAGAGAAAATTATCCAGGTTTGAGCTAACCAACAAGGTTAGGGGTATATTTGCAATATAGACTTCCACACTCACAAAGGTTGCCATTTCCTTTAGCCTTTTTAAGAGCAGGAGCAGTTGTAGCAATATGCCACAATTTTTCCTCCACATTATAGTGAAAGTTTAATATATTGCATTGTGGGGGTATACAGGATTCACTTCTTGTCATATAAAAACATATATTGGATACTTTAAAAAATATGATAATGTATGTCCATAATAGCTAACATATGAATACCATATCTGGGACCCTCAATAAATATATGGATTATATGGAGCACTAGACCATCCAATATGACATAATTTTTTTTAAAAACTGATATGAGCACAGAGCAGAAAATTCCATCTAGAATGCTGGGAGAAGTGGCACTCTGTTCTGCATGAGTGCTTATAAAGACTTTTACTGTCAGGTACAAAAACTTAATCCTGAAATCTTGGCATTATGGGGGAGATTTATTTTTATTTAGTTTGGAGAAAGAGATAAACTACCAACCAATCAGCTCTGGTCATTTTTCGAACACAGCCTGTATATTGACAGTTAGAAGCTGATTGGTTGTTACTTTATCTCTCCCCAAGCTTTGATAAGTCTCCCCCTATATCTGTTAATTAGGGATGGTTGATAGGTCGCTACTGTCACTAGAAAGATATCTGCTGTAAAACACATTCGAAAACAAATGTTGGTAAATTGTTTGATCGTGATTCATTACCAAAGGAAGCCATGTTTGTTTCTCAGAAATCCTGAGCTAGGTTTTAATATTTATGAGTTCCTAACCGCATTGTGGTGTAACAATGGCATTATCAAATGCAACCAGTGAGAAGATTAAAGTTCTCTCCGCAGATTAAATACAAATGATCTGTCCTCCTGTTTCAACATCATTTGTTAATTTATCACATAACATCTAGTATTTCTGGTCAGTGTCAATATGTTCTGCATCTTTGTAGTTAACAAATGTCTTCTCTTGTCCAATGAATTACTTAAAGTCTCACGCACTGCTGGCTACAGATGTGTCACTATAGCAACATCATTAATTTCAGATCTTACCGGAAACATGCACTCCAATCAAACCTAATTATACCACGTTGCTTTCTTGTACTACAATAAGGAAACTATAATGCAATTATTGAGATACTTCGTTCTCCATTCTGTGGTGGTAAATGAGAGAACCACTGTGATGGACGCTCCATGTCAAAAAGCTTATTGATGAAGCACAATCCCAATTTGCAATCATACAAAGGGCTACCTTGCAATTATATTAGCAATGTAATGCTCTCTAGACTCAACAACGAATTCTTAATCATTTTTCCAAAGGCAAGGGTTCTCAGCTAGAACATTTTTTCATTTTATGTTTTAAGCTACACTAAAATACCATTTTAACTCTTCTAGCTGGCTGGCAAAATGTATATTTTTTCTTTTTATTGTAATATTAATAACGTAAAGCAGAACGGATATTAAATGATGTATATAACTGAAATATATATTGATCTATAGGAATATTTCTCATCCAGCACCCTTATTTTTATTAACCTGTAATCCTTCCACCTTGTGGCAATGTTATATTGCATCTCCATTTGTGGCTTCAGCCATTTTTGTTTTTTTCCTGGCATTTATATTGTTTGGAAGTGTGGTGATATTTGTATACTTTGAACTTCTGTTGAGAGTTACAATTTTTGAGAGTAAAGTTTGATTGGCTACATCAATACCATGTGTTTTTTTTTTTTTTTTTTACTGTGAGCTACAGGTATGGACCTTCTGGTCTTCAATTAAAAGTTCCAAAGAATTATATAACAAAAGAAGTGTTAAATATGGGGCACCAGGTAATTTGGCAAGTTGCTTGTCCACAAGCATCTGATATAAATTTCTGGTATGGGAAAAATAACAGCAGTATTCCTTTTAAATCTTTAAAATGGTTGTGAAAAGAACCTTGTATGCAGACAGAGAACAATCAATAAAGTACAGTAAAGTTTTTCCCAGACTTCTTGATATATACTATTAACATTATACTATATTTTCTACTATTTTTTTATTTTGAGAAAAATATAAATGTAAGCTAATCATTTAATTAAAATTTTCAGTTGCAGAATTAAATTGCAAGTTTGAGATAAATTTAAGGGAAATCCAAACTCGCTAAATGGTTACTGAATAATGGATGAATAATGTATCCTTATGCTTACACAGCTGAAGTGCATAAATGTCTCATCTATGTAACACTGATGTACATGAATTTGGATGTACACCAATAATGTTGTAACCTTGATACAGCATGTTTCCTGAAGCAATTACGTTCTGCTTTGATATCAAATATTAGTCAATTAGCGGTTTGGTCATTTTTTTCTTTACAGGTTTTAATGGCATAACACATAAAATATTTTCACCTACATTATGGCAATGCTTTGTAACAAAATATGGGCCTCACAATCCAATCAGAAGCTTTTGATTAACAGGTTTTAGTATTTACAAAACAAAAAAAAGAATATCAAGCTAAATTAACATAAAACTAATATAAAAATAAGAACATGTATTTTGCAGCAAATGCAAGTTACCTGTTTTATCAGTAAGCAAATACACCAAACGTCCCAACTCTTCAGGAATGGTGCTAGTTCTCACTACTGTGCCAGGTATGTTCTCGTCTCTCATAATCATCCAGCCATATGCAGCTTTTCCCATATCCAGATTTACTCGCAAACTGACAACAAAAAGATCAATTTCAGTTATATTCTGAACACCGCAGTGTGTGTAAATCACAATGTATTTGAAATGTGTATAGAATTCATATAGCTAACATATTGCCAATACTGTATATCTATATCTTTGGTTAATCATCCTGAATTTTTCGCAATAGGATGGTAAATCTTTGTCTATATATCATGTGTCAGACAAGGATTCTTGGAGTGAACAGATTAATGCTAGTCAAGAAAGATGAAAAAAAAATTCAATTCTGCACTTCGACCTTGCTGCCAACAGACTGGATCTGCCGGAAATTTGTCGACACATATAGAAGGATAGGTGCAGTCACTTTGTGGGCAGGATGAACAAATGGTACAAAACTTGTGTATCCTTTTAGATAGAAACTGAAAATACAGTGATGTGATCATTTGGTCATTTCTGAACAAACACAAAACAAGTTAGTGGATAAAACCAAGGGTGTTTTTTGTAAAAAAAAAAACTAACAGAGTGACAGCCAATCAAAAAGGAAGAAAAATAAACTAAATCCATACTTTGTAATGGTTATCTACACATGTAGTAGTATTTAAAGAAAAAGTTTTCAAGCATGAAGGATTACGTTAAAATCTTGCTCAGCCATACTCCAAATTCCCATTGTAGCTATGCTAATATGTATTGTGCGGTAAATATATCCTCTCCATTCAATCACAAATAGCTGTCACTCCTGACAACTGCAGTTTTGTTATGCACAGGCTATGCATAGCTTGCTACAGAAAAAATATTTTTCCTTCCCACGGTTCATCCAGGAAAGGGACAGATAAAAAGTGCACACAGTATAAGTACCAAGCAGCACTCTGTCCTGCTCCAACAGCTCCTATTCCATTTCAGTGTTTTCTTACTGTTGGAAACCAGTGACATAGAGCAGGGGACTCTAGCGGGTGTAATTAGCATGCTGTCTGGGTCAATTAGCATGTTAAGGAGTGGACTGGCAGGGCTTTTGCCCTGGCAGTTATGTCCTGGGGCCTTGGGCTCACTGACAAGGCAGATGCTGCATCTGATGGCTGCAATGGTGATCCGATGATGTCTCTTTGGACGCAGCACTCGGATCTGCAACACCGTCAGGGGATGTCTCTTGTCCTCAGACACCCCCTGCGGCATTAGTATATTTTAGTATCGCTGCTGCCTCCAAAGACGCAGCAGAGGGGATATTAGCATACAACTCTGAGTCAGGCCCAGCATTCCTAGGGACAGCTGCTTGCAATGTAAAAGTTGTTTGTTGTTTTTAGTATTAAGTGACATAAATCAAGTGCATTAAATTCAATGATAGAATTATTCTGGATACAAAACTTTATGTGATTATCTATATATGGTTGCATTCGTCACATTATGTATCTCAGTGTGTTTTATTTTAACAGTATTACGCAATACTATGGTAACATGACCTTATAAATACATTCATGCTATACAACGGATTAGATATCCTGATTAGTCTAGTAAAATGAACATTGCACAAAAATACAACAGTATTGCTTTCTGCAGAGTGATCCTTCAGGAATCAGCAGATTTGCTGGCACTTTCTCACTCAGCTTCCTGATAAGATCAATTTCCTTCACAATGTGAGCCAAGTATATATTTCAAAAAATGCGACATTCAGTGAAATTAGACATCTCTGTTTCTCTTTGGTACACACATACCTTATCGGAATGATGTAGGAAAATAGCAGGAGGAACCGGAACAAGTAACGATACCATGGGCCAACAAACCCCTGCAAGGTAACCATTACAACCGAGAGAGCCACCAGAGCCAGAAATAGAGCTTTTGTCAACTGGTTCAGCTCAAGGTCCAACATGCCTACCTGTGCAAAGACAAAAAGATCATTCAGGTAGCTTCATGAAAAATGTTAATGACACTTTTAATATGAGTATATTGAAAATAAAGTCATAAGTGCTTCTGTAAAACAATTTCAGAGCATGTGCTTTCATATACGTTTAGAAGTACATTGAAACCACGCATATGGGATTATCTAATAATATGGGGACAAAAGTGATGCAATCCGCAGCAACAAAGCAGTTGTTAAGCCACCCATACACGGAGCGATATGCACCTTACAACGCGACGGGGGATCCGGCGGCTGACATATCGTGCAGTCCCCACACACAGTGCGATAGGATGGCCGACAGCCCGATATGCTGCCCCCCCCCATAGCGCTACATGGAATCGCACATCGCATCCCCAGATCAACTGAACTTGCAGTAAGATCTGGAGGTGCGATGTAGGACCCCATGGGTGCGCGCACTGGCTGATATCAAGTCAATACACGGTACGATATAGCAGCGAAATCGTACCAATCCGTCGGATCAGCTGCTATATCGCACCGTGTATGGGCACCTTTAGTTTGATGGAATTTTCTAAAAAGTGCTAGAAAACAAAGACAAATACTCTGGGTGCTGAACGTTACAGAACATTAGTGCACATTTCTGCATCAACAACTATTACATATTATTAAAATAATATAAAAAAATCCTGTGAACACTAAATAAACATGTTACAGGTATGGTGGTGCAATATATACCATAATATTCTATGTGCTGTAAATTTCTAAGCACAATGCATGCAACGTATGGGAAAACTGCATCTGCTAAAGTTTCATGGTTATTGAAAACTATTTATCTCTGTATACATTGACTGCAAGCGTACCAAAACAGAGCATTCCAGTGTTTAAAGGGATGCTCTCGCTCTCAAATGACTGTACTGAAATAGCTTAGACGGATTCCTACACACTAGCTTGTGTACAGGCCGTCCCTTCCCTTGAGAATTGGAGCAGTACAGGACCACAGTGGCTGATTTATCAGCAGCATTTAAAACGCAGCACAACGAGGACAAATATCTGGCAATTTCCGCTGCTTCAACTACTACATAGTTTATGCTTGAATTATTGAGAAAAATAGGTTTTTGGATTAAAATGAAGAAAAATTAAGCCAGGGAAGTAGAGCATGTTTCAAAGCCCAGATCTTCTTGCGTTGACAAAGGCGGTCTAAGTTTCAGGCCTCGCTGAGGATCAGATGAAGTCATTATTCATTCAGTCAGGGAAAAAAGACTCAATTACCTCAACCTAAAGATGCTATCAATGAATGCAAAGTGCATATTTTACTCTATTCATCCAAATCCCATTAAAAAGTGAAAGGAATCATTTAATCTGGCTTTTCTACAGTTGTTTTTTTTTTTGTATCAAAATAAAGAATTACAGTCTGCAATATGCATAACTACTACCTCACACTTTTCTATGAATCACAATACTAAAAGGTGCAAACAGAGCAGACAAAAACAAAAATCACTAAAAGTTTCCTTTCAGGAAAAAAAGACGTTGCAAATAGGATTTTTTTTTTTTCGTGGCCCAACGCATATTCATATACAAATACTTCAAAGAGAGTTACTTTCTAATGTTTGACTAACCCCTAAAACATTTTAAAATAAAAAGATGTGTATAAATATTCAGAATATATATTCACATTTGGGAGATACACTTAGCAAAGGTTTTAATAACAGAATTCTTGGTTTTGCTTCAGCAATACAGCATCAGATCATCCGTTAAGTGAAGTAGTTGTGCCAAGGTTTCAGTCTTGTGCTCCAAGTTTAGGTACGGAAGGGATAAATTCATAATGTTGACATTAACAGAATGTTGACATTCACAATAACAACAATGACAGACTGTTGACAATAGAATCAGGGGCGCAACTAGGAATTTGAAGGCCTCATAGCAAAAGTTTGTAAGGGCCCCTATGTACCATCCAATGGTGAAAAATGTATATCATACAACACATGTAACTTTGACAAGGAAGATGGGCCCCCATAGCAGCTGCACCCCTTGCACTTGTGGTAGTTACGCCCATGAATAGAAAGTCGACAGACGATTTTCTTACTATTGTAGGGTTAAGCTGCGATTAGGGTTAGGCATACTTACCTCGCCAATGTAAATCCACATGGTTGACATTCACAATGTCGACTTCATGTCAATGTCAACGTTTGATATGTCAGCCACCTGTCCATATCGACATTCTGAACACTGACATTTTGTACCATACTCATAAGAGAACATACTATGAAGCCACACAAGAAGCATACAACATGAATTCTGGGACAAAATAAATTACCATGCTAAAACTGTGTGACTAATGCACCTTCCCAGCTCCAAATGTCACCTTAGCACTGCATGCGAAAATGTCCTAAACTACCAACTGCTCTTATGCATTCTCTAACCTCCATTACATCATGGATAGGTCATTGGTAAGCACAAAACTAAAAGAAAAAACACATTTAAAACAAAATAAAATTAACATAAATCCATTTTGAATCTGCACCCAACAAAGTGATGCCTTAAGCACAGGTCTACTCTATATGATAAATATATCCCTGCTCCTTGAACAACTCAGTATACATCCTATAAGCATTGTTTGCCATTTAACCTGGCAAATGTGCAGTGACCCATAGCAATCTATCAGTAATTAGCTTTGATCAATCTAGTGAAGTTAGACAATGAAAGCAAATGTTTGATTGGTTCTGGCAATACATGTTTACACCAATAAGCAAAAAAAAAAGAATTTGTAGAAAGAAAGTGATTTCAAAATGTAAGGATCTCGTAAATATGTGGCTACATGTGTAAGGTGTATATTGTATTATAGTAATATTAATATAACAATACTGCAATATTTCCCATAATTTGTCTGCTTTCCTTCCCCTTTTTACAAAAAGTGTCATCTTTTGTTTAGGTAATCCAGGCTGTTACTTCCTTGACATCCTCTATTCACTTCTTATGTGCCAAGCAATGCGCTTTCATGTGTCATAATATTTGATTGGTTTCAATTGGTTGCAAAAGCTAAATTAAATACTCTGCTGGAAATAATAATCTCCAAGGGAAAAATTGTACATAATGTCTGATATAACCACAATAGTTTAGTAAACGGGATTGTTCAGATAATGAAGACAATAATTGTTTGTATAATCTAAAATGCCACTAATGGCAGCAATCACAACTCCATTTAGCTTTTCTTAATTTACAAAGCATGTTTTAAGAAGCTAATGGTCCTAAGGCAAAAAAAATGCTTTATTCAAGAATAAAGGGTAAGTACAGTACCTTGATTAACCTATTCAGTGCAGTTAGGATTTCTAGAATGTTATTTTTGTGGCATAGAAGAGGTTAAACAAACAACATTTGGACGATTCCTGGGACAATGTTAATGTCGATTTATAAGGCTTAATTCTGCTTTTACAGGGCTGAAATACCCAAGGATCAGTGATGTACTACTGTGAGATCATTTGCACAACAAAAAACAAGGAGTTACAAAGTCTTCAAGATCTCAAATGGACTAATTTAGCACAAGGTAAAACACTGTGTATGGTTCTCATAAGAAACAGACCCCCCAGTGTTTCATCTCATAATACCATTTTCCCATGGACTTCCTCTAACTTTCATCTGACACTTCTTTCAAGTAATGTACAATAGCTTAAATAATACATACACTGTAAGATTACCAGCCTTGTTACATGAAAACTGACAAGCCTTCGATGGAAGCCTGGAAAGTTTTGTGTAATTCGTTCTGTTAACCTTTTCAGAGGACACCTATATTTCATCTGATGTGATATCATACAAATATGAAAATTGTTGGAAATATTACTAACAATCTTCAGCATGTACAATGTAAGAGCAGTTCAATGTTTACAATATACATGTCATGAAATAAAAACCTTTGCAATGATGACATACACATTATATACGTTATTATAGTTGTGAAATAATACATCAAGATCATACAGTATATAAAAATAAAAAACAACGTAGTCATTAACAACAGTAATATCACTACATTGGAGTATATGGATGACAGTCATTATAACTGCAATTCTACTATACCATGAAGTTTTAGCACACACTAGAATGTATCACGTAGAAAAGAATTTAAGGTCTCCACAACACTAAAGACCATACTTGCCTACTTTTGAACAAGCATACACCTATGAGCGCACGTTAAAGTGGGCGTGTATTGCTACACCTGAGAGGCGTGTCATAAAATTGCCTTACATCCAAACGTAAACAAGCCCCAAAGCAGTTAATAAGATCTATTTGTTGATAAAAACACACTGGTACTATTCAGAATATGCATGTAGCCATGGGGATCTTTGTGCCTTATAACCAATGCAGGGAATTGACACTAATGCTTCCATTTGAATGTATAAAGCTCTGTTTTTTTATATAACAGCTTCACAATGGGGGTAAGGTGCAATCAGGGAATTTGTTAGACTCTTCAGGGATTCAGGGAGTCTCCCTGACAATCAGGGAGAGTTGGAAAGTATACTAAAGAGGTGTCTTGTAAGAAATAATGTCAAATGTATAAGTAGAAAAAGCATAGGCTTCAGTATGTTATGAATCTGACAACATTACTAAATCCAGAAAGCGAGCTCAGGGAGGACAGAAACCTCACATGGAGTAGAAGGGCAACAACTGTTAGTTAATATATAATATGTATAATAAACACTTAAAACTAAGTAATGGGATTTAACTAACAAAAATTAGGTTTATTTTAACAGTGCAAATGACACACATGCATTTTATCCTATAGTCAGGCATAAATCTAATATATAAAAACTATGATATTGTATTGCTAATAATATGCCCAAATTATATGTGATCCAGTTATTCAAAATGCCACAAGTATGTGCAAGTAACAATATACATTGTCTTTGTGAATTCATCCCTTTAGAATATTTTACTAATATAGTACTGGATAGACACCAGTAACAATGTACTAGTACAAATTAAAATAAATACACAAATCTAGATTATATTCACTGCACCAGTAATTGTCATGTCTTATGTAGACCAGTAGAGGGTGTTGCTGACTGATATTAGTAACTTCAATTAGCTTTAGTCAGCTATTTGTAACTAATCCCTAACACAGAGATTGCAAAGCTAAGAATGGAAACACTACAAATATATGCATACAGAACATTGTATGTTGATTGCTAGGGAACAGTGCTGCAAATCAGTGTTTAGAAACCAATATGTTAATTATTGGATTGAAATGTGAATAATACCTTAAGTGAGTACAATGATTTGCAGCCTTATTCCCTCTACAACTACAATCAAGCATCACTGCAGTGTAGTTGAAAACAAAATACAGCATCAAACATACAGCAAAAAAAGGTCTTAAAGATACCAACGTCATATGTCTACCACCAAATAAAATTCAGTATTACCTTAGTATAAAAAAAAACAATAATAACGGTACAAGTAAACTCATACTTTTAACTTCGTTAAAAGTCAAATAACGTGAAGCACTGAATCAATGTCTCAAGGTATTGTGAAGCTTTACAATTTCATGAACTAAAATGCCTGTACCTATTGCCTTTTTATGGTATGCTGTTCTCCATAGGAAGCTATCAATTCTAAATGGTTTTCACAAGACCACCCACCAATTTAGAATAATTACTTCAATAACCTGGGCTTTCAGGGACATTGGAAACCTGAACAATCACTCATATAAAGAAATTCTAGGGTCAAACACACAGGTTTTAGTTTCATTTAATTAAGCAAAGGGAGTTCATTTTTGAAATATTATAGCTAAACAGTTATATTTTGCTCTCCTCTTATAGAACGCATGCAAGTCAAATTGCCACATTTACATACGTTTTGGGTAATATTTTTATGCAATTTAAGCTTAAACTTAATTATCAAAAAATTATCTGAATTAATCTCAAGCCATGTTTAATGGCGAAATAAAGAAGAACCATAATAGCTTACAAATATTTAATTGCATTTTTTTTTCCCCTCTTAACTAGCAATTTTTGTAAAAGGAGGCCACATTTCCTTGATTATTCATTTAATACCATTACAGAATATGCCACCCTGGGGACTCTTAGTCAATTAAGTTATTGTTAAGCTATAGTCAAAATAATTTAGGACACAAGCCCTCGCTAATTACTTTGATCTTCCAATGTTTCCTTATTGCTCCTTGGTTACCACACGCTGTGGCTCTGTGCTGTCATCTTGCATCAAACGGATACCAATATTCCCTAATAGTGAGATGTTGTCAAACTAACATATATAAAAAAGAAAAAGAGATCAATAATGTATGGTAGAAAGTGTCCTCCCATATTGTAATTAATGTATACAAGTTTACATGAGGCACATAACACTCACTTTAGTGGTGGACAAGGTAAAGTTTCACTACTCTATAAAACCCATCTTTAGTTATGTTCTGTCAATTTGAATAGGAAATGAATATCTAACAAATTCTCAACGAGAACTATAGTTGAGCTGATTTCAAAAGTAAGTCAGTGCTGCCACCATTATTCAGCCCAGAAGACAAATTCAGGATGCTCTGTTTCAGTGTCTTTCTACTTCTAGTGTATGAATATGGGTAGCAAACACACCACAAGGCGCACAATCCCAACTACTCAGGGTGTCTCCTTAGTAAAGATGGGTAAAAACTTGCCAGTGATCACTGGGGTGGTTTACTAAACAGTGTTGCTGAAATAATCAGAGGTGATCAATAACAGATTTGAAACTGGAAGGAGGGGAAAGCAGATGCACACTCTTGGTACTAAGAACATTAAGTATCACAATATATAATAAACTGTCAATTTATCTAGGACTTACCTGTAATAGCACCCATTACATGTGTGTACTGCAAAGTAAAGCACCCATACTAATTAAAATCACCTGGGACAGGCAGGAGGAGTGCGAGTATGGGTCCTGAGCATTGCAGTACACACATGTAATGGGCGCTATTACAGGTAAGTCCTAGACAAATTTATACAATGTGTCAGTATTAGGGATGTTAGGGACCCACCTGATGAGGTCACCTTGATGCGGTAGGTGGGCAAACATCTTTGGCCAAATATGTACTAAGAACCTCAATTTAAAACCATGTTTATTTACAGGTTATTATATATTGTGATACTAAATGTTCTTAGTACCAAGAGTGTGCATCTACTTTCCCCTCCTTCCTGTTTCAAATCTGTTATTGATCACCTCTGATTATTTCAGCAACACTGTTTAGTAAACCACCCCAGTGATCACTGGCAAGTTTTTACCCATCTTTACTAAGGAGACACCCTGAGTAGTTGGGATTGTGCGCCTTGTGGTGTGTTTGCTACCCATATTCATACACTAGAAGTAGAAAGACACTGAAACAGGGCATCCTGAATTTGTCTTCTGGGCTGAATAATGGTGGCAGCACTGACTTACTTTTGAAATCAGCTCAACTATAGTTCTCGTTGAGAATTTAAAACCATGTTTATTTACAGGTTATTATATATTGTGATACTTAATGTTCTTAGTACCAAGAGTGTGCATCTGCTTTCCCCTCCTTCCATTTCTGCTGTAGAACTACAGATCTCAGCAAGGTAATGCCTCATATTGTGTTTAAATTAGGATGTGCAGCCCAACCCCCCTTTCCTTAGATTTGAAACTGGCTAAGATTAATAATGGGGATGGTTGCTAAGGTGAACACTATGTTGATGATGTTCTTACTATATGATTTTTTTTTCCTGTTGAAGCTGGATAGCAAGGTAGATATAGGCAAGACAGCAATAAACATGTACATAAAAAAACACGAGTCTAGTTGCTTAAACCCTATTACTCTAATAGCCCAATTGTGCAGTAGAGAACAGGTGGGATGAGGCATATACTCTTATTCAAATTACTTTTATTTAACCCTTTAAGATTAACTGACATCGTTTTGTGCCCAGCCCTGACCCTCAGTCCTTATAAGGTGGAATCCAAGAGAAATTAATTTTACTTGAGCCCTGTTGATTCAAAGTAGTCCAAATTGGTTTTAGGAAAAAAATCCTCTGGGGTGACTGGATTGCATAGAAAGAGATTCTTTATATTTAAAATATAGTATATTACATTACAGCAATGTCTGTTACTCTTGGCCTGATTCAGACTTGGGAATAGAGTGAGATATCTCTCTCAACTGATCATCTTGCTGAAACCATGCTGCACTGCAGGTGGGGCAGATTTAAAATGTGCAGAGAGATTTAGATTTGGGAGGAGTGTTTCCATACTGACATCTAAATCGTAGAGTAATAATAAAGCTGTGCAGTATTTGTGGGCTACATGCAAAAGCAGCCAGTATTTACCCCACATGCAAAAAAAATTATGTATTTACACCCCTTGCATTGCAATATGGTTTGTTCAGGTTCACAATTGAGAGAGATATCTCACTCTATTCCCAAGTCTGAATCAGGCCCTCAGTTCTTCTGTGTTGTGTACCTACTTTCACCTATGCTGAACTGCATATATGAAGTGCTTATACTTTCTTCATTATTGGAAATGTTCTATGTAGCAAACACCGTTAAACCAAATGCAAAATAAAGTAGGCAGATGGGACATTCTCCTATAAGATATACCTTCACTTTACTTTTTTTATGACAAAAAAATGTATGTTCTCATATCCACTAAGTAGCAAATTGCAATCTCGGTGAAATGTGTAAGAGGCATGGAAGAAAAAAAAACAACATTTATTTTTAGTGAAGGTATCTGAAGAATGGCCATAATTTACTATGCTTTTAGTCTATGGCTACGCACCATTTGTGTCAAAAATCAATATATTCTGAGTTTGATTTACTTTTTACTTAACTATTTACTCTAGCCATTTTAAACTCCTTTCATTGGCAGATAAGGGCAGTCTCTGAAGACATACAAGGTCAGGGATCTTTATGTAATGCTGTGTATGTGTGGTTATTATATACGAGTTGTGGAGCTATAAATATAGTGCCAAAAAGCAAAGACAAGAGTGGATGGATGGATTGGAAGTATCTGGATTACATTTCCATATGAAGGTCTTCTAATAGTCACTAAACATAGATTAAAATGTGATTTTCAGTTATGGGAATGGCTCCTTAAAGTCAAGTTGAAATTCAGTGGTAGTTGAAATGTAGTACCGTGATACCCCTTTATACACAAGCTGAGGCCCTTTACCCAATGGCATGGCATTAGTCTCAAAAACACAAATGCAAACAACATTTTAAAGCACACAAAAAAGCTACGTGTTTGCACATGTATGTCTGCTAAGTGTTTGATATACTGTACAGTTTACATACACTACATTGCGCTGAACATGCTTGGAAGTGGTAAGGAGCTTTCCCTATATTATTAAATACATATGAATGACCTTGTACTTTGCTAAGCCTCTTGACCAATCACAAGCAAACTAACTTAATCACATATCAATTTATCTTAATTGAAACTCTATTGATGTGAAGAAATAAACAATTAGCAATGTTGTACTGCTCTATTCATGCCCATGGCCCATTCATTTGAAACTTCACTTTGATGGGGTTTATAAGTTTAGAATACAACCCCACAAATGGGGTTTATTCTTCCTATAACGTGAACATCCACAGGTATCATAATATGTGATCTATCATGAGAAAGTATATCGTTATCTCGTAACTGGAGCACACCTGCAATAAACTCTGTGTGCCTTGAGCTAGCCAATAACAGGCTATTCCCCATAAAACCTACAAAAGTATGCATGAAAAATTGTTCAAATAATGCACATAGGTCCCAATAAGGGATCCATTAGGTGTATGTTTACTGACGCAGCAGGCAAAAGACATATCAAACTACTGTGTGTAAGCATCATTTGTGGATCCAAGAGACGAATGCAGAGCATGAGCTGGTCCACAGCTTATCTATAAAGCTAGGTAGACAGAGTGACCAACTGAATGAATAAATTCCCATTATTTGTTATATTCTGCTTGCTGCACTGGAATAAATTAAAAAGGTTAGGATAAGGCACACCCCGAGGAGGTTAGAGTTAGGCACCAGAGGGTTAGGGGGCGTAGAGGACAAGGGTTAGGGTAAGGTATTCAGCCGCCCGGATATCATACCGACTCCAAAGAAAGTGTTAAATAACATTGTTTTTACAGGTTGACTACAGGTCCCAGCAAGGCTGTCTGGACATGATGGCACTTATTGAACCACAAGTGCCAGCATGCCTGGACATCAAGGGCACGCTGGCACCTGTGAAAAAAATAAATATTAAACAAAAGAAAGGACATGGACACCACGAAAAAATGGCATTACTGCTCTGCAGGGAGTCCTGTCGCGAATGACAGGTCACTCAGAGACACTCTCCATAGCAATGAATGAGGACTAGTTGAATGGTCAGAGCGTGGGACTGCTGCGAACCAACCTTAAGTTAATTTCAGTATAATTGTTAAAAATTAAATTAGTTGCCATTCCTAGAGAATAATAATAATGAAAAAAACTTTTTATACATGATTTTATTTTTTGTTTATAGCAAATACGGGTATAATAAATTTCCCTTGAAAATGGCTGGGGAACTTTTCAAAATGTTGTAAAATAAAGGATTGCTGACTACATACCCTTACGCGGGTATCCACTACTAGATATACAAATGAGAGCACGATTACAACATTGCAATCGTGCTCTTGTTTGTATATCTAGTGATGTGCCTAGGCTGAACGTTCACTTGTTTAGTCCAGGCACATCCATCATCCCCACACATGCTGAACCTGATGGGATCATCATGTTGACCAGCATGTATGGGCGATGATAGATGTCGGAAGCGACCAGCGTGTACGCGCATCGCTGGTTGCTTCCGACCAAAACATGCCCGATGCATGTGCGATTTTCAAGCGATTGCACGATAACAACGTCGTTAACGTGCAATCACTTGCTAAAATCACCTAGTGGATACCCCCCTTTAAAATGTCCATATTGTTTTTAACTTTCTGTTTCTATTGCACCAGCAAATTCCATAACACTTTACAGTAGGAAATCTGACACATAGCTTTATAACAACACAGGAACAAAGAATAAGACAAATTATGACAGGTCAATGCTTGATGGGGCTTATGGTTCAAAGATGATCAACAACCCAGGAAGGGGGAAGATGGGAGACCCCGAGCACTGGTACCAATACAGTAGGTTTAGGTAGAAATAATACACATGAGAAGAAGTTTATGTATATAGCAACATACAGATATATCATACTTGTGGAGGTACACCCATGAGAGTCCAGAGAGAAAATGTACTCTCTTTTGGTGGGGGCACTCAGGGCCTGATTCAGACCTGGTCGCAAGCGCTAAGCGCTCGCAACCGGGCCGCTGGTGGCCCACAGCGCATGCGCACGACGGAGCCGGCTCCATCGTGCGCATGTGCGAGACCCGGCTAGCGACGGGCAATCCGTCGCTCCGGGTCTCGCACCAAAGGGGGCGAGCTGTCGATGTTGAGTGACCGCTCGCCCCCTTTGGTGGGCGGGCCGGGGGTGGCTGCCCAAACGGAGGCGTTCCTGAGAGAACGCTTGCCGTTTGGGGGCAGCCCCACTGACATCACGGCCCTGATTCAGAGCGAGCGCTCTGTCAGAGCGAGCGGCTCTGAATCAGGCCCTCAGTTCTACCTATAATAATAATAACAATAATGAAACTTAACGTTTATTACATATCAATTAAAAAATTACAAACGTGGGAGACAAACAAATAACATTACATCACACAAAGTTTAAAAGGCACAGTTGCCAAAATAATTAGTTCAGATGGTGGTCACAATTACAGTACCACATAACGCATAATCAGAGGTTCTCAGAACCACTGATCATAGGAAGACCACCAACTAATTATTATGAACTATTAGGGAGATAATTAATAGTAGGCCAAGGTGAAAATGTTGGTTTAATTATGCATATGATCTAAGGGATACAGCCCCTGCATATATTGAATAGACACAACCAAACCACAGAAAATTGCAACCCATGACACACGGTCATGCTAACTGTATAATCCTTGAAAATATCTCACCACATCATATCCATGTTATAACACACTTGTAGCATATAGTCTGCTGGATATCAGATAACATATTTAATTTCAGCACGATGGGGTACAGATATGAGAAAAAACAATTATATAATGGTTCAATGACACAATGTATAAATGACAGTTCCAGTTGCTGTTAGCAAATAACCAAATAGTGTGATATTATAACAGGGCCGAAACTAGAAGCTTTGTCACCAGGTGCAAGGCAGTAATTTAGCGCCCCCTTATCCCGTGTCTCTGATGTGTTGCCACGCCCCCTCGTGAGCACATTTTGGGGGTAGACCTGCACATCATGGGCCTTATTCATCAGTGTTCGGGAATCTGTGCAGGTGCATGACCCGTTCTGCGCATGTGCAGAACAGGTCTGCGAGCCCGCTCATAGACTGGCAGCAGATGGTCAGTGATTGACAGTCTGCTGCTGTTGAAGGCAGAGAGGGGGCAGCGACAGCCTCCGTTACCCGAAACGTAGGTATGTCGCAGTCGTTAGGGGGTAGGGAAGAGACCAGGATCTCCATTGGCAAATGGCGATTTCCAGGCCTCTTCCTATAAACTGCGGCGGCTGCTGCGTGACCCCATGGGTCACCTTAGCCTTCTGATGTTATGCAGTTTATCTGATGCTGCGTTGGACAACGCAGCTTGGATAAGTAATGCACAGGTAGCGTGATGCCTCCTGCTGCATAACCATATCTACAAGGATCACAATAGCAAAGCTGCCTGTGTGCATTACATCAGCTTTGCAATTGCGATCCTTGCTGAAACAGGCCCCATGTCTCTGTTCTCGTCATGCTGGGGGCTTGGCCAGAGCTCCGGGAGCTGTCGGGCAGCCCCAGTCACAATGCGGATGACGGGCACATGTGCGACTGTGGCCTGTAAGTGGTACAATGTCCAAAAAATCAGACTGTCGGCTGAAATGGGGACAGAAGGTATGTAATATATATATATATATATATATATATACACACACACTACCGTTCAAAAGTTTGGGGTCACCCAGACAATTTTGTGTTTTACATGAAAACTGACCTTTATTTATAAAATGAGTTTCAAAATGAATAGAACATATAGTCAAGACATTGGCAAGCTTAGAAATAATGCTTTTTATTTGAAATAATAATTTTGTCCTTCAAACTTTGCTTTCGTCAAAGAACGCTCCTTTTGCAGCAATTACAGCATTACAGACCATTGGCATTCTAGCTGTTAATTAGCTGAGGTAATCTGAACAAATTTCACCCCACGCTTCCTGAAGCACCTCCCACAAGTTGGATTGGCTTGATGGGCACTTCTTACGGTCAAGCTGCTCCCACAACAGCTCAATGGGGTTGAGCTCTGGTGACTGTGCTGGCCACTCCATTACAGACAGAATACCAGCTGCCTGCTTCTTCCCTAAATAGTTCTTGCATAATTTGGAGGTGTGCTTTGGGTCATTGTCATGTTGGAGGTGGAAATTGGCTCCAATCAAGCGCTGTCCACAGGTTATGGCAAGGCGTTGCAAAATGGAGTGATAGCCTTCCTTATTCAAAATCCTTTTTACCTTGTACAAATTTCCCCCTTTACAAGCACCAAAGCAGCCCCAGACCATCACATTACCTCCACCCAGTGGCGTAACTAGGGCAGGGCAAACGGGGCACGTGCCCTGGGTGCAGTGGGACCGGCCTGCCCTAGTTAGCCAGTGTAGTGCCGACCGCAGTGAGTGCGGTCAGCACTACATATTTACACAGGACCGACGCTAGGCTTCCCAGCGTGGGTCCTGTGCTGCACAGCTAAGCCCCTTCCCTCCCCCTGAGCGCTTGCCCGATAGCGCCAGGATGAGAGTGGCAGGCGGGCGGGCTCAGGCTGTGCTGATACACCCATCACAGCCAGCACTGGCGGCGATGTGTGTGTTAGCCAGCAGCCAATGAGAGTCGGCTGCTGCTGCTTCTGCACACACATCACCGCCGAGCAGCAGCGATGTGTGTGTGAATCAGCAGCCAACGAGTTCAGACAGACTCTCATTGGCTGCTGCTGCACACACATCACCGCCAGCGCTTGGCTGCGATGTGTGTTAGACAGCAGTCAATGAGCGTCAGATAGACGCTCATTGACTGCTGCAGCTGCAGCGCCCACTGCAAGAGCCGGCTCCCTTTCGGCTCTTGCAGTGGGTAATGGGAGAGACGTCATGACGTCTCTCCCAGAATGCAGAGCGCGCCAGCCCGGGAGGACTGACGTGCGGAAGACGACGGTGGGAGGATGGATTCAGGTAAGAATTTTTATTTTATTTATTGTTTAATTTCTGTGTATATGTATCAGGAGGGGGGGGACCATTACTAAGGAGGAGACTGGGGGCACTGCTTTGGGGGGGGACCACCACTACTGGGGACTACTACTAGGGGGGATACTACTGGGGGCACTGCATTGGGGGGACCACTACGGGGGGGGATACTGCTGGGGGCACTGCATTGGAGGGGACCACTACTGGGAGGGATATTACTGGGGGCACTGCATTGGGGGGCACCACTACTGGGGACTACTACAGGGGGCACTGCATCAAGGGGGACTCCTACTGGGGCCGGCCACTATACAAAGGGGGGCACTGTATTGGGGGGTACCACTACTGGGGAGGGACTACTACTGGGGGCACTGTATAAAGGGACCTGCATATGGGGGATCACTACTGGGGGGCTGCATATGGGGGATCACTACTGGGGGCCCGCATAAGAGGCACTACTGGGGGCCTGCATAAGAGGGACCACTACTGTGGGCATTGTATACTGGGGGTACTATATAAGGGGTACTACTGGGGGCCTGCATAAGGAGGACAACTACTAGGGGCACTGCATAGGGGGGACTGTATAAGGGGCACTGCATTAAGGTGCAAATGGAAAGGTGCAAATGGAAAGAAATGTTCCCAGTTACAAGAAAGACAAATCGAAGTTTGAGGTGTTTGGATCACACAGAAGAACAATTGTGAATTTGAGTGTCATGTTGTCACGCCCCATTTTTAGTGGCCACGCCCCTTATGACCACGCCCATTTTTAGCGGCGCGCACACATAGTGGGGGGGTCTCCATTTTCAAATTTGCCCTGGGCTCCAAATACCCTAGTTACGCCACTGCCTCCACCATGCTTGACAGATTGCGTCAGGCACTCTTCCAGCATCTTTTTTGTGATCCAAACACCTCAAACTTCGATTTGTCTGTCCATAACACTTTTTCCAATCTTCCTCTGTCCAATGTCTGTGTTCTTTTGCCTATATTAATCTTTTCCTTTTTTTGGCCAGTCTCAGATATGGCTTTTTATTTGCCACTCTGCCTAGAAGGCCAGCATCCCGGAGTCGCCTCTTCATTGTAGACGTTGACACTGGCGTTTTGCGGGTACCATTTAATGAAGCGAGTTGAGGACTTGTGAGGCATCAATTTCTCAAACTAGAGACTCTAATGTACTTGTCTTCTTGCACAGTTGTGCATCGGGCCTCCCACTTCTCTTTCTACTCTGGTTAGAGCCTGTTTGTGCTGTTCTCTGAGTAGTACACACCGTTGTAGGAAATGTTCAGTTTCTTGGCAATTTCTCGCATGAAATAGCCTTCATTTCTAAGAACAAGAATAGACTGTCGAGTTTCACATGAAAATTCTCTTTTTCTGGCCATTTGGTGAGTATAATCGAACTCACAAATCTGATGCTCCATATACTCAACTAGCTCACAGGAAGGCCAGTTATATAGCTTCTCTATAATTGCACAAGCATTTTCAAAGGGTTTTCTAATCATCCATTAGTCTTCTAACGCGCTTAGCAAACATAATGTACCATTAGAACATGGGAGTGATGGTTGCTGGAAATGGGCCTCTATACACCTATGTAGTTATTCCTTCAAAAACCAAGCGTTTGCAGCTGTTATAGTCATTTACCACGTTAACAATGTATACAGTGTATTTCTGATTAATTTAATGTTATCTTCATTGAAAAAAAAATGCTTTTATTTCAAATATAAGGAAATTTCTAAGTGACCTCAAACTTTTGAACGATAGTTTTTGTATATA
The DNA here is from genome assembly GCA_031769625.1 of Taudactylus pleione. Taxonomy (NCBI): domain Eukaryota; kingdom Metazoa; phylum Chordata; class Amphibia; order Anura; family Myobatrachidae; genus Taudactylus; species Taudactylus pleione. The sequence continues at coordinate 16,801,914 of JAUIMM010000178.1, forward strand.
TATATATATATATATATATATATATATATATAAACTAATACATATTCACACACACATATATATATATATATATATACACACACACAAAGATTTAATTTACTATTTGCATTAGCAGGCAGAGCTGGGCTGTGATGTGATCTGCAGGGCTGGCACGAAGTGGCCAGGGAGGCTCTTCACTGGCCACTATGGTGGTCTTCCCCGGGGACTTCAAAACCCCGACCGCGCCTTGGCAAAGCAGGAACTCCCTATGTGTGCCGATCCTGTGACGCCAGTGCTATTATGAGTCAGTCTGACTGCGGGCCCCTTCACCCCCTCAAATCTGTCACCCAATGCACATGCACCCCTAGCCCCCCTAGTTGGGGCCCTGATTAGAAGCAACTAGCATATTATTGTCTAAAGCAGGCCTGGCCAACCTGTGGCTCTCCAGGTGTTGTGAAACTACAAGTCCCAGCATGCCTTGCCACAATTTTGCTATTAGGGAAAGCTAAAACTCTGGCAAGGCATGCTGGGACTTGTAGTTTCACAACAGCTGGAGAGCCACAGGTTGGCCAGGCCTGGTCTAAGGCATACTAGAGAATGTTTTTAAA